>CM069442.1:96195589-96593997 GCA_035610835.1 Ophiura sarsii
GAATATTTTGTGATATATTCATATTGTGAATCATATAATATCAATGTATAGCTGATGTGTTCTTCTTTCTAACGATACCTCATTTGTAGCAATCACTTGTTTCAGTGCTTAGCCGTATGCTTGAGAATGTGGGGAGGTCGCATTCAAAATGTGCCAAAATGCCCCACTATTTTGCGCTCAAAAGACTATCTTTATCGAATGAAAAATAGTGTTGATTTTGGCACATTCAGATTGAGACCTCCCCGTGTTCTCAAGCAAGTGGCAGAGCACTGGAGCAAGGTGTTGCTACACATTGGGCACATTGTAAAGATGAACACATCAGCTTTTCATTGATATGCAACACAGTATGGAAATTAAATATTATTTAAATATTTTGTGATTGAAAGCAAAATCCGAACCTTTTTCGAGCAGTTTTTATAACACGAAGTCATACTTTTTATTTAACTTTCTTTGGCTATATTTTGCTGTAGTTTAATCTCTAATCTCAAATCAGACATTATTCAAACAAACATGGGCACGATGTCAACATCCCATTCAAAAAAGGACCAATGTTACAATTGCTATCTTCTGAAGATCGCAATCTTGATATCTTTTGAAGATCGCAATCTTGATATCTACTGAAGATCGCAATCTTGATATCAAAATCTGCCAATCTTTTGACTATCAAATTCTTTCTATCTTCTGATGATCGCAATCTTGCTATCTTCTGAAGATCTCAATGTTGCTTTCTTCTGAAGATCTCAATGTTGCTTTCTTATGATGATCGCAATCTTGCTTTCTTCTGATGATCGCAATCTTGCTATCTTCTGATGATCGCAATCTTGCTATCTTATAACGATCGCAATCTTGCTATCGTATGATGATCATAATCTTGCTATCTCATGACAATCAACATCTTGCTATCTTATGACGATCGCAATCTTGCTATCTTCTGACGACCGCAATATTGCTATCTTATGATGATCGCAATTTTGCTATCTTCTGATTATCATAATCTTGCTATCGTTTGATGATCGCAATCTCGCTACATTCTTAAGATCACAATCTTGCTATCTTCTGAAGATTACAATCTTGATATCTTCTGAAGATTACAATCTTGATATCTTCTGAAGATCAATCTTGATATCTACTGAAGATCGTAATCTTCATATAAAAATCTGGTAATCTTTAGACTATCAAATTCTTTCCTTTTTCTGACGATTGCAATCTTGCTATCTTCTGAAAATTGTAATCATGCTATCTTATGACGATCGCAATCTTGCTATCTTCTGAAGATCGCAATCTTGCTATCTTCTGAAGATCGCAATCTTGCTATCTTCTGAAGATCGCAATATTGCTATCTCTGAAGATCGCAATCCTGCTATCTTTAGATTATCGCAATCCTACCATCTTCTGATGATCGCAATCTTTCTATCTTCTGAAGATTACAATCTTGATATCTTCTGAAGATCAATCTTGATATCTACTGAAGATCGTAATCTTCATATAAAATCTTCTTATCTTTAGACTATCAAATTCTTTCCATCTTCTGACGATTGCAATCTTGCTATCTTCTGAAAATTGCAATCCTGCTATCTTATGACGATCGCAATCTTGCTATCTTCTGGCGAACGCAATCTTGCTATCTTCTGAAGAACGCAATCTTGCTATCTTCTGACGACCGCAATCTTGCTATCTTATGATGACCGCAATCTTGCTATTTTATGATGACCGCAATCTTGCTATTTTATGATGATCGTAGTCCTGCTATCTTCTGACGACAGCAATCTTGCTATCTTCTGAAGAACGCAATCTTGTTATCTTCTGAATATTGCAATCGTGCTAGCTTATGACGACCGCGATCTTGCTATCTTCTGATGATCAAAATCGTGCTATCTTCTGAAGATCAATCTTGCTATCTTATGATGAACGCAATCTTGCTATCATCTGATAATCGCATTTTTGCTTTCTTCTGACGATCGCAACCCTGCAATCTTGCTGTTTTGTGAAGATCACGATCTTGCCATCTTCTGAAGATTACAATCTTGCTTTATTCTGAAGATCGGTATCTTGCTACGAGGGGGTATCAAAAAGTTCTTGAAATCACCCAGAATTGAAGGAGTCAGAAACTTTTTTTCGTTATGTGACTCTTCAGACATCTTTAAAAAGTCACTGCGCAAAGTCACACATTTCTCCATCTATTTATGACCTGTCAACAGACCGCCATTGTCTGTTGTAGAGCTCCTCAGATTGACCGCCATTGAATGATCCTCAGATTGCCTCAGATTGCGTTGTGAAAGCAAGATTGCAATCTTCAGAAGATAGTAGATTGTGATAGTCAGAAGATAGCAAGAATAAGGATTGGAAGATTTTTATATTAAGATTGCGATATTCAGTATATATCAAGATTGTGATCTTCAGTAGATAGCAAGATTGATTTCAGAAGATAGCAAGATTGCGAAAATCTGAAGATGGTAGGATTGCAAAAATCTAAAGATAGCAGGATTGCGATCTTCAGAAGATAGCACGATTGCGATCTTCAGAAGATAGCATGATTACAATCTTCAGAAAATAGCAAGATTGCGATCTTCAGAAGATAGAAAGATACCGATCTTCAGAAGATAACAAGATACCGATCCTCAGAAGATAGCAAGATTGCAATAATCTGAAGATAGCAGGAATGCGATAATCTGAAGATTGCAATCTTCAGAAGAAAGCAGGATTGCAATCTTCAGAAGTAAGCAGGTTTGCGATCTTTAGACAAGATAGCAAGATTGCGATCTTCAAAAGAAAGCAAGATTGCGATCTTCAAAAGAAAGCAAGATTGCGATCTTCAAAAGAAAGCAAGATTGTGCTCTTCAGTAGATAGCAATATTGCGATATTCTGAAGATAGCAAGATTGCGATATTCTGAAGATAGCAGGATTGCAATAATCTTAAGATAGCAGGTCTTAAGATAGCAGGACTGTGATCTTCAGAAGATAGCAGGATTGCGATCTTCAGAAGATAGCAAGATACCGATCTTCAGAAGATAGCAAGATACCGATCCTCAGATGATAGCAAGATTGCGATCTTCAAAAGAAAGCAAGATTGTTATCTCCAGAAGATAGCAAGATTGTGATCTTCAGAAGATAGCAAGATTGCGATCATCAGAAGATAGCAAGATTGCGATCTTCATAAGATAGCAGGATTGCGATCATCAGAAGATAGCAAGATTGCGATCTTCATAAGATATCAAGATTGCGATCATCAGAAGATAGCAAGATTGCGATCATCATAAGATAGCAAGATTGCGGTCATCATAAGATAGCAAGATTGCGGTGATCATAAGATAGCAAGATTGCGATCATCAGAAGATAGCGAGATTGCGATCTTCATAAGATATCAAGATTACGATCATCAGAAGATAGCAAGAATTTGATCATCAGAACATAGCAAGATTGCGATCATCATAAGATACCAGGAATGCAATCTTCAGATCAAAGTTTTGCTATCTTATGATTGCAATCTTACTATCTTCTGAAGATGGCAATCTTGCTATGATAGCGATCCTGCTATCTTCTGATGATCGTTATCTTGCTATTTTATGATGATCGCAATCTTGCTATCTTCTAACAATCGCAATATCATTATCTTCTGAAGATCGTTATCTTGCTATCTACTGAAGATCACAATCTTGCTATCTTCTGTTGATCGCAATCTTGCAATCTTCTGAAGATCGTAATCTTGCTATTTTCTGAAGATCGCAATCTTGCTATCTTCTGAAAATCGCAATCTTGATATCAATATCTGCCAATCTTTTAACTATCAAATTCTTGCTATCTTCTGACGATCAGAATCTTGTAATCTTCTGACGATCAGAATTTAGCTATCTTCTGAAGATCACAATCTTGATATCTTCTGACGACAGCAATCTTGCTATCCTCTGAAGATCGCAGTCCTGCTATCTTCTGAAAATCAATCTTGATATCTACTGAAGATTACAATCTTGATATAAAAATCTTCCACTCTTTAGACTATCAGATTCATGCTATCTTCTGATAATCGTAAGCTTGTTATCTTATGATGATCGCAATCTTCTGATCTGAAGATAGCAGGATTGCGATCATCAAAAGATAGCAGGATTACGATATTCAGAAGATAGTAAGATAACAATCTGCAGAAGATAGCAGGATTGCCTTCTTCAGAAGATTGTAAGATTGCGATTAATCACAAGATAGCAAAATAATGATCTTCTGAAGAATCAAGAAAGATTGCCATCTTTAGAAGATATAAGATTGTGATCGTCAGAAGATAGCACAAATTTGATAGTTAAAAGATTGGAAGATTTTTAGAACAAGATTGCGATCTTCAGTAGATATGTAGATTGTGATCTTCAGAAGATAGCTATATTGCGATTTTCAGAAGATAGCATGATTGCGATATTCTGAAGATAGCAGGATTGCAATAATCTGAAGATTGCAGGATTGCGATCTTTAGAATATAGCATGATTACAATCATCAGAAGATAGCAAGAATTTGACAATCAGAACATAGGAAGATTGCGATCATCATAAAATAGCAAGATTGCGATCGTTATAAGAAAGCAAGATTGTAATCTTCATAAGATACCAGGAATGCGAATCTGGCAATCTTGCTATGATAGCGATCCTGCTATCTTATGAAGGTCGTAATCTTGCTATCTCCTGAAGATCACAATCTTGATATCAAAATCTGCCAATCTTTTGACTATCAAATTCTTGCTATCTTCTGATGATCGCAATCTTGCGACGATCAGAATCTTGATATCAACTGAAGATCGCAATCTTGATATAAAAATCTTCCACTCTTTAGTTTAGACTATCAAATTCATACTATCTTCTGAAGATGGCAAACAGCCATCTGATCTGCAGGATTGTGATCAACAGAAGATAGCAGGATTACGATATTCAGAAGATAGTAAGATTGCGATCATCATATGATAGCAGGATTGCTATCTTCTGAAGAAGCAAGATTGCCATCTTTAGAAGATAGTAAGATTGTGATCGTCAGAAGATAGCAAGAATTTGATATTCAAAGATTGGAAGATTTTTTATCAAGATTGCGATCTTCAGAAGATAGCAGGATAGCGATTTTCAGAAGATAGCAAGATACCGATCTTCAGAAGATAGCAGGATAGGGATCTTCAGAAGATAGCAAGATACCGATCTTCAGAAGATAGCAAGATACCAATCTTCAGAAGATAGCAAGATACCGATCCTTAGATAGCAAGATTGCGATATCAAAATCTGCCAATCTATCTTCTGAAGATCTTGCAGCATAATTCTGTTATACCCTACACACCAACATTGATAGTATGCGTCGTTCTTAAAAATCATGCACTATGAATACCTCTGTGAAGGGTATAACAGAATTACTCCGATCTTGCTATCCTATGATGATCTTCTGATGATGGCAATCTTCTGAAGATCGCAATCAAAACCTTGCTATCTTCTGATGATCGTAATCTTGCTATCTTCTGAAGATAAATCTTGCTATCTTCTGTTGATCAAAATATTGCTATCTTCTGATGATCGCAATCTTTCCATCTTATGACAATCGCAATCTTGCTATCTTATGACGACTGCAATCTTGCTATCTTCTTAGATTTTGATTATCTTCTGACAATTGCAATCTTGCTTTCTTCTGATGATCGCAATCTTGCTATTTTATAACAATCGTAACTTTGCTATCTTATGAAGATAGCAGATGTTTGTGCTATCGAATGGCAATCATACATTCATACCTGAAACAATTACAATGTTGCAAACTATAGCAAATTCATCATCTTTTATCTCTTGTTACCATCCAATTATGGTATCATTATAAAAATAATTGTACTTAAAATAATTTGCTAGCCAGCATTCAGCTTTCAAATTAAATCCACTCACCAAAAATGTCAGTGCTATACTGCTATCCATGATTTAAAATACCATCAAACACATCCAGGCTTTTCGTAATACATGAAGAAATAGAGTGTCAACAGCGTATTATATTCAATGACCCTAATTGATCTGTATATCCATGGGTCCTAGGTGAGGGTGAAAAAACAGGGTACATAAAAACACAAAGCGAAGCAACATTACAATTATCAATATCTTTTATTTTATTCATACCCAACTAACCATCATTAACAGGTGTTATAATCAACCAAGTCTCCTTGAAAATGACAAATTAGTCTATGAGACTGAACCCACATCTATTATCAGTCAATTATTTTTCTAAGAGTGCAATAAAGTAGTTCATACAATGGCAAGTAATCAATCAATAATAGACTGAATATGAAATAGACTATGTTGTGATAACATGGCTGTATCTTGTGTGTCAATCCGTCAATCAAATGTGAGGGAGGGGGTCATTCAACCTTATATTTTTCAATTTTTACTCTAAATTCACTCTTAAACCATGATTTTGAGGTTATTAGGAATCGTATCGCTTTGTAACTTGGAATATATTTATGATTTATGATCAGAAAAGTAAATCTGCAAGAAAATCTGCTTCCATTTTTTTCTCTCTCGAGGATTGAGGGCATCCCCTGGAAAAGATCACATAATATACCTTTAAATGTGGGAAGGGTAAGCATGTCTATGTCCACCCCCTGCCTTCTTCATTCACAGTTTGACGCATATGACTTATATATAAATTGTGGCTTTATAAAACTAAAGAACCGATATGCTACGTAATTGCCTTTATTTTTCTTTGAGTTGAGCGATGCAAAGTTGTACAGTACATTGTATTCGATAGCTACTACAGGGCGAGTCAAAATATTCAGTTCCCGATTTCACTAATTTTTTAAACGAGTTCAAATACACAAAAAAAAAAGTTTAATGAAATGCACAGCAAGAACACAATGTTAGCTAACCTAATATTTATTTCGTTCAAATTGGTGACTCGAAACGAGAGATATGGGTTGTGACTCGAAACGAGAGATATGGGATGTTACTCCAAACAAGAGATATGGGTTTTCTCCTAAATTCTGTGATATTCAATCTGTTCCAACATTGTCCAAGTAAAGAGATTGTTATGAAGGTAAAGGTTTTTGCTGATTGGGCTGGGGCACATGTTGAACATGTTGAAGGAAGAGCTGGACATATTGAATCCAGTTCCAGACCATCATACATAATGACATATGAGACCAAAATCCTTCATTTGTTGAGATTAGTGCGATCAAAAAGTTTTAAAACATTATTTCACTTAATTTGATACAGAGAAAGAGACAATCTTTATTTTGGTAAAGAGTGCCTGTATTTACCCACAACACATCATTCACATTGCTTGACCTGAATATTTTGACTCACCCTGTATTACTATGTTGCACTATTTCTATCTATGAAATATTCTCGATTAGCATCCATCCCTGTCCACCTGAATCAGCAATAGCTGCCCTTACCTCATCACACACAAGAGTACCAGAAATATATAACACAAGGCAGCATTGGACTTTTGTAATAAAGTATTGTGACAGAATAACCTATCAGCAATGGCTCCCTTTTGGGTTTTTTGTATTTTCACAATGGTACACAAGAGAGCACCCACATATATGACAGTTGGAAGCTATAATGATAAGGCTTTTTCACATAAAGATGTAAATGCTAGAATTATGTTTTGTTTGAACGAGATGTTTGTAAACAGCTATAGGTTAAATCAGTTCCAAATTGGCGAGAAATATTTATTTTTATCTCTCCGTGTTCTTAAGTAATACAGGCGTACAGTTCATGCCAGATTATGGCCACATGCACACGGTTTTGGATGTACGCCAAGGGCTTCAATCATGGTGGGGGGGGGGGGGGGACATGGCCCCACACCCACTTTTTGAAGACTGGGGGACACTATATCAAATGACGCCCCCATTTTTTTCAAAGGGGAATCATGGAATTATGACGTTCAAATTAATTTAAGTTTTTTAGAAGCTCGTTTAAAGCCAAAATGTAACACAATTATGGCAAAATAAGTGTAAATTATCATTTTTTCATGCGCATATTTTAAATCGATATCAGTTAACTTTTGTTTCTTGCTCGCCCTCCGGCCCCAATATAAATAACCTGGCAACGCCAATGAGAAGCTGGGCTCGCTACTGTCTGATCTCTGATGGTTTTTGAACAAAAAGTGTAATTCTCGCTCGTTATGCATAGACCTAAATTAATTAATTTCAACGGATTTCTCATGGTGTTTTAGGTCTTTCTATTGAACATCATTCAACAACAACAAATATAGAAAGATTTATGAGAATAAAAATGTATTAATTGAAACAAATATGTCCCAGGAGATCCCTCCCAGAGCCTTCAAAACACCAGAAAACCTACAGCTTCAACTACATGATATCCCTCCCCAATTTCAAAACGGATTGATGCCCCTAATAGACCATTTCAAATTGAGATCGGAAATCTTCGGGGAAAAAAGTCACGTAGAGTAGCGTTCGTTACGCGTTCTTCGTAACAGTTAATCGCATTCACAGCATTGTCCTTGTTGGTTGTCCGCCTATTGATTTACTATGTTTACATACACGCATGCACACATGAGAAGTAAAACATGGAACGAGACTATTTTGGTTTTTTTATCAACAAAGGCATTGACCGGCAAATTCCAAATGTATCGAGCAGACGGTAAAAAGTGAAAATATTACCCCAAATCTCTTTCATCTCCCGTCTATCACCAACACCAGCGCAATCTATCACACGGCCAGACGGGTGAAAAACACATTTGTTTTTCTCCGGCACATGGCCATGACCTGTGAGCTGACAGGTCATGTAACCGAGCGTCAAATCACTCGGCTAATCGGAAGCATTCGGAACTGATCGTATATTTTCGGATTTGAAATGGTCTATGCATGCACACATATGATACACGGTGCGTTGGTGCTGTCATGTGCACCCACCGTCCTTCTGTATTCATTCGGTGCTATAAGGAGGCTTTGCCAATTTGGAGCTGATCAAACTATAACATTTTGGTAGTATAGAATTGTAAGTGTGTCGTTAACCATTGATGCTATAATGAAGTATTTTTAAACCTCTCATGATCAACACATTCATCTAAAGTATTGAAAAATAAAAATAGAAAAACAATCTATGTAAAACATACAAAGTTAAATAAAAATATTTTATGGCACCTTATTTTATTTTAAAAAGGGCAAAATAAAAACTATATAGCAAGAAACCTAATAGTAGAGTACCATCCGTACGTAAAACCTTTGGATACTTCATATGGTACAAAGGTTCAAATAAGATATATTTGCTTTATGACAAATTATGAAACTTCAAGGTTGGTACTCTACTAACACTGGAAGACTTGAAATTGTTTATATAAGGCAACAACAAAAAACAAGTTGGGTTGGTTGCAAAGACGATTTAAAGACAACACCACAATGCATTAATCTGTCTCTAATACTTATTGGTTCCCATATACATCATCTTGGTTCCCATATACATATGCACAAAATCATGGCATTATAGTGTATTCATTGTTGGAGCTCTTAGATTCTAGTTTACATCAATTAATAAATTAGTAATCAGTGTTTCATTTATTATTTCTAAAACTTTAGAGCTTAACAAATGCATTATGTCAAAAAGCCTTAGTTGACTGATGCTCCCGCAATGCATTGTGGGATATCTTTAAAATCTTTGGGTTGGTTCATTCAGCTTTCTCTATGTCATTGTTTACTTCAAAATGACACACAAAATAATAAAATCTGTAATAAATTTGACATTATTGGGCAAATTGAAAACAAAACAAAAATCAACAAAAAACCCACCAAATTTGCTTAAAAATGGATAGGTATTCATTTGTACAGGAAAAATGCTTTTCACCAATTTAAAAAGGGTCGGTGGGGCCCGGTACAACATGGTTTTCGCTGTTGTTGCCTAATGTATAGACATGAACCATTTCATTCAATGTTTCATTCAACTCTGCAGTTGAATGGAAATTCCATATTTTACCTCATGAAAATATTCTTTCTATTGTATTCATAAACATTCAATAATAGTATAATATTATAATACATTCCTAACACAGATTTGTCTGAAGAAAAACAATTTTCCTACAAATCTTTAATAACATAGTACAAAATACACATTTCTGTCCTTCATAATTACATATGCATATAATACAATGGGCAGTAGGCACATTTGATCTTTTAATTACATATTTATACATTTTACATGATTCTAAATTCAATTGACCCGATAATTTAGTTTAGATTATAACAAATACATTCTACATTTTATTACAAGATATTTATCATAATTGGTCCATTTATTTGATTTTGGATGGGCATAAATCATACTGATTCAACTTGGAATACTTTGATTTGTATTACACTGTACTGTTGTTTAACACTTTCCATGCGGCAGGCGTCAGCAGACGACATTCCAAAATGTCACAAAATGTTTCAAAAATGTCGATATTATTGAATTTCCTTACTATATTTGGAACCATCATGAGAAATGCATTCAAACAAGTACAAACATGCCTAGTATGGGTTCAGTAATCCTTGAGATTGACTTTAAAAATTGGGAAAGGTTTTTGAAAAATGTGTTTTGTATATTGTAAAACTAATAGCCGCATGGAAAGAGTTAAGCTTCAAATCCCACATGGTCAATATGGAAAAGATGCATTATACGTAGTTAAACATATCCAAAGTTGAATATATGACCTTCTTTAATTTGACATAACAACTTCATCAATAACCTTTCATCACAGAAACTTGATCTATATATGTAGCTATGTTTAATATTAAGACCCCACACAAAATAACTATGCCCTATGCATATGGGCAATATTTTCACATAATTATCCCTTGTTATTGCTTGTTTCCCCATCCCATGGTATCGTATCTTGCTTTGATTCTTTGCATTTTACATTTTCAAGATATCCTCTTGTATCAGTCATCCTTGGCGTGTTTTGTTCATGTTTCCGTTGGATTCATCTTTTTACATTTTTAACACAGTATTGTTTTAAACTAAAAATCCTGAATTTGAAATTTGCATTTTTTTAGCTACCCATGGATTTTGATTGTAGGCATTATAATGTACTGTGTGGTCAAATCAAAACATAGATATATACTTCAATACAAGTGCAAAAATTAAAATGAGCACTTTCCAGTTTTCCAGAACCAACAATCATTTGTCAATTATAACACATAGAGGACATAATCGATGTGAATATATACATGATTAACTTTAATCTGAAAATTACCGGTCCATTTAAAACTCTTTTTTTGTGAGGTCTTTCCCCGCTCTATTAATACCAGTAACACCTTTATCTGTAAAGAATGTAACAAAATCTTGCGATGATGAAGGTATGGTAATACATCAGATTTTGTCAAAAGGCACAACAAAGACATCTGAGTTGCCAATGCACATATCTTCTAAACCAATTTACGTACAATAGGAATAAATACATTTGAAGTTGTCAAAAATATAAATATCTCTCCCATGAACTTGGAACATTCTAGAAATATTTGAAAATTGTTTATAATGTCAAAGTGGATTACAAATGGTATCGGATTTAAGTGAGTGTGAGATGTTTTGAATTGTGGCTTTATATTCTAAACAAATTGAGTAATACGGTGGAGGGTTGCGTAGTGTTTAAGCAAGTCCACCGGAATGAAGTCTTCTTATTCAAGGCTAATTGTCATCACAGACATAAAGATCACTTAGAGCATCTACCTATGTTAACAATCAATATTTTAAGGATGGTGTTTCCTATGAGTAAGCAAGCTATCACATATTATATTCATTAATTTTATACAATACATCAGTTGAATTTTAATTATTTTTTGAGATTTCTTTTTTTGAGTTGACTTGCTATTTATCTTTGCCTTTGCGAACTAACTTCTTGTTTGTTTTTACCCAACATGGATTTCAATTACTTATAATATAGGCATACATGTATATTTGCGACTCTTAACCATGATTTCATTAAATTACAAAACAATAATAAATACATGTAATTTACTATTAAAGGTACATCTGTCATGTAAATAAGCATATATAAATATACTATTTATACAGGTATATACACATATAAACACACATAATTATTTACCAAAGTGGCTTATTCAAAAATACAAAAAGAATAGTGATATTCCTTTAGCAAGGCACAGAAACTGTACTTGAATGCATCAAGTCAACACAGGTGTGATTTCATACTCGCTTGTTATATCATATGCAACCCCACCCAGACCAAAGCATAAGTATGACTGGGGTTGTAATTTCAAGTTCCAAATAAGAAACAGTCTTGGTCTTAAAGCCCTAGCAGGGCAGGGTCCGTATAGTGAATGCATGGAAGAGCGATCTTTAGTGCTGGGATGGGCAGGGGTGATAAGCAAAAATAAGATGTACTGTCTTTTGGCGTATAGGATCCCATTTAATTCTAACCTCCGGTCGATCCTCATCTAAACAAGTATTCAATAGTATAATGTGAATTGAAATAATTATGCTGCCTTATGACATACACAGCACATGTGCAGCACTGTTCCAATGTACATGTATATTATTCTCATCACACACATGCTAGTAGCTACCATTCAAAGAGAGACAAATATTGAACCATTTGCGCATTATCTGAAATCAAAAGGCTTTTAAATCGTGACCTGTGATTTCGGCATATGAATAGAATTACAAAGCTGAAAATGATCGAAAGTGATGGACTTTGAGCATTTACCATAACGCAGGAGGCCACAATTATTTTGAATTTGATATCTTGTAACTTTTAGTAACAGTAAAAGAAAACAATCTTTCCAAATATTACTGAAACTCAGTGATCATGGACATCATAGTGTTGAAAGCGAAAATACCAACATCAAGAAGTTTAATTAAAGGCCGAAATACAGGAATGGCTGACAAAACATAACTTGTTTTTTTCTTCAAATTCACTGAAGAAACCTCAAATGATATCATTAAGAAGTACAAACTACGGAACCTACAGAACTGACGACTTGCAAAAGATAATGGACATGAAATAATCAGGCTACCACCATATCACTGCGATTTCAATCCGGATGAAATAATTTGGGCTACATCAAGGGATAGGTTGCCAGATATAACAGAAACTTCAATATGCCATCCATTAACAAAAAGTTGACCTGGAGGCAAAAATTATATTTCACAAACGGACTGGCAAAATGGGACTATAAGCATGTGGTGAACTCGTATTTGATAAATTATCACATATCATATAGAAATTGAACAGGTACTTTAGTACTCATCAGCAGCAGGTAAGTAAATTAAACATAATCTCATGGTTCAACCTGGATTTTAATGACAAGTGTATGTGTTAAAGGTAGATGACCCGATCACATTTTCGTAACACAGAATTATTTCAAACATACGGAGATTTTCATATCATATGAAAGCTCGTATTTTTCTCATCATCATACTGAAATTTGACGGCCTAAATCGGTACAATTACGGAGAAATCGATGAAATAACGTCGAATTACCGCGAATGGTGGTAACCACCGATACAGTTTGTGTACTACTCAATGGGTACAGTTCACAGCATCTTGTGCGTCTAAAATAAGAACCATTAGAGAGCTATGCAACTCAAACTTTGGAACACGACTTTTTTAAGGATGACCTTTCATGTAGAATAGAAAACTTCCAAGTTGAAAATCGGAACATCTACCTTTAACATTTTCTATTATGGCTACTTTTCATTGGAACTGATTCCATAGATTCCGTCAATATTATCATCAGAATATAGCCTCCTTTGCCAGCCAATGTAAAGGCTGGGGACGTCATTGGAAGATCGGTCTTGGATGAATAGACTATAATTGTACATCTCTGTTCAAGGTACCACCCACTAATCATGGGCATACATTTAAATATCCCAGGTAATCACAGTATAAAGTGATGTGGTTAGAATAATTCCCCCTCATGTGATCTGATATAGTTGTGAGTATTTCTCTATAGCATTTCATGGTGATTACTATTGAGACGCATTAGTTCCCTGTATAAGCCCACTTATGTCATGAGTATGTGGGGACACACTGAGCTGTAAATCCCGGTTAAGTGCCCGATATAGTCCCCTCTATGCCTGGATCCTTGGGAGTGGGTCAGGATTACAATTGATAATTGCATAATGGATGCAAACTGGGACCTGAAGTATAATCAATCATAAGGCACATTTAGTCATTATAATATTTACTTGATCAAAGTATAGTACCTTTTGACTGATATCTGCATAAAAACCCCTGATTTTTTAACCGATCAAAGTGTAGTACATTTTGATTGATATCTGCAAAAAGACCCCTGATTTTTTAACCGATCAAAGTGTAGTACATTTTGACTGATATTTGCAAAAAGACCCCTGATTTTTTTAACTGATCAAAGTATACATGTAGTACCTTTTGATTGATATCTGCATAAAGACCCCTAATTTCTTAACTGATCAAAGTGTAGTACCTTTTGACTTATATCTGAATAAAGACCCCTGATTTTTTAAAAATCCACACTAGTCACAGGTAGTGGTTTACTCGACCATATTTCAAACGTGTAGCAAATTTTATAAAAATCACAAATTTGATTAAATGTGCGCGATCAGTTTAGATTCAATTGGTAATATCTTGAATCCTTGCTATTTAACTGGCTCTTCACGGTCCAATTTATCACAAAAATCACACACTGTGAGAGCAAAATATAATTAATTAATGAAAAATTATAAAAGTACTTTGGTCCTGATATTCACCATGGAATTAAGGCAGATTTGTTTTTAAAAATAAGAAAGAAACATATGATAGAACCTTTAGTGTACAAATACCTTTAGTGTACAAATACCTTTAGTGTACAAATACCGTTAAGTGTACAAATACAAAAACATAATCATGGGGATGTAAATTCTAACCCTGATGTGGCTAACATGATTGTATCCCTTGGGCAAGATACTTGATCTCAATTGCCTCGTTGACCCAAGCGAGATTGGGTAGCTGTTAAAAAGGCAATATTACAATCTCAGTGCTGATCACAGGCTGAAATAGTAGGCAATACGGAAAGCTCCTTGCAGGGAAATTTGAGTATTTGGAGGGAAATTTTGGCATTTGGAGGGAAATATTACTCTTTCATTAAGAAATGCATTCCATTTTGGAGGGAAATTTGGAATCGCTTGCCGGGAAAAACCCATTTTTTCAGGCCATGGTGCTGATATGATTGTGCACCTAGCCAGCAGCCACATAGGTGAAGTGAAATCATTGTGACTATTTCCTAAGCATAATAATATCAAATGGCCATCACTCCTGGAACATCCTATAGGATGGATAAGTGTGTGTTATTATTATATCATTAACTGTATACATTGGTGTCAGAGTGTACGTATTCTAAGGTTTTAAGCACAGATGTTGTGATTTCTCTTTGATAGTGTGGATATTAATGCAGTGCATTACAATCACACACGTGTTCTGACATCACTGCATAGAGATAAATCAACAAAATATAATAAGTCAACATCACAATCATATAGTTATAACTTGAGCTTGATTGTCTATTCTTACAGAACTCTTAAATTGTCCCTTGTCAGCTGTTCGTTTTCTTTAACCAAAAAAATCCCACAAATGCTTCCCAATTTTCCCAAAGATTTCTTGTTATTTTCAATCATTTGCAGTTGTTAAAACTCAAGTTATGGACCAGTTATTATGACAACCCAGTTAGTCTTAATGCTAGCAAAACAAAGGTCTGTTACTGTACTATATTTCATCCATCTCACTCTGGGCAGCAGGGTTGTACCTACATCGGTCAGCGCCGATTGATCTGGTGTAGCCGGCACTTATGCTAGCCGACCAGCACTAAATTAAACAAATTAAAACATCTTTATAGGATAGATATTAAACTGCCTCATTTTGTGGCAGGAACCCCTCTCAATGCATTCAAAAAATCTTAACCCTCGAGACAGTTTGGTAACACGGTTTACTAAGGGGAGGGGGGGGGGGGGATGATTACCACCACCCCTAAAATAACAGAGATGCAGAGTATGCTTAGTTTGGTACCATGGTATACCTAGAGGTCTTATCTTTCCATACATACAAAACAAGTAAATGGCAATTTTTAAATATTTTAAGGTTGCACTCCCCCCTCCCCTCACCTTGGACTTTGACGGCTAACCCTACCCCCGGGGAAGGTGGTACTCTCAACTTGTTTCTGTCAATATGAGCGCAAAGGATGTAAAAGGGATTACCTAGACGCCCTAGGTCACTGTCTTTTGCATTTTTTAGCGCCACCTGCAAAATTCTTAGGGCCCCCCTTCCTCACCCCTTAGTAGGACATGGGTTAAACCCCTTCTTGTCAGAATTAAATGTATTACCAAACTAATCTTTGCTATTGACTGATAGATTATTGTCTATGTGTATAATAATTGTAACATATTGAAACGTAAACCATGTTATTTACTGGCTTGTACGTACATGTAAATCCCATTGTACAAACCAGTAAATTACATAGTTTACGCAAACTGTGCTAGTTTTCTTATTTTTCATCGGATTGATCTCATACTTTCAGGATATCATAATAACTAATTGGGCTTTACATTAAATTAAATTCGTCATGGTCCAATGATCATAACAAGCTTTACAGCGTCATGAAACAGAGTCCTATTTTTTTGAGACACCCTGTATACACACAATTGACAGATTCATGGCGTTTTACAATTGGTATCTGTAGTATCCAGAGGTTAAATATTTGAGTTATGTGATTCCTTAGTATACAAGTACATACAAGTACATACAGTATATATTTCTAAGGGGTCGTCCATAATTTTCGCCATTTACAGTTACGTACAAAGCGTACGTAAGAGGGGGGGAGGGGGTCGAAATATACCCCAACCGTACGTAACTTAAATGGCGATCTTGAAAGGCGGGATTTTTTTTAAAGTACAAAATTAAATTAAATTTCGCCATTTATTGCGTACGTAACTCGAGGGGGGGGAGGGGGGTAAAAAGTTACATACGCTCTGTACGCAAGTGAAAATGGCGATAATTTTGGATGACCCCTAACCTGTCTAAAGATAATCGTATTCCATTAGGCCACACAAAGTTGATTTTTAGTTTCCCGTTACCCGCCCGGGCTTCATTTTCATGCCCGAGTTCGAATTCATTATTGAAATTTTGGAGACAAAAATACTGTTTTTGCAATAAAAACGTCCTAATTCATGCATTTTGTGTGATGAAATTGTCCGATCAATCGTCCGTCGTGAACAAAGTATTCATTTTGACCAGAATAGCATTTCTGTAACTTACATTATATCAAAATGGACCCAATTTCATTCTTTGATAGGGTGCAGCGGTGTATAAAAATACGTCTGACATCCACATTTTGTATAATAATGAAAGTCGTAAAAATAATGAATAATGAAAAAGTTGCCTCGCTAATTTTGAAAACAAATGTTACGGGAAACTAAAAATAAACTTTGCGGGCCTTAGGTGACACACACAAACCCTGTTCTACGGGCCCAACAGACCCACTTTCTTCCAATTTAACAAAATCATTTTTGATTAAAAAAAAAAAAATCATTTGAAAATGGTTTTTAATTTGTAAAAATATTGAAATTCACCAACATTTTCATAATTTTTTATAAAAAACCCAAAAAAACGCCCGACAGACACTACCCCAGAAGTCTGTTTGCCCGTAGAACAGGGTTTTTGTTCATTACTTTACTGTTACATACAAGGTTGAATAACAATGACTTGCAAAGTACTGTTTTGAAATGATTCATAATATATAGGCACTGTTTACATTACCTGCAATTCAATGTCAAGGTTAGTTCCAAAGTGTGTCTGTCTGTCTGTCTGTTTGAGGTGCTAAGTTAAAGGAAATGACTAGCGGTTTGTTTGTGGTTGAATATTGGAGTACAAAGGAAGGCGCTTCAAAATAGTTATGTTGCCTTTAAGTGACAACACTTTTGAGGTCAAACGGTTATCTTTTGAATTCACAAATATTACTGACAGACAGTGTCTGTCATGGTTCTTGTCAAGACAAAATTGGTAAATGACAATTTCATGACTTTTCCAGGCCCGGAAACTGAAAATAAAATTCTGTGACTTTTCCATGTCGCAGGAACCTTGTTAAATGACTATAATTAAATTGATTTTAATTGGAGTTTATACCAGATTATATTTGACAAATATAACATTGGTTGAGAGGAAGCAGTGAGAACTATTGGTCCCAAGAAGTTGACCTCCTACTTGTAGTAGGCCAAATCATCAATGCTACTGGACCAGTACAATGTAGTAATATCTCAGCTTTCCCTCAAAAACAATGATGTATTTGTTTTACTATACCTCTTTAATATGAACGCTAAATAAACAATGGAATTGTCCTATCTTTCAATTTCCTAAATTGCAGTTAACCTTCCAATTTGAGTCAATATTCTAATGACTGTGACTCTGTCATCATTACTAATTCAGGGTGCACAATTCCCCACATTTGTAAGTAATAATTCTGGTTTGTTTTAGATTGGGACGATCGAGACAGGTATGATATGGAAGAAAGTTTTTGGGTAGGAAGGACAAAAAAAGGACCTCTCTCCCATCAGCGTGATTAAACGCATGATAACACAAATGCCAGGAAGTAATCAAAATACAACCTTTGCTTGCTGGTACAATTGACCAATACATTGCAGTTATTACCTAATTAACACTTTCTATGCAGGCTATTAGTTTTTAACCATTTATACAAAACAGATTTTCAAAAACCTTTCCCAACTTTCAAAGGCTATCTCAATAATTACTGAACAAATACTAGGCATGTTTGTACTTATTTTATTTAATGTATTTCCCACGGTGATTCCAAATATTGTAATGAAATAATTTTGACATTTTTGAAACATTTTGTGGAATTTTAGAACTGTCGTCTGCAGACGCTTGCTGCGTTGAAAGTGTTAATGTTAAGGGGAATGCGTTGGTAGCATTTTTGAAGTGTAGTATCAAAGGAATAACATTATTAACTTCTCTATCATGTCATATTTATAAAGGAAATAAATTAAGGTATCATATTTTAAAAATATACTGGAAATTTCAAAACTAAAGAAGTTGGAGAAAGTTGTCCAATTTCAATTACATCCTGCAAATTGTTATACGATATGTATCAAAGTCACTAAATGATGCTGTACTATTGTACCAAAGATTGAATTTCAAAATGGCACCCTTTTTCATGATACAATATATTTACTTTTATACTTATTTCAAAATATAGATTATATAAAATACTACCATATTTATTGCATCTACATCTTTTTATGAAAACAAATCTAAATTTATTATCAGAAATATTGAATTTCTGGACGGAGGATTAAATATAATTCAATATGAAAATCATGCTTCAACTTGACAGTGTCCAATTTTGTTCGTAAGTCTACTATACAATAGATAACCTGTACTCCATAGAGTGAATGTGATGTTCTGTAAAACACTTTTGTGGGTACTTAATTTCGCGAATTACTGAAAGCCAACATATTCGTGAGGATTTAATTTCGCAATTCCAAAAATTGACTCCAATTTTAGGCTTTTACCATGGTTTATATCGCGGGGATTTAATTTCGTGAAATTAAATACCTTACAAAATAAAGTGGTTTTACAGTATTTTGCAATTTTGCAATGGAAGATTTTTGAATAAGCTTACAATATTCCTATTTCTTCTTAATTACTATGACATTCCAAAAGTGTCCGGAATTGTTGTATAAGATTTCTAAGTCCTACCAGGTAATTCTCATCAGTTGTGTTACAATTTACTACATGTGTGAAATCAATCATTTTAACCTCTGCTAAGCATGGTCGTGTCACGGTACCATTACCAACATGAGTTGAGCCATTCATACCTAAACCCTTACCACTTTGAGACACACTTTCCGTGTGGTTAGAAGGATGTGCTTGATTTTGAAGACATTGCTGTCTTTCTCTCATCTGCGCAATTGTAAGACGCCCTCTTTGGTTTGATTCTTGATAGCTAGGCAATATTGCACTTTGTACATCACAAGTTTCCTCTTCACCGACTTGCTGTTGAGATTCTTTGTAACTTAGTACATCAACAGCGTTATTGATGTGTGTGCTTAAGTTCCTTGATGCTGCTAGGATAGACTCGGAATCACTGATAGCCAAGTTGGAATAACTCACCAAATTAGGATGCTCTTTGGAATCTAGCCCATTAGATTCTTGATGTACAGTGGTAAGAGTTACATCACCCTCAGTAGCAGTGTTTATATTCGAAGAAGTGATGTCACCCTCGTATACAAAGAGTAGTGAGCTAGAGAAGAAGTGATACTTCTGTTGACTTTCAAACCAATTCTTGATCTGCTCCAGTTGTCGTAGTAGCTCTATTAGTACATCCAGTCGAAAGTGTTTACCAACATTAAGGTATCGAGCTAAACCTGAAATTATTCAAACAAAATCATCAACAATGATTAATTCAAAACATTGGATATACTGTTCTAAGAGTAGCGTATTGTATAGCCGATGTCACCTGTACATAGTCCGGACGGCACGCTTTATACAGGGTGGGACTTCAGAAATCAAAAAATCAACTAAAGGGTGGGGGTCAGAATATTTCTGATATAAAGGGTGTAGTTGTATAAAGCGTGGAGATAAAATAAAAAGGGTGGCGGTTTCTCAGCGATCATCAAAATAATCAAAATACCGACCTTGTCGACTCGCTAGCGCTAGTTATATCATAAATATGTATCCAAAGATATACTTCGATTCAAAATTAAAAAGTCGCCATCTTTAAATTGGTTTGTTGTTATATAGCGCCATCTATTGTTGATATCGTGATTTTTTTTCAAAAAATGGAAACTCGCCGGGAGCTACGAAAAACAAAACGGGTCCCGGGATGTTTCTGTCACTTTGTCCTTTCTTCCAATGAGTGCCTTTTCAAATTTGAATGCACAAAATGATCAAAATGATCAAAATGTCCCCTTTTCGGTATAAAGGGTGGGGGTTGAACATTCCCAAATATAAAGGGTGGCTCTGTTAAAAGGGTGGGGCAAAAATAAAAAGGGTGGGGGTCTGACCCCTGTCCGGACAGTGCTGTAACGTCACAGCAGCCAAACAAACAAAAGATAGCCTGCAGGTGTGCACACACACTGCCTGCCAAACAAAAGCTTGCCTGCCGGTATGCGCGCGCATTCAAAGGGGGTGTCCATTATAACCCAAACACTAAACCAAACCATTCATCTGTAACAGTTAATGCATATTCCCCCATGCATGGAATGGAACCGGGCATTTAACACTGTTGATCAACCAGAGGTGACATGCAGCGTGTTTTTATTAAGCAAACCGGCTTTTACCCGTCTTATAAAAAGCAGGATAAAAGCCGGTTGCTCGTGTGAGAGACGTGTTTTTATTGCAGTACGATAAACAAACTTGCCGGCTGCCGCTGACCTCATTATAATAAATGCCAGTGAAAGGTCGTAAGCAGGTTACTCGCGATGCATTGTGGTATTGACAGTAGCAAAATGGCGTCTGCCGTACGACATTTACAGTGCGCTAGTCTGATGTCACATGACTATACCCATTTCCGCTTACCATCGGCAAACGCGCTGAGCTGGAACCGTGCGTGTTTATACTGACGAAAGACTGCTTTTCCTAACCGGTTTCAACAGCTATTATCCTTGGTTTCGAAGGATAAAAGGCATCTAAAATCCAGGAGAAAAAAACCGGTATGAGCGGGCAAATGCCGGTGGTGGTGTGTTTTTACTGGGGGATTTTAATCCGTTAGCAGTCATATGCCTGCTTTTTTTCTTCAGTAAAAACACGCTGATGGTCTATATTCATGAAATACACACATTGCTACACAACAAGCTCAATGACCAATTGCATGCATGCTCCAAAAAGTACTCATGAACAAGCCCCGCACACAATAGTTTGCTGATGAAGAGTTTTCTGGTAACATCTGTTAACAGAAATATGGTCTCAGAGAAAAATAGACACACACAATTATTGGAATTACTTGTCAGCTTATACTATCGGAAGAGAGGTTATTAACCTAACAAATTAGAAAATATTTATTGAAATTGGTATCAGTACAGTACCATCAATAAAATAAATTATGTTACATAGTTTTATCTGATCATCCATTGATGACTAATTTGATTGGTTTCAATTTGTTCACCTATGTTTATCATTTCATTGTCTCCAATGCAGACTGTACAATGAAATACCAAAAATGAGTAAATTTGCAGTAGCATGTATATAGCTGGCATAGCGAATGTATTATATTAAATCAATTAAACTGCTGAATGGTAAGGGATTCAAAATCCCTAAAAACACAACATATTAAATACATTCTTCAACATTAATTACTGCATTGTTATGTTGTATAGTTCATTGACCTTTAATGGTCATTCATTAAATGTTTTGGCATTTTTGAAATGCCTAATTATACAGTTCAGTGACCTTTAATGGTTAGCCATTAAATGTTATTGGCATGAATTTGAATGGCATATTGTATTGCATATTAGGGAGTGTTCAGAAATATTTTGTTGGGGGAGGGGGTTGACCAAAACGGGGGGGGGGGGGGGTCTAAAAAGTTTCAAGTTGAAAAAAGGGTACTCAAGCAAGAGGGGGGGGGGTCAAAAAAGTTTGGCCAACAGTGGCGTCGCCAGAGGGGGGCGAGGTTCATTTGACCACAGGAATCATGGAATTATGATGGTCAAAAGTACACAGATGAAAAATGTTCACGCGCAAATGTGTCCCCAAAATGCAACATTCTTTGCTACAAGCTTGTTTAGATCCAAAATGCACCTCGATTGTTCCCAAAGTAGGTGTAAAGTCGAAGAATTTAGCGCGCTTCACGCACAATTCTTGACTTACAAAAGTCTTGTCTGTCCATTCTCATTTCTCACCCCAATATGAATAACCTAGCTACGCCAACATAACTTTGGCCAAATCAATAAATTTCAATAAAACTTAAATCCACGTTTCTTTTATGTATAGGCAGACATTGAAAATAGATACAGTATACAATTGGTTTGATCAGTCTGATATTTTTATTATCAATGAACACAAGATAAAACAAATATGAACTCTTTGTAACACATTATAAAACTAAAATGTGTCTAGGGAAAATGAATCTGAGGGGGGGGGGGTCAAAAAAGTTTTTCACCTTGTAAAGGGGGGTTAAAAGAGTATTTACTATTTGTAAAGGGGGGGGGGTCAAAAAGTTCAGACACCCAAAAATGCAAGTTGGCCAACCCCCCCCCCCCCCCACCAAAGTATTTCTGAACACTCCCTTAGAGTTTGACAGCGACCTTTATTGGTCAAATCTTCAAAGGGAGAATGACAATTGGAAATCCATCCATAGATGAAATCTTTGGGAAACACCACCATTACATTATTTCCAATAAATTCCCATACATACATGTACTTAATTGTAAATGTATGTACGCTTTATACAAATATTGGAATTTACCAGACGGGACAAAGAGGAATAGCAATGTCCAGATAGAAAATCAATCCTACTGCTGAATACAAACTGGATTAATGTAGATTGTGTCTACCTAAATCCTTATTAAAATAAATAGTTTACAAGCAATAACATTATTCATTAATTGCCATTACAATACGTCACACATTTCAATGAAGAATCATCAAGGAAACTCATTACTTTAGAATTAGGATTTATTGAATGCCTGCCTATATTAACCCAACCTTAGAAAAGGTGCGGGGGACAAGTAGTGAATGCCTATTTCAACCCAACCATAAACACAACACCAAAAGTAAGTCTCCCCCTAAACAATTCGTCATAACATCGTAAGATAAACATTTTACCAATAAAACTTAGTTAGAAATAATCCTATGACTGTTTCCTAAGTGGTGTTTGAAAATGAAAGATGTCCATGACTTCTTGGCTGAATGAGCTCAAAAATAAGACAAAAACTGCCCTTCTCAAAAGTCACAACTCACTGTGCTAATATCTGAGCCAAGAAGGGGAGTAACATGGCTGAATGATCATGAATTGAATACACATTACAGTAATTTTCGCTCAGCCACGGGTACTTTTCCATTAGTGAGAAGCAATTCATAAACTTTTGTGACTTTTGAGAAGGGCAGTTTTTGTCTTCCATTTGAGCTCATTCAGCCATGAAGTAATGGACATCTTTCATTTTCAAACATCACTTAGGAAACAGTCATAGGATTATTTCTAACTAAGTTTTATTGGTAAAATGTGTTATCTTACGATGTTATGACAAATTGTTTAGGGAGGGACTTACTTTTGGTGTTGTGTTTAGATCCTTAAAAAGGATCTATGACCCAACCTTCGAGAAGGTCCGGGGGATTAGTCAGGTATCATTTTGTAATCATTTGCGTGAACGAAAACAAAGATTAACCCTAACCTTCCTGGACCTAACAAAACCCTACAGTGCTACAATCTTGTACCGTGCGGCGGCCCCATCACATTACGTACACAGCGTGCACTGTTTTGCTCACTTTACCGGACCAGAATATGGGGCGCTGAGCTAGAGCCATCACACTGGTAGCTATGAGATCAGCTTGAGTGCACACCGATGTATGCACATTAAACGCTTCCCTGCACCAACACAATACCGAGTTATTGACCCTAGTATATGGTCCTAGCAACAGTGGACATAGTCGCTACAACCTGTTTTCATCAAATTAGTGCTTGACAATTTTGTCATGAATCTCATGCCACACTCAGTGCGTGGTTCACAAGTTTTTTGAACATCCCTCGTGTAGCTCAGTCGGTAGAGCATCAGACTTACATGCACGCGGCCTGGGTTCGATCCGCGGCGCGTGCGGAGACTGATTTTCCCCTCCAATTTGACCCCTTTTCTCCCTTGATAGTTTAATTCACAAAAACATGCCAGGGAGTTAGGGTTAAGAGTGCTTATTTAGACCACAACATGGGCCCCGTGATAAGGGTATCAAAAACACCAATTTCAGAGAATAAGGGTGTATTTTTAAACCTGAATCCACGCCCAGAGTATGGGCCGATAAAGGTGTGTCATCATTGTAAAAAAGCTCAAAATGGTCGGGCCTATGACAAAATTACTACATAACTGAATCACACTAATTACTTCATATGTTCATTTCAGTCTCAACTCTATTTTGAGGACCTATTATAGGATTCGTCAGGTTACATCCCCGGTTACATCCTTGTTACGGGTCACTCTTTTCTTCTTTGAGAATCCGCGTTAAGGGTAGTTTTGAGAGTGCATTCACTTGGATGATTACAACTTTTATACATGAGTGCCCCGCCCCCCCCCCCCCCCCCCCTGGGGTGCCCCCTCCCCGGGAGAGAAGGAGGGAATTTCATTTTGAATTCCTTCATATGACTATCACTAAGTTTAGGAATGTATGCAAGGCCACTGATGATCAATCTGTTCGGGATCTATAATCTATATTGCCATTGGCGGCTGGCAAGAATAATTGATTAGGAGAATATAATGGCCTTGACCGCATGCAAGACCTATACAAATTATGATAATTAACAATTTACTGATATGATTTTGAAAGACTAGAATGTGTATTTTGTGTGATAATTATTTAATGTTTTTTGTAATAATGGAGATTAAATGCATTCCTGAGCCTTCAAAATAATGCCAATTTCTGATCTGAACATCTAAGGCGAGAAAAAATAACACACCCTGTTTTACGGGCCCGACAGATCCATTTTTTGAGTTTTTCGAGAAAAAAAATCTTCTCAAATCATGTAAAATCAGCCGTTTTTTGGCTGAAAATCTGTCGAAAAATGTTTTTCACAACTTTTTCAAAAATTCCTGATTTTTGTAGATTTTGGTGACATTTTAGGGGAAAAAAACGAATTAAAAATTAAATTAAAAAGAACCGACCGTCCAAGGCTATTAAACAGGTCCGTCCGCTTGAATAGCACCATGAATAGTGCAGGTGAATTCAAGTTCCAACAGGAGCAGTAACGGTTGGATAGCATAAGGTTGAGGATATACCTTTAAAGGGGCATTGAGAGATACGTATGGGAGTGCGCCCTCAATTATCCTGGAAGTCATTTTTGTTGTTGCATCAAAGTAATACTTAGGCATATACTAACTACCATCTAATAGTTTTCCAACATTCCCCGTTTATCATATAAAATGTCATGATTTTCTTAGTTTCGATATGATCATATTGAAACTAGGTGCTGAATTCGGAAGTTATGCTATCGTTTTACGTGTGGACTTTCGCGGCAATTCTCAACCCGGAAGTGCCGTTATTTACTTATTTGGCATGAAGGCGATGTCGGAATTGTATGACATTTTGGATTTGGGCTATGTTGATGATTATCTTTGCGTTATTTGCTCATTTAGTATATCGATACATCTTAAATTTCCCTTTAAGTGAAATGTGGCTTGTTATAGGCCTAATACGAGTTAATATGACCCATTTTTAAACATTTTGCATCATCATTAACTCACAATGCTGACTTAGGCAGAATTGAAATTGTGCATTTATCAACACTTTTGACTGGTCAATGACTTAGGTATTATAACAGCATGTGCATAATGTAATGAAGTCATGATTTATGCAAAAAGCTCAATTTACTGGAAGGTGAGTTAGGCAATTATCGAAGCAGGCTGACGATATACAAGATAAAATGAAAGAAGGGCTATCATTTTTCACTTTGTTTCAGAAGGAAGCAAATCTGTTCTTCTCCCTGAAAAAATATATTGCCGTAAAAAACGGGAACATTGCGAGTTTTAACAAAAATAGAATTCCCTCTTTCATGGGATGTGTAGTATATCATCAAAGGACCCTGTAATAACATTTATTTAATGCTCAGTATCGTCTGTAATGTACTAGTAATATTATGAAGTATTAACCACACCTAACCAATTGCATTGATTTTATAAGCCTACACTTGATATTACAAGATAGGTCAATTTCATCGATATCTCGACCAGCCAACAACTGAAAGACTAATCCATGCTTTTGTGACTTTGCCTACAGTTAAGCCCACAATTATTCATACCCTTTAAAAATATGAGTTTTTTGCATTTTTCTCATATCTATACCAGCTGGAGTGGTAGAACTTTCGCTTTACACAAAACACAGTTAGTTTGCAAGTACAAATCAAAATATTTGGGCTCAACCTTTTTTGCACAACAATAGAATTGAACAAGAATTGTGACATTTTTATGCCTGTCCAAAATTATTCATACCCCATACCAAGTCTCAGGATTGAGGCCATTTATGTGTGTATATCTGCCATGCTACGCCTGTACACGTGGCTCGTGCCTTCCTGTACATGTGGCCCAAGCCTAATAAATGTTATTAATTCTCAACAGGAGCCGATCATCATTACGATAAATTTAATACAGATTTTAATGGGAATTTTCCGGGAGTTTCAAAACACAGAAAAACAGATTTTATTGAAATACTGGGATTCCGGAAATTTCTGGAAAAAATACATCTCTGTATAGCGCATAGGGACTTAGTTGTGTTATGCACTCAATAAGCATGATTTGATTATTATAATTGAACTATCTGCATGCCTGAAGTTTGCTGATCCAATTTGAATCAATCTAATGCATTGTGCCAGCTAAACTGCAGTAACCAGTATTGTGCACCCATATGGTTTATACAGCAGTACAGATGCTGATCATTGGTGTGTAACACATACAGTTGCTGGTAAACAAGTTTTCTGCTGTGCATGCAAAGAAAGTTGGTGACAGGAAATTGACTCATGTCCGTCGCACTCTGGTCGCGTTTACTTCCTCCGTGGTCAAGTCACGTGACAGTTTTCCCGCCGGGGTTTACACCGCGTCTTTCTGGTCATTCGACTGCTTCCATAACGGATGCTAAGCTAAGAGGAAAAACGTCGTGTGCGATCATAGACCTATATACGTTGTAATTGGTCATGACAATGGTCATGATGAATAAATCTGATATGGTTGCAGTCGAATGCTATATACATTACCACTACCATCCTCTCGTGTCATATTTTCTGACAACAATACAATGATATTGATATATTGATTGAGGTATTAAATCAGACTGGTTGCTTCACCCTAACCTTCCCCATCACTACACTACACTAATATCGTCACTGTCATAATGCATGCTATGGATGAAATTCATGCTATTTCACGCGAGCATGTTTTGTTGTTGTTGTGTCCAGATGCATGAAATGCGCAAACAACTTTGCACGGATTGGCGTGACAATTTCATAATTGACCAATCAGGACACACGGTCATTTTTTGAAAGCGTTGACGCACTTCCCAATTTGCGCATGTATGAATGCACTAACATACACATGCATTGCTGGAATTATGTCCCAGGTATAATGATGCTGACTATAGGTACACTACACTATCTTGTGGCGCAATCAGGCAGGCTATCGTATGGAGATGAAAATCTTAAGATTTTTCGAGCTGACTCCATCCCTGGCACGAACAGGTAGGCCCGACTTCTACGCGGGCGACCCAGGTTTAATCACAGGCATCGACACAGCCGCATTTCCCCCTCCACCAAAATTTGACCAATTTTTCTCCTATTTTATTCCCCAAAACCCGGGAGGCACTGACTTTGGAAAGGGAAAAAGGTATGAGCCACCCTGAAAACCCCCTTTTAGCTCTTTTAACCCTAACCTCCTAAGTCACATTTTGAAGATTTTTTTTTTTCAACGACAAAAACGCGGACAAAAAGAGTGGCGTCGCCACCGGGGCTCGAACCCACAACCTCTCTGTTGCGAGACGAACGCTCTACCAGTGCGCCACGGGGGCCAACCATATTCGGGCCAGTGTATTGGCCCGACTATGTAGCCTGGGGCCATTATATCATCGAAAAAGTGCCACGCCAGCTGGCACAGATATACTTTACCGTGGACATTTGCGGCATTGAGGATGGTTAGGGTTAAGAGACCCTCATTTTATTGAAAATTCAGAAATTGTGAAAATTTGCATTCCAAAGCCCCAATTTTAAAAAAAGAGTTCTAAAACCAATTTTTCAAAAAAATTGGCATCTGACCAAACAAATTTGGGGAAAAGTCAGTTCTGAAGACCCTATTTTGGAGAAAATAAGTTCTTAAGACTCTGTTTTTTATCAAAAATCTGCTCCGACGCCCCCATTTTTGAGACCCTGGATGGCACACCACTACTCAAAAATAAGTTGAGAGCCCTGGCCCAAAACAAGCCCTGCCGAGTTAGGGTTAATCCAATTGTCCCTTGTATCAATGCAATGTGCATACAATAATAGTCCGAGAAGTCTAAAATAATGTTGAGAATTACAGCAATATCTAACCTGATAATATTGCTATAATTCCATATCTAGGATAATGCTTTGATTGTACATACCTTCAATGACTCTATCCTGATCTAGCTTTCTACCATGTGTATATACCTTCAATGACTCTATCCTGATCTAGCTTTCTACCATGTGTATATACCTTCAATGACTCTATCCTGATCTAGCTTTCTACCATAGTGTGTACATACCTTCAATGACTCTATCCTGATCAAGCTTTCTACCATGTGTATATACCTTCAATGACTCTATCCTGATCTAGCTTTCTACCATGTGTACATACCTTCAATGACTCTATCCTGATCTAGCTTTCTACCATAGTGTGTACATACCTTCAATGACTCTATCCTGATCAAGCTTTCTACCATGTGTATATACCTTCAATGACTCTATCCTGATCTAGCTTTCTACCATGTGTACATACCTTCAATGACTCTATCCTGATCTAGCTTTCTACCATAGTGTACATACCTTCAATGACTCTATCCTGATCTAGCTTTCTACCATAGTGTGTACATACCTTCAATGACTCTATCCTGATCTAGCTTTCTACCATGTGTATATACCTTCAATGACTCTATCCTGATCTAGCTTTCTACCATAGTGTGTACATACCTTCAATGACTCTATCCTGATCTAGCTTTCTACCATAGTGTGTACATACCTTCAATGACTCTATCCTGATCTAGCTTTCTACCATGTGTATATACCTTCAATGACTCTATCCTGATCTAGCTTTCTACCATAGTGTACATACCTTCAATGACTCTATCCTGATCTAGCTTTCTACCATAGTGTGTACATACCTTCAATGACTCTATCCTGATCTAGCTTTCTACCATGTGTATATACCTTCAATGACTCTATCCTGATCTAGCTTTCTACCATAGTGTGTACATACCTTCAATGACTCTATCCTGATCTAGCTTTCTACCATAGTGTGTACATACTTTCAATGACTCTATCCTGATCTAGCTTTCTACCATGTGTATATACCTTCAATGACTCTATCCTGATCTAGCTTTCTACCATAGTGTGTACATACCTTCAATGACTCTATCCTGATCTAGCTTTCTACCATAGTACTTGTCTTGATATTCATACTCCCCTGTTTCTGGATGGAAGATCTGCAAATAGTTAACAAATATTAATGGATAAATCACTATTTCTGAAAGCAAAATGGGGGATGTTATCATGGAGTGATTGATACCAGGAGACTGTTGATGACTCGTCCTATTTGACCTATATGGCATGCTATACTGTGATGATTTTGACCACTTTGGCACTCCATTCTGTGAGGATTCCTCGCACTAGTATTGTGTTCTGATGACAGATACACTTTGCACATTTGATAGTAATGTGCCAGAACTAGCTGTAGTCCAATCAGAGTGCAAATTGTGTTGATAAAGACTCATTACAGTATTTAGGAAGCGAATCAGGGAGCCAAATATTGAGTAGACATGGGGAATAAAGCATCCAATCCAAGAGATTTCCGCAATTTTAATCTCATATAAAATAAAAGCACAACATACTTTAAAACTTAATTTAAAAGAGTATTATCATCCCGACTTATTACCGGACTGCTTTTATTACATTGTAATTTGCAAAAACAGAGATGGAACCACAATGTCTCAGGCACTTTGGCCCTATTGCATACAAATTAAGATTAACCTTTGATGAACTTTGGCGGAAGAATGATTCTCGACTCTTCTTAAGCCTGGATAATATGAATATTTAAGATGTCTTTTGAAGTTGAGCTCTATAAAGGACAAAATTCTAAAGTTACACTAAGTGTCTATATCATGAAGATTGACCCTTGGATTCTTGGAAAAGTCTTCTTAAGAAGAATCTTAACTTGTATGCAAAAGGACTGATGACTTTTTTTTGCAGGCTCATTGACTCAAAGATTCCCATTTTCGCCTTGAATTTACTTACTCTCATACCAAGGATCTGGAAGCATACTTACCCTCATGCCAAGGATCTGGAAACCAACAGACTTCAAATAGGGATACTTCAACATGGCTTGTTTCTTTTTCTCTGGTGGTGCACCCTCTTCATAACTCTGCAAGCCAATCTTCACATCCATGATGCAAGGTTTACGGAATTTCCTAGTTACATCATCAAGTTTGAGGTAGACCACTGGTGGTTATATTGTGTTAAGGAATTCTCATGATTTGGTCAAACAAATTTAGTTGGAAGTCATGGGTATTAATTTTAACAATTCACTTTTACTATGCTACCTTCCAATAATAATATCTACTAGCGGGCATCCGCGCATCGCGCGGACCCGCTAGAAGATTTCACGGGGAGGTAAGTAAACAAAGCGTAAGAAAATTTGATATAATATCAAGAACATGTCCTACATGTATACATAATCCAGACGGGCCCTAAATAATCCGAATATCACAGGTGTTTTTGATAATCCAGGTATTATACATGTGCCTTAAAGTAGGTAGGCCTACCTTTGTCTTTCCAGATACCTATGTAGGCCTCCCATGTGACCTGAAATGCAGGTACCCGTTGTCCCATTATATCCAGGGACCCCACAGGCCTAAGCCCTACCCCTAATCCAGTTACCACATGTGCCCTTAATGGCACCGGATACCACATAATCCAGGTACTGCAGTGTGCCGTTATATCGAGATACCCAGGTGCCCTTACTTTATCATTCAAGTAACTTGAATTAATCGCGGGTGCCGAAGATAGTGGGCAGTAACAGTCATAGGCCTATCACAATAGGCAGAGGTGAGTAATATCAAAGCGTTATAAATGTGTATATAAATGTCAAGAGTATGTTCTTATTCTACCTAAAGTGCCCTTGATATCATGTAAGTGACATGGTACCCTTATTACACCATGCGCCTAGGCCCAATGTGCTCTTAAATAATACAGATACCCATGTTCCTAATCCAAGTACTACACGTGTTCTTAATACACCGGTTGCCCATAATAGGCCTAAGCCCTACCTCTCACAGATGGCCTTAATAACCCAGGTACCGCATTTGCCGGCATTATATCCATACCAATGTGCCCGTATTATATCCAGTTTATAATGGAAAGCGCAGGTACAGGTGCCGAAGCTATAATAGCGGGTGGTTAGTCACATCAAAACGTATAAAGATGAGGGTATTGTAAAACAGCAAGAGTATGTCGTTGATACTCCATGTATCCTAGGTGCCCTTAATACTGACATTGGTACCACAGTGCCCTTAATAATCCATATATACCAGGTGCCCTTAATAAATCCATGTATGCCATGCATGTATAACACATGGTGCCCTTGATTATTCAGGTACCACCCCATGTACTTTAATAATCAAGATTGTGTATTAGTGATCCAATATAATAGGACCTCCCTGGAGTGCGGCCTGGACTATGTGGTTTATCTCGAATCGAATAGTAAGGGCACCCGTGATAACTGTGTATGCGGCTATTAGGGCCTACGTGGATTAATAAGGACACCTGAATGGTTATTCAGGAGGTTATTCAGGTGTACGGAACCATTCAGGTGTAGGAATACTTAAAATATTCAGAGTATCTGGATTGCCTTAATATCCCCTCTCCCAGTTAGTTACCCCCTGTCAGCTCATGTCCCTACCGTTTATCCAGATACCCATGTGCCCTTATATCCAGATTATCAAGTAAGGGAAGTGCGGGGAGGAGGAGGTGGCTTTAGGGTATGATGGGGCAATACCGCACGTTCCGTTTATCCAGATACCCATGTGGCCTTAGTAAGGCCGCCTTACTATATCCATATTATCAAGTAAGGGAAGTGCGGGGGAAGAGGGCTTTAGACCTTGGGGTATGATGTGACAATCCCGTAATTTACGTGCTATAAGCCGCACGGCGAATAAGCCGCAGCACCTCAAATTAAGATTCAGACCTCATCGTATACAGTAAGCCGCACCGCTGTATAATTATAAGTCGCACAAAGAAAATGAAAGGGGTGTGTGGTGGGTGGGGGTGTGTGGGGTGGGGGTGGGGGAAGGGGTCGACCCTGATCCACCAGGCCATAGCTTCATGACCAGCCATGGGGTTACAACTGCATGAGTGACTCCATCAAATGTATTTTCCTTCAGCCACTTCAGTCACTTTAATACATGTTATCCTGGATACGGTTTGCGCCTTGCTCCCAGTTTCTTTATTAAAATAAAGGTCTTGGCTTTATGATTAATGTTTTGTTTGTGTCTTGCTCTCGTTACATTTTATTATACTGTACGGTATGCACCGCGGAGTAACCGTACGGACTGCCTGCTTTCACTGCATGCCCCGTTTACAATGTACAGTTTGCGCCACAAACGCGTACACACTTTGTCTGCGTCATTACGTGTGCGCCGAATCGCGTGCGCCATGTTAAACGCGGTTGTGCAGCAACAACATTGGAGGTTGGTATGGTACCGCCAGTTTATTTATCGTTAGGAAACTCCGCGTTCATCTATGTTATTAATGTGAAAGTGTCACTTTAAGATCTGCGTAAGAGTTTTTGTTTACATTTAGAAAATGTCGTAAAATATTTTTATTTGTTGGACGTATAGTCCCGTATAAATGCTTGTTACTATGCGTTCTTTAAGAATAACAAACAGTCGCATATACAGAAATGTAGCTATATCCCTGAAGAAAATATTTTGGGTGAAGACCATGTGTCATCACTCATTCCGAAAACCACAATTTGTGTCCGAACAGTAGCTACCCGAGTAAAAGAAATTCAACATTTCGGATTTTCACATGTGAACCTTTCTGCGCATGTCTGAAAACGGGAAAAAACGGGCATTGAACTATCTAATTAGCTCGTGTATTAGAGGCGCAATTACCACGCTTTTTCAGTTGAAGAGGGACGCGAGTGTAAAATTATTATTGAACTATCTAATCAGGCGAGGGACCGAAAATTAGTATATAGATGTAATGCAGGGATGCAGAGGGTGATTGATCATTACCTGAACTTTTTAAGCGAGCTTGACCAGAAGGCCCAAGCATTGGTGCGCAGCATCAAACTTTTATGGGGCTCGTCTGGAGAATAGGCCACATGGTATCCCCCACAAAAAAACATGTGTACCTCTTTTTATGCTGAAATATCATCATCCGATTCCTGATTTTTTCTTTCTTACAAAAATCCGGATTTTTTTATGGCCTCATTACCGGAATTCTGGAAGTCTTGCATCCCTGCTAATGATGTTTTCTTCAATACAATAAAGCATTGGGATGATTAATCCAATCAACATTATTTTGGTGGGTTTTTTGCTTTATTGCCTCACAAATAACATGAAATTATGAAGGTTGTAATACATTTTTAAAGTTTTGAACTAAGATTGAACCATCTTGATACAAATCGCCAACAATACAACACGGGTAGGCGGAGCTTAAATTTGGTGTAACAACATCTTTGTTTCCTAACATACTCCTAACTGCACTTCTCCTGTGTGGTTTATATGCTGCAATACGGTATTGTAAAATGTGTAAATATTATTGTATTGTATTTTAATTTGTAATTCTTTTATTGTAAATGTCATCGTGATCAGTATCATTTATTAATATTAATATGAAAGTATGTATTTATAATTTATAATTTTCTAAGAATGTAAAATGTGTAAATATTATTTTATTGTATTATTATAAATGTCATCGTGATCAGTATCATTTATTAATATTAATATGAAAGTATGTAATTTATAATTTTCTAAGAATGTAAAATGTGTAAATATTATTTTATTGTATTATTATAAATGTCATCGTGATCAGTATCATTTATTAATATTAATATGAAAGTATGTAATCTATTATTTTCTAAGAATGTAAAATGTGTAAATATTATTTTATTGTATTCCAATTTTAATTTGTAATTCTTTTATTATAAATGTCATCATCATATCATTTATTAATATTAAGATGAAAGTATGTAATATGAAAGTATGTAATTATATTATTTTCTAAGAATGTAAAATGTGTAAATATTATTTTATTGTATTTATTATAAATGTCATCGTGATCAGTATCATTTATTATTATGAAAGTATGTAATATGAAAGTATGTAATTTAAAATTTATTATTTTCTAAAATGTGTAAATATTATTTTATTCCAATTTTATTTTGTAATTCTTTACCAGTGTCATCGTCATCAGTATCATTTATTAATAATATGAAAGTATGTAATTCATTATTTTATTATAAAACGGAAGTTTATTTACACTCTTTAGTATTTATACAAACTAAGGTTTTTTTAAAAATATTTATTTTTTATTATTTAAAAGTGTTTTAATATTATTTTATTGTATTCCAATTTTAATTATTTTATTATAAATGTCATCATCATCAGTATATTTATTGATTATGAAATACGTAATTGTTTATGAATATTCATTGTTTATTTGATTATAATATGGTGCGCATGCGTATGTTAACAATTACTCTCCTGGCCACGTGCGTTTGGAAAATCCCATTGAAAATCGGGGCCTTTCAAAGAAAACAAATTTAACGATCTAATGTAAACAAAGGCGACGATAATAAAATATTCAAGCGAAGCGATCGATTATTTTGGAAGCTTGACAGACGGGCCACCAACCAAGGCAAGAAAGGAAAGCTAGGGAATTGGTCAGTGGTTACAGTGGCTTTTTCGAACTTCACGAAAGTTGTATTTTATCGCTTTTTTCTAGTTGCCTTTTTATATTTTATTAAGCTTATTAAATGCCTAAAAATTCGACCGCTTCGTAAATCACGGAATTTCGCGATTTTTCGCGGTTTTTACTTGGAATCTCATTAATCACGGTAAATCACGCTTTTCACAAAAACTGCCCACGGTTTTCACCTTAAAAAATCACGGGAAATCCCGAAGCTTAGCAATACCCTGTCGCATGGCAGACCAATACCGCAAGGGATTGGTATGTTTGTGAATTACAGCTACATGTCTATTCAATGAGGTATGGATTGGATAGGGCCCAATCAGTTTAAGAATGAGATAAAGATTGTTCTTTTAGGCTGTACCCATGTTATAATGTCTGATATAAATGCGTTTCATATAAAAAATGAACAAGTCCGTCTGCAGTGTCGTTGTACTACTGCCCGCATTTATGTCAGACAATCTGTCTGGAAACATTACACTTATTCTCTAAGGATTTTATTTATAGTCATTATTGTAACACCATTAACCAAATTAAAAGAGTAGTACTATAATTAAATATAGCACATTAGAATAGTATGCATACCCACCAATGTTGCAAGTCCACAAATCTGAACATGGCGGTCCACCCTTTTGGTTACCAAGACATACATTTTGAAAGTCTTTATGTACACTATGAAACTGACAAAATGATCTAAACACACAACATTTTATACATATGGTGACCGGAACAATTAGCAGGTTCATATGAGTATGTTCCATTTTATGTTTGCACTTCCTTTGAGTATCAACAGTGTTTTCGGCTTTCCATTGTAAGGATCTTTGGCGATGTTGGTTTTTAACATGATTTACCTAGTATAAATATTGCATGGAAGATACTTTTTGTTGGTAAACTATAGACTAGTTGATAGTACTGTAAAACAACTTAATTCCGCTAGCAATTTAATTTCGCTAATTTCGCTAGGAGATCCAATTCGCCAAATTAAATTGCCGCCAATTATATTATTTACAATGGTTATACATAGGAAGATGATACAAATTAGTGAAATTAAATTGCCGCAAAAAGTTGACTAGATGCTAATTCGCTAAATTAAGTTGCCGTGAAATTAAACTGTTTTACAGTATATAACTTGGCTCTCACATGATTTTGTTTTGTTGTGAACATTTATGTATTTCTAGATAGTCCCCCCCCCCCCCCTCACTTTGAGTGGGCCATAGTTACCCCACATGGGGGTAACTATGGCCCACTTGCAAAAACCTGTTCAATCCTACTTGAATGACAAAATATTTCAACCTTTTATGATAATTAAGGTTTGTTTGGTTCATTGAAGTGATTCCAAAAAATATAAATATTGCTACGAAAATTTTACAGATTAGAATGTGATACAGTATATACCAAAAAATAAACAAATTGAAAAACTAGAGAAAACATTCTAAATAAACACGGTAAATCATTTAATTTATTATGAGATTACTTGTTTTGACAATTTTTACAAGCATTAACAAATAATTTCTTCAAAATTTATTGTTTTGAATTTTTTACATGGCCCAAAATTACCCCACACTTTTTGCTTTTTTCCAGTGAATGCTGGTCTGTGTCATAATAAAGAATTCAAATGAAAATGAATTGGGTATTGTTTTGTCATAGGTAAATTGTCTATCCAACCGCAACATTAAAGTTGCTGAATACACCCATCATGTTGAGGGTTCGGAACCATTTTGACCATTTTGAGAAAAAGACTATTGACGATTTTAAACACATTGAGGAGATGGCGATGAGGCCTTGTGAAACTGGCTATAACTTTAAAAGGGGTTGTGTTATGGAGATAAGGCAAACAAAAAGTTGACTTGCCCTTTCAGGGCCAGAGTCTGGGTCGGACAGTCGGATTTTTAATTTTTTCTTTTCTTTTTTTTCTTCTAAATTTCAACAGAAAACACTTTTGTTTTTTTTATAATTATTTTTGATTTTTTAATTATTATTTTTTAAACAAGCAGATACTACTCAAAAACACATTTTCATCTTTCTTTATTGTTATGTGCTTCTTTCAATTTTTTTATAATTATTTTTTACTATTTTCTTTTTACTTTGAAAATAAATAAAAAAATAGCGACCCTAGATTTCCGCAAAAAATTCGGGTCGGTCGGAAAGGGCAAGTCAACTTTTTTTGGTTTTGGCCTAAGGCTGTGTCACTGGAAAGAGAATTTCTTTCTGAAAATGTTGATACCAAATGTTGATACCAAAGTCTCATTTTTGAAAAAATGGAGATGAGGCCTTGTGTTTCTGAGCCCTCGATGTAGGCGAGGCAGGTGCAATTTGTTGGAAAAAGAATTCTCCTAAAAATACCTAAAAATAAGGAAAAAATCCTGCAGCTTAGTGTGTTTTAGGTCCAGTTCCAGATGATGTAGCAGGGTAATATTTTATTATAAGTAATGTAAAACCACTAATTTCACGAGGGGGTTTAATTCGCGAAATTAAATACCCGCGAAATGGCTATTTTGCATTGAAAGTAACAATAAAATTTCAAGATTCACAAAATTAAATGCTCGCTAAAATAGCAGTAATTTTCAATTTGCAAAATTAAGTATCTGCGAAATTATAGAGTGTTTTACAGGATACCAAATTAAAATGTGACAACTAAACTCTTCTTTTTTTGGTGGGCCAAATTTACCCATCAAGGGTCATTCTATGGTATATAAATTACTTTATTGGAATATTAAAACTGAAGTGAAAAGCCATATGACTGCACTAAAAATTGTTTAAGGGCAGCTTCAAGGTTGTCAAGAATTGCTTCTAGCAATCAGGAAGGTATTATTTAGAATTACATTCAACATAATAGGGAAAGAATTTCCGGAATCAAGTAGATTTTCAAATTCTGTCATCGGAACATGAAAAGATTGATTTTCAGGAAACCTTTTGTGAAATCAGGAAGAGTTGACAGCTGGTTTAGTATAACCCTGACCCTGCCGAATCCAACCAATTCCAACAGAAGCCTGTACACTCCCATTTCCCAGTCTCATTGTGCAATCACGCAAAGGTACATTATAGCACGACCCGCCAGTAGCGTAGCCAGACGGGGGCAAGGGGGGAGGCAGAGTGCCCCTGAAAGAAAATTTGACCGTGAAAATCGGGAGGCCGAGGAAAATCGGGAAGGCAAAGGAAGGGAAAGAAAGGGAGAAAAGGAGACAAAAAGGGAAGGAAAGGGAAAAGGGACATAAAGTAGAAAGGAAGACAGGCAAATTAGTTGAAAAATTGCAGTTTTTCACCCGTGTATGGGGACGCAACGCCTCTACCCCCCCCCCCCACCCCCTTGTCTCATTTTCTTACTCGATGGCAAATCAACAATTTATATAAAAACCTGGCTATGCCACCGGGTCGAACTGGTGTTCACCAGGAAAAAATACCCTTTGCCCCCCTGACAAGTGACCTTGGCTACGCTACTGCGGCCTATAATGCCCGGCCCCAAAAATCAACACAAAAGTTGGTAACCATGACTGTTCTAAAAAATCGCAGAAAAAGGGGTATATTTTCGATTGTCAGCACGGACAGCGAAATCATGAAAATAGGGGCATTTCGTGAATTAGTCCCCGCGAAATTCGAAAAAAGGGGGTATTATACGAAGAGGAAAAAACAAAAAACATCACAGTATGGATTTAATCATTTGATTTTAGAACATTTGGGGTACACCAGTTTATAACACAGGACCATAAACGCCTGTTACAGTTAGGAGCAACAAGTTTTTATCTATTTCATGAATTGGGGTACACCAGTTTATAACACAGGACCACAAACACCTGTTACTGTTGGGAGCAACAAGTTTCTATCTATTTCATGAATGTATAAAGTGTCTTTGAAAAGGGGTGTTTGAAATGAAAGTAATTGAAAACCAAAAAAAAGGGGGATTTTTTCACCCTTAGTTTGTCCTCGTTTTTGCCAAAAAAGGGGGGTAAAATTGTTGAAAAATCCTTGCAAGGGGTACTTTTGAAAAAATGAAGAACAGTCATGGTTACCAACTTTTGTGTTGAGTTTGGGGGCCGGGCATTATAGGCTCCGAAAATTTAATTTTGGGAGCGTGACACCCGTTGCGTGATGCACGATCACTTGGACGTCGGCAGCAGCGGTTCGGATTTAATTCCCCGGACCGGCACACACCATTTTTGTTGTCCTTTTTTATCCCGAGTTTCCCCCTGTTAGCATTATAGCTACAAACCCCCACGAGGGGTTAAGGGGTTAATCAAAAGGATACATTCAGGATAGTCTGGATCCACATGTGTTCCATAGTAACTTGGTACAAATTGTCTGAGACCTTTTAGAACAAGATCTATGGAATGATCATCTTCGGTGACATTGCAGTAAAACATACGCTCCTTTTCTCCTCTGGAGTTAGTCTGGATTGGTTTTAGGACGGTTCCATCATGGTCTTGAAGTAAACCTGTAAGATTGATCAAAATAAATATCATTGAAAGTATTAGAATTAGATTTTGTTGAAAAAATGTCAAAAGCATAATATCGTACAAATGGATATGTAGTAGAGAAGTACTTGAATTTGTTTTAGGGAAGGACTTATTATGACAATGTATTAGGCCCTTCACAATCGATTTTGAGTTTCCTGTTGGAGGTTTAAAAAAAGGGTGACTTGAGGTGACTTTTAATTAATAATTATTAATTATTAATTTAATTATTAATTATCATTTATTTTGAAACAAGTGGTCGCAACCAATTTCAACCCCTTATATAAGGGGTGGGCAACCTATGGCCCGCGGGCCGCATGCGGCCTGCCAGTGGGTTTTTTGTGGCCCTCGAGATGTCTCAAGAAAAAGAGAAAAAAATCAATCTATAATTAGTTGCAAACCGTCAGTGTCAGACATCTCATTGTAATTACTATGCTATCAGGTAGGTCTATTTTCCCCATCAATTGTCATCTGTATACTGTATTGAGATTACGTTTTTGTGAAGATGGATTATAAAGCACACACACCTATTGCTTGTAAGTTTTCGGAATCAAAGGTTTAAAATCAACAGTAGGTCATTGCTAGAACATTTGGTTAGGTGCAGCCCAGTCAATTTTTCACTCCTTATATCTGGCCCATTCAATCAAAAAGGTTGCCCACCCCTGCCTTATATCGAGGACTCTGCATTTAATTATTTTCCAAGTATGATTAATTAGATACCCAAGTAATATGCAATCATGTTCTATGTTTATACACCACCATAGTTGATATGATTTAAGTAAGAAAGTAGCAAATGAAGTTTATTGAAAGTCATTTTAAAGGTGAAAATCCTAAATAAAAAAATAAATAATAATATATTTTGTAATTCTCAATTTTGGACGAGGGCTGCAACAGGAAAACCAAGACCAAGCACTAGATCTTTTCAAAAGATTTCATTTGATACCTTATTCAACTTCATACCACATTATATTGTCAAGCTAATTTTTTTTAAAATAAATGACCAATTTGTGTTAATTAAATATGCTAATTAGCTAATTAATAATCATAAATGTTGTTATTGTATATTTTTAACGTATACTAAGACCAAATATATACCAAATATTAATTTACTGTGATGCTTAATAGACCATATTCACGCGGCAGCCATTTTCTAAAATTTGCCACCCAAGCCTCGTTCTCGTTACGTATACCTGCGCAACTTGCGTGAGGATGCGTACGCCGCGCGCTTTGGTACCACGCTTCTCGCGCAGTTCTATTGTGCAGCGCGAGGCGCAGATAGACCACACGGGAACGAGGCTTGGGTGGCATATTTTGGAAAATGGCTGCCGCGTGAATAGAGTCTATAAGGGGAAAGTCTCAATCCCTCCACCTATGGCTAAAGAATGCTTTTTGTGCGATTTTTACATGCTTTTTGTTCCTTTAACTTTAAGTCGATTTGATTTATGCAAACTATTTCATATAACCTTTTCCCATCTGCTTTTGCTTTTTCAACTTTGCTTCACAGACATTCATCTGCTAATGTGTCTAATGGCTATCACCCAACTTCCTCTCATCTTATCTGTGATATACTGTACAGTCCTCAAAATAAGTAACAGACCTGGTAATAAATAAACTCAAAACCTATAGCTCCTACGTAAACATATTAAATTATAAAGTTGTAAGGAAATCTCTTTTCTTCAATTTGAGACATTGTTTATGAAGATCGGTTAATAATTGAGAACACCACATTGATAAAGATAGAACATGTCTACATTTTCACACTTGGGTTATGAACACGCCGGACTGTGTTACAGGTATGTGTATGGGCTGCATTGATCAATTGAAGCGTCCCCAATCCTCATCTCACTATCAACCGTGAGTTATCGCTACCAGTTAACCAATAATCTGCCGGTTGCTAGTTCGAGGCTGCGTGTCTACAACCAAAATGTTAAAATGAAAAACTTACTTTGTTTTGGTTTTGGGCACATAACTGAGTTAATATTCATTCAATCTTCATGGGTAATATCTCAAATTGAAAAAAAAGCAATTTCCTTACAACTTTATTATTTAATATTTGTATAAGAGCTATAGTTTTGGAGTTGAGAGCATATTAATTACCTGGTCAGTTACTTATTTTGAGGACTGTACATCTATGAGCTTTAGCTATGTTAAACCAATACAATAGTCAGAGTTTGTATAACCAGGGAGCGGATTCCAATTTAATGGTAAATCAATCCATGAAAAGCTAGTAGCTTCATGATCAATCAAGGATCAATCAAGGCAATAGGAAATCTGGACTTTTAGATACGAGACGTATTAGGACATGTTAAAACGCTCACTTTTGTCACCTAACATGCATATACAGGGTGAGTCAAAAAGAAGTTTACCCGGATTGGTGATGTTTTAAAAAACGAACAAATGACACTCGAGAGTTCAGTAAAGCATATATTTAACAAGCATTCTCTCCTGCTTATTAGGAAAAAAGAATGACACAAATTGATCATTGCTAAGAGGAGTTATGCCTATTTTAATAAAGGTACTCATTTTGCAAGCTGTCCACGGAATACTTGACAAAAAAAATGTAAGCACTAATCATTTGTATATTTGCTCTGTGACTAATTTTCTAAATAGTATCTCCCTACTCAATCCATATTTGGAATGTCTAGGGAGCAGAGGGTAGACACAAACGTCATGGACTAGCAATTCCACCAGAGTGGTCTGAGGCATTTACACTCAGTGAAAGGTGAAGTTGAACAGTTAAACAGTGAGATTTGTGGGGTCCAGATGTGGAGTGAGTAATTGTATGGCGAGTTATGGAGTGTGCTGTAGAGAGAGTTATGTGGGGTGAGTTGTGGAGTTAATATTTATTCATCGATTTGTTAAAATCACACACACGACTCATGAACACCCACATTTGCTCCATGAATCCTACACTTCTCTCACAACTCGCATAAAGTTTAATCAAACAACTCCACACGTCCATCCATCAACTTGATATTTAGAGATCCTGAAAATAAAAGTAAACCAAAGTAAGGGTGGGCATCGCCACCATTTTTCATGTCGCGATATCGCTGCTAAATATGTCACGATATCGATAATATCGCGATATATTCTAAGACTTAGAAAATGCTATTAATGGGTCAAATTTATCGTGCGGTTATTTTTCTATGGGAATTAAATTACCATTTTCAGAATTTAACCATCTGTTTAAAAGGAATATTAAACTAAAGATTTTATTCAAGGCTCAAAATGGTTACCAAAATAATTTGACAGGCAAGGCAAGTATGGGACAGGGCACATTACTCCATGGAAATAGCAAACACAAAAACGATGAGGTTATTGTAAGGATGGAAAAAGGGAAAATATAAGAGAAATGAATTTGATAAGAAAGGGTTCTTACTACTGAAACTTAATGTTAAACCTTACAGATATGACATTTAACACAAAATACAGGGGTAATCAATTTAAATCTAAATGAAATTGTTCGCTGAAAAGTGAAAATGAAAAACGAAAAACGACCGCACACACACAAAAACAGTGATTTATTCCCTTTGAGTACAGGAAGCAGTTTGATTATAAGGCCCCCCCCCCCAAAAAAAAATTGTTTGTTTGTCCACGTCCGACCGACCGTGTACGTAAGTCCCGACTATATAACTTTCCCCCCCCTTTTTTCAAAAAAAAGAAATTTAAAAAAGCCCATTTTTTGTTAACACTTTTTTTTCTAAGTCACGTATATGGCCTTAATTGACCCCCATACCATGTAGTATTATGCGAGTTATTTTGGGTCAAGTATGGGTCATTCAAAAGATCTGACACGTTCAGAATTCGGCATGCTGGCTAGGATTGGGCCAGAACAACCACTAGCAAAAAAGAAAAGAAATCAGACCTAACTGACCATACCTTTAGAGAACCCTCTATGGACAAACAAACCATTATATATTTTTGGCCTAATTATATCCAAAATTGCACGTTATTTAAGATTCTAAATAAAGATTTTATATTGCCTCTTTCCATGAAACAGGCAAAGAGGCTTGAATGAAAAATTAATACAGACAAATACACAAAAGGGACAATAAAATGAAGCTACTTGTATTCAAAGATATTTTATATGCTAATTCTATTTTTGTATTGGTTCAATAAACACCAATACACACCATTTCATACATGAATACTGATCCTCCCCCCCCCCCCCCCCCCCAAAAAACAATCTTTAAAATACAGCAAAATGGTTACAGGTTTTTTTTGCATTTTTACATATTTTTTCCGTCATTTTCAAGGGAAAATGAGGGGAAAAGCAAGAGACGTCCGTTTGCCCGCACACAACAGGGTTTCTTTTTACCAACGCCTAAAGTGGACAATTATGAATTCTGATGCTTCACTCTTTAGTACAGCAGGGGACAGAAAATGACTAATGATCAACCTGAATATTGCAGGACATATAATATGCAAATTCATTAACAAATAAATAAACCCATATGATGCAAATTTAGGCCAAGCTAGTATCCATGTACTATGATACATGTGTGTACAGAGTATTGTAATTCTTTGAAGTCTTTGATTGCAATTTCATTGTCATGCTACATGTAATGTAAAGCATGAAATGTTTGTGTGCATTAACATTTTGCAAATTTTGCGAGTGCAGTTGACTCGCAAAATGTTCATGTACACGAATGTTTTGCTTATTAAACATCAGTCCCGTTTACCGCCATGCATCATGCTGTCAAGCCCCATCTGCGAGTCGATACTACTGGTTCGGTGGTTCTCTTACTGAAACCTGGAACTCCCCAAAATGCCATCCGTTGGCGTGTGATCGCCGATCAAAGCAATGTTTTGATTTTACACCTTTTGGAACCTGTTTTTATGATACTTTAATACTCAAAACAATATCCTACTAAAGTACATGAAAATCTGAATGAAATTGTAGTTTGGGGCTATATCTGGTATTTCATCACAACAATTGAATGAAACAGATAAATTCAGGAAGGTAAGATTGTCAAATTTTGCATCAATTGAAGTGAGCATTCGCGAAATTTTGATGCCGCAAAAAAGGATCATGTCGGTGATTCGCGGAAATGTAATCCCGCGAAATGTAAGTGCTTTACAGTACACAATGCCCTTCACGATAAAACACTTTAATTTCAGATACTTTTTTTAAATTTTAAATTACTGCTATTTTAATGGGCATTTGATTTCGTAAATCTGGACGTTTTACTATTACATTCATTGCAAAATTGTCAGCTTTGCTGGTATTTAATTTATCAAAATTGGGGAAATTAAATCCCTCCCAAAATGAAGTGGTATTACAGTATTCTAACTGTGAGCATATGCTGTGAGTGTACTCGATGTCTGTCATGAAAGAAGAGCCTACTGAACTGGTGCTATCTGATAACAAAATATTCCCTCTAATGAGTGACATCCAACAGATAGCAATGGAGATAATGCCGGCAGTAATAGGGCAATTAAAACAATTGAAAGGACAAAAGACTTTTGTCGCTGAAACATGCAGGTCAAATAATTAATATAAAATCAAATCAATCAAATTTATTTCCATAAAAACAACACTACACCAAAAATGTAAAACTTAAAAACAACAAAAGCGTATGGAGGAGTAGGCTGAAAAGCCAATAAGGCCTGTAAATAGCCTACCCCTTTATGTTACATATTTAATACATGAATAAAACAAAATCTGACAGCGACTTAAACAAAACAAGACAAACAAGGACGAGCTCAAAAAGCGAATTATTCAAATATTTCATGGTTCACTGAACAGATTGTGAAGCAGAGAGCGAGGATATTTATTGTTTAGGTCTGTGCTAAACAATGTTCACAATAAGGTATGTTGCGTGTTGGAATGTGACCATTCGTGTTTTGACATGGAATAATTATTCTGCGCATAATCTAGAAGAAATGTGCTAAGTTCTAAATGAGAGCAAACATAGGACCCATTTGTACAAGTTTAATTTATTCAATGATCATAACGCATTACTAAACTATATAGGTTCTTACGCACTATTTATTTATTTATTTTTATTTATGCTTTCTTTATTGAGGGTAATATGCTTCAGTGACTTGCGCTGCTTTCCAAGCAGGCCCTCATTTCGATACATACATAAATACATGCAAATAACAAATGTTACAGTGTTTTAATATAATACAAATTATAACAACTTTAAACCTGGTCTAAACTTTAATCCTGGACTGAATTAAGAATTATGCAAGGTCATGCTTCATATTTGCTAAACATGGTATAATGTACTGTAAACACAAGCTGTCAGCTAATAATAATGTTTCTCTCAATTCAATGTTGTTGAGCGGAGGAGCTGTTGCTAGCAGAAAACAGGCATATTATTCTGGCATGTAACCTAAAATTCCTGAAGCAAAGACAAAGTAAACATGATGAATGTACCTATACACTCATATTTTCATGTCCCTGTTTAAATAATGAGGTTTAAATTCCATACCATGTCACAAGCTTTGTACCACAAGCTTTGAATGGGTTGAATGCCGGAAAGAACAGACACACACCCTTCTGTTTCTCTACAGTATAATACAACTAACTATATCAATTTGGTTAGGAACCAGTCTCTGTATTTCCTTTCCTGGTAATGGGGAAAATTTGTCTCAAATCTTTGGACAAAAACAACGTCTCTTGGCACCTTTTAAAATGATAGTCAAAAACTGTGATTGATTTCCCTCTCCCATACAAAGAGTCACAAAGCATTTGAAATTAGTGCAATCCTAAAATGGGAAACAGGAGGAGTGGGATTAACCCTAACATCCCTGAGAACTACAAAGTACTCCAAGCAAGCCTATCTCCAAGCGCATGTGCGGACTGTTTTTGATGATGTAATCAGGCCTGGAAATAGAACCTACCTGCCTACCGAGCTGGTAACTTTTGCGTCTGACGGATGAAGATACAAAAGTATTCGCTCAACTGGCGGGTAAACATTTTCAGCTCACAGTGTAAGTGTGTTACACTGGCTTGTGGAATTTCTGTTGGGCAGGTATTTTTTGTGAGTTACCTGCCCGACTGCTGGTCGAAAAAGATCTGAAGTTCCAGCCATGGCGGTAATCAACCGAGCCTATATAGACTATAATATAGTGAGTGCAGTATACTGCATGAACAAGTAGCTGAGGGCTGTGGCTTGCATAGGGGGTCCGGGGTTTCGGGTCCAGGGGTCCCCGGTTGGGTCGCGGCGATTTATTTGTCCATTTTTCTTCCAAAATTGAGCTTTCAGTTAACAAGCTGGTTTGGGGGTTAGGGTTAGAGTAAGCTGTTTCTCTTTTCAGCCTACTTTTTATTTATTTTTATTTTAATAGACTAGAGGCCAAATGCACATTTTGGAAGGTTTCATGAAGCTAAAAATAGTCCGTCAGAACTAATGTGTAGGAAGGAGTATGTAAATGTGGCTAGTCATCATGTTTAATTAATTCAAGATGTGTATCTCATTCCATATATCCCAACTAATTGCATGCATAAATCAAATATAAATAAATAAAGTGTAGTATGGTGATTAGCAAGACAAATACATGTGTAAATTTACAGCAGTGATTAGTATGCATATTTGATCAAACATGTGATGATTTGTACAGCACCTTTTCAAAAATCAAATGGTAAGGCCAAGAAAAAGATCTGTCTCACAAACACTGTGTGCATAGGTACGTGGAGTGTTTTTTTGCTACATAACCCTAAGTGATGAGCACAATTTGGGGGTTTTTTTGCTCCAAAAGGGGAGGGGGGGAGTTCGCCAAAAACATAATTCAAACATATTTTCGCATTTAGCATAGCTATTTTATTTTTTGGTTTGCATAGCATAGCTATATTCCCAAATGTATGTGAGACAGACCTCTTCTTCTTTTTTGCCTAACAATGTAAGTAATAGATCCCAATTGCTTTTAAAGTTGAATATAAAAATAGGGAATAAGAACAAACCGGGCGTGTTACATTCATGCGCATGATACTGAGATGCGTCCATTGGTATTACACTGTGACATCACTGTACAGAGTTACATGCAGGGTTTGTATATAATTATATTGCCTGGAGTTCATTAAAGATTCCATTTGATAATGATTGCCGATAACAAATCATATTTTAATAAGAATTGTTGACATTATTACAAATCAATCAGTCTGCTCGGCAGTGTTAATAAGACGAGCAAACAAATAGTCTGGATTCCCATAACATGATCATGTATCATCATACATGTAGCTTGGCATTTAGTATTTAATCACCCCATTTGTTAATATCTGTCATAAGTTATATTCTGTTAAAAGGGCTTATTCTATCGCAAGTATGGGAATTCTCTGTAGGAAATATCATGTTATTTGCAAGAGTTTGAAAACACATCCACCCATGTGTAAAAAAACCCTTCCCTATTGCTCAATAGTTGAATGCAAGACTATAGGACTCTAGAAGCGTTCAGATGATGGGCGCTAGTCTAGAGATTAGCGTCAAGTTTGCTAGTCTCGAGATTAAACTCTCGGTTAGGCCAAACAAAGAAGAAGGTGTGTCTCAGAAACATTGTGCAAAAACGCTAAGCGCTGTGCTTTTTTATTTTTAGAAAATAAAGAGGTATGCGACTTTTTGTTGTTGTGATTTTTGTTGTTGTTGCTATCCAAGCTTACGGAGAACTTGTTTAAACTTCTTCTTTTTTAAATAAAAAAACCAAAAAAAAAATTAAAAAGAAAAAAAAGAAGAAGTTTTTTAGCCCCCAGCGCATAGACCTACGCGCCGCGCCGTAGCTCATTTCACATACCAATGCGGGCGGGCTTCTGAGACAGACCTTCTTCTTTGTTTGGCCTTAACGGCCAAGAGAATCAGGTCAAGGTTAATTAACTAACCTCAAGTCTAAAGCTGGAAGTTTAAATCTAAAAAATCTAGCAATTATCTACATGTAGTCCCGAAGCACTTACTGAGAGTTAGCCGAGTGCGTGTCTGCCGTGTGAATCCTTCATTGAACTTAACAACAAGTGAGATATTTGACCTGTGACCCAGATTTTTGCGCGAAATGGAGATATCATGCAGGGTGCACACTACTAATTAGAGCTCCATAGGTATATGTACAAAAATACTGATATAAAACTCTGTTTTAGACCACTAAATTGTGAAATGGGACCTTATAGAGTGATTTTTTCTTAAAGATGATCACTCAATGTCTTGCTATACGTCCCGTTACTGATGTGCGCATGCTCATAACAATTAAAATTTGTTGTAGTAGTTACGGGACGTTTAGCAAGATATAGTCTATTATTGGATCTTTCTACCATTTATTCCCCAAAAATAATTACAGCACATTTTGAATCGCATTGAAACCAACGGATCCTATCCGCGAGTCCTCACTTCCTCCTCATGTTGTTTATTTGCTATTTCCAAATGCAGCTCTTCCAAATAAGCAGTAAGCACGCCATGAATTAGCAAAGGGTCATTGGGTCACTTCCGGTAATTGGTGGATTGCTCATCTTTGAGTTTGTCTCGAAGCTACGTTAGTGGTATCACCTAGATTTGATCTCGAAGCTACGTCATCAGTGGTATCACTAGATTTGAGCATTGACAAGGCTTTAGGCTGTCGTCTGGTCAGGCACTCTGGCGGTAGAATGTTTTTAAACTCGAGACTAAATAGTTTGTATGAGCCAATTTCAAGAGGATTTCTGCTTCTATCATGAGTATTATAGACCTCAATATTTTTAATAGGCTGCATTTTATAATGTGCCTTCATTTATAATAGAAAAGACATATGGACATAATTAGGTCACATCTTTAATATTTGTATGTGCTTTGTTTCCTGACATATGTACCCCGCCATGTACAAAGTGGTACCAGTAGAATTACTTCAACAAAATATTATTACTATATCAATTAAATCAGCAGATAGCATCTGAACAGAGAAGGATGCATTCATACAATGACCAAACCTTGCTTTCAGATCATACTAGTAATAGTATAGTCTTCAGTGGTGGCACAGTGGGGGCATGCAGATGCCCCCCATTCACAACCTTTGCCCACCCCACTTGCCCATACCCCCAGTCAGTGGCGTAGCTAGGATTTTTTTCAGGGGGGGCAAGATTTCTAAAATTTTCGTAAAAGGTTGCCCCCCCAAAAATTCTAGTCACTTACCTCGTGAATTTCAAATTTCACGTAAGTGGTGGTGGGGGGGGGGGGGGGGGTAATGTCGGAAAATTTCGCACAAGTCCAAAAAAAATCGCACAGTCCAAAAAAATCGCACAGTAAATGTACTCCATTTACAATTTTGCCTTCTATTTGGCTAATAACCTCGGTCTTTTTTCTCAATTTTTTCCTATTTCCTTTTTTTCTCACCTTTTTTTTTTTTAGGGGGTGGGGGCGGGGGCACAAATGGGTTTTTTTCGTCAGGGGGGGGCATTTGCCCCCCCTGCCCCCCCCCCCCCCCCCCCCCCTGAGCTACGCCACTGCCCCCAGTCAGCCCAAGCCCCATCCCATTTTTTAATGTCAAAATTACTTATAATTAATGATTTCCTATACCTAGTGCAACTTAATTTGCTGCTGTTATGCGCGGTCATTGAAATCGCCATAACTTTAAAAGTATCCATTCGATTTTGTTGAATGAGATATCAAACTGCCGGGAAGAAATTTGCTTATTTAATATATATCTCAAATTTTTGGTACTGATTATATATTTGGAATTAGCCAACCTCAAAGCACCTGGTCAGGGACTTTATGTGCTAGGTGTATATGGCCAAACAGCTGACGAATAAGCAACCTACACCAGTGATGTAGTACTCGAGTCCGGACTCCGACTCAAGAACGGTCTCGAGTCCCTATTTTGAAGGACTTGGACTCGGACTGGGAGGTGAAGGACTCGGTCTCGGACTCGGACTCGGGCACTAGGGACTCGGAAATTGTGCCTGAGTCCTGTTCGAGTCCAGCTAACATTGACTTATTTTGTTTGCAGTAATTAAATACTTATTTAGTCATCCAATCTTCAACAGTTTAGAAATAATGTCATAAATCATCATAAATACATCTGAACAGTTAGAAATATGCTGTTGAAAACACCTAATTGATAACTATCACAAGCATATGGCTCATTCCATGAAGTTGGGGCATATTATGTGACATCCAAGTGAAATTTTCAAAATGGATATTTTTCAACTCTTTCTTCTTTTTTAGGTTCTACATTTACCAAAGTCCAATGTAGAACTTTTTTTTAAAATGTAACATTTGGTGTAAAATAACCGCACATATTCAACAGTTGGATGACATTTCCAAAAATCCTGATGCTACATGGACACCATTTCCCATTTCCATATCATTTTCTAATAAATTAGCTTAAGATGTGGGCCAAGTTTCTATACCTCAATTAACTACTTGGAACCACAAATACATGAAAAGAAACCAGATTTGTCTAGGTTGAACATAACTTAACGAACAAGACATCGTAGATTAACTGTTTTATGTAAAAACTCATTGAAAAGTGACTCTTTATTTTGCAATTTGTATAATGAATTTAAATAAAGTACATATCAATATTTGTTTGATGTAAAGTACTCTATAAACCATGCACATTGATTACATTATAGTCATAAAGTAAGTATATGAAGTATTATTTACCTGTATAATGTTTTAAAATGCACTACCGATGCTACATGGACACCGCGTCTTGTAACATTGTTAATAATAAGACTATTCATACTGTTACAATTATTTGAGTGTGAATGGTTTGTCTACTTGTTCATCATATCAAGTAGATACACAGAGTGAATTGCTTGAAATTTATCTAAACACTGTTCATGTAAAATTTACCTTTTCTGTGTACTTAAGTATTACGATGCTACATGGACACCGTGCCCTAAAATATTTGGAACAGCTTGAACAGGTGCATCTTTTTCAGATCAATAGAGAGGATGTACTATCACTGCAAATTATGAGCGTTTACTTTTGGACAAAATAAAAGTAAACTCAAAAGTAAACGGAATTCTAAACACAAAACTAAACATAAAAGTAAACGCAAAACCAAATGTTTCTTGCATTTTGCACCCAATTGACCTCAAAGCACGCTCCAAGTGAGTGAATATAATCACACAGATGCTTCTACCATCTGTGATATAATGGGACAGTTATTTATTAGAAGCTGGGTGGAAAACAGCTTAGTTGTTTGGCTCACATAAGTGTTTAGTATTGCGTTTACTTTTGAGTTTACTTTTAGTTTGTCCAAAAGTAAACGCTCATAATTTGCAGTGTATGATGTTAACTTTTTATGTTATAAGGCTATAAGCACACGATAAAATTAATAACATGGATTGTAAAACTACAAATTACACAAAAAGATAACCTGCCATGAAGCATAAAACATAATTACCTATGATACACATACACCATTTCTTACAATTACACAATAACAATACACCATTGATCAAAAAAACTTAAGATGTCCACTGAAACAAACTTCATGCAGTGTTGTTCTTAAAGTACCCTTTGTGATCTTAGTCTCTTTGCTCGTTTCTGATTGAATCATCCTCTATTATTGATAAAGATGATTGAAAAGTTTGATCACTTAAAAAGTCAGTTTGCAAAAAAATAATTTAATTGCCATGATGGATTTCTTTGGAAAGGTACTAGTTTTTGAAAATGATGGGTTCCTTGTCTTCATCTCAATAAATTCCAGGACGATAGAACTGTCTTCTGAATTAATGTCAAGAACCTGCAAAGCAAAACAAAATAAACCCTATGGCTTAGTATCTTCATGGAACATTGTGTATTGATATTGGAGTAGATTATTTATTCATGTTGCACTTTTGTGTTGCAGGAAAATATTTATATTAAAATTATGCTGGAGTATTTTATTTATTATTCATTTAACATGAAAAAGAATAGCAAAGGATAGAGAACTTAAATGATTTACAATTATTTGTTTTATTTATAGTAAATAAAACTAAAATAAGGGAATGTTTATTGTGAATTCAGTGAAATGCTAATGGAAATGGTGTCCATGTAGCATTGTGTATTAATATATTTCATTAGATATACATCTCTCTTAATATGCCTTTTTTTCTGTAAAGTGTAGTAAAATGTAGGCAATGTTTTGAATGTTTTGGGTGATGGATAATTTCGAATGGGGTAATTGTTTTAGTCTAATTAGGCAAATTTTATGAAATGCTACATGGACATGATGTCCATGTAGCATCGTATTGGTAAGCTATATTATTAGCATTAAAAGAGCAAAAACTAATTCATTATTAACTTCAAAGTTTATTAATGATGTGATTCTACAAAAAAATTACAATTTCAACGAACTATAACGATACCCAATGCAAAATATTGCCCATGCTATGCCCGATGCTACATGGACGCCAAATTATTATGGCGTCCGTGACTCAAAATTAATATCATAACATGAAAAGAAATTCTGATTCAGTGTTTCCCTTTCAATAAAAATGCATTAATAAATACAGACATACAAGCAACATTAAGAAATAATTACAATCGCACTTACCATTCACAAAACTATCCAATGTTTACATTTTGATGCTACATAAAAGTCCCGATGCTACAACTGGACATCAGCGACTGAAACCTTGATAAAACTAGCTCACATGTGGCAAATTCCAAACAAACCTGATAGCTATTGACCTCTATCCTTACACAAGAAATATGGAATGTTTTATTTATCTCCAGGGGGGGATTCCCACAAATTGCATAGGATGTTTATCACGATGCTACATTTTATGGTTAGGACACCATGCACACGGCACGGTATACTTTTTCATGAATATATGGAATGGTCTTCATGAAATTTATTCTCATTTGCAATAGTTTTCAATTGATAAATGCTCTTAATTTTGGAAAATAATTAAAAAATGTATGATAGAGAACTACCCCCATTCAGCAATGAAAACTCCCGATGCTACACGTGTATATTTTGTGGACACCGTGCGTAGCATCGGAAAGGCAATTTTCATGTTGCTTGGGTGAAAAATCAGTCCAGCGTGACGAGGTGTTTTGGTCAGTAAACTATGAATACATGTATCTTTTATTAATCAAAGCGATTTCCAAGCAATTCTATGATAGTTTTGCTTACATAAAACTCATATTAATTGTTGTGTTTTCCATGTCACGTTTTTTAGCAAAAATGGTCTTGGACACCACCTCATTTTTTAATTTTTTTTTCTTCAAGGAAGGATTGATTTTTAATTTTTTTTTCATGGCTCAATACTATAACCTAGTACTGTTTTTGGACACTAAAAAAATTTGATATACACATAGAGTAAAACAGTTTATAAGCTGCCTAAAGTACCAAATTCTGCAATTTTAACAAATGCCCCAACTTCATGGAATGAGCCATATAAACACAATTCGCGGGAGCCTATAAATAATTAAAGTTATAAAATAATCATGTGCAATCAAAGGCTGTTTGTAAGATGATGTAAATGGTCTTTAGGTGTTTTTGTGTCAGTGTTTATACTGTTTAAAACAATCATAACATTTCTTACAAAGAGAACATTTCATTGGCATTTTCAGCTTCTTAGAGCAGCTCTCTTAAAAAATTGATGGAATTAGGGATGAATTTTTCAGGGAAAAGAATTAGGTGAAATGGCAGGGGAATGGTTGCTCTACAGCATATCACACCTTTTAATCAATTTTGTAATTTCTCAATGTATGAACTTCTGGACACTATGCCTTTAATTCAAAATGGTATCAATATACGTATACATACGCCGGGCACACATTAACTCTTTACGCAACAGTGTGTGTGACATTGGCGATTTTGATAGTCTTAACACAGGCCCGCACTGTGTTGTGGTTGAGAGAAAAAACACCCTTACTCCGTGTTTCAGTTCACGTGAATGATTATAACATTATACCTGACTGCCCCCCTGGGTATAGGGTCAATAAGCTGATGTTCATTGAAGGTATATCATAATTTGTTGTTCTTCAAAAGTGCTTTTGACCAGGTTGTATAATTTGTGTAGTTGACAAAAGAGCTCATTGTTAGCACTAGACTCGTGCTTCCTCAATAGCCTAAAACTGTGCCCCTCTAAAACTTGGTAGTTGAGACCCGCTCTTTGTCACATCTCGCTACACTCACAGCCCTGTACCAGATCTACTTGTCAGTTGTTTGAAGAGCTCCTGAGCTTGACCTATTCATCATAAAGTCAACACAACTTATTTTTGATGCACCCTATATTGAGTCATACAATAAGATATCAGGTCAAAGTCCAGCTACACATGTACATGTACATTGTTATAAAACTGTGACTTTTACTAGATTTGTCTTGGACATCCAACACAGGTGTTCCTGCTAAGGCTTCAAAAAGTTTAATCCATCATTGACACATGATATGAACTTGGAGATAAGGAGAAAAATTATGGTTCAATGTCTAATGGAGAGACTAAATAGTGATAGAAAAGCATTTATGTAAATCAGATAACCCTAACTCTACTACACCACACGGCAACTGTGCGAAAAAATGTTTTTATAACCTGGTGTGCAGGTTTTCAGGCTACAAAATGGACCCAGGCTATATAACGAGGCGAATATACTCGCCGAGTGTCGACTGACAGCCGTGGTGTAGTGGCTATGATCTAGGTTGGGGTGCTAGAGGTCCGTGGTTCAAATCCGGGGGGGGGGGGGGGGGGTGATCTTTCTGGTGAATTTTGGGTGTGGGAAAAGAAATCTGTTGCCGTGTGGTGATCTAGAGTTAAGGTTAATTATGTCATCGAAAACCATCCGCACAGGAGCTCGGAGATAGGCTTACAGTCACAAGTACATGTAGTATTTTGTAGTATTAGGGGTTACCCGGGTTAGGATTATGTGTCACTTGCTAAGACGGCACGTTTGAATAGCACGCTATTTGCTTGGGTAGATTTTCATGCTGGACGCATGATATTTGGGGATGTGTTGTTTCAACGCATTGTATTGCAGCGACACCAATAGTATCTAAACGATGTCGATATTGTCCTAATTTAATAATTGGTCCATTGTGGTTAAATGGAATAGGTCCAAATCAATAACCGATAGGCTAATAAACAATTCTTGTTTATAAATATAAAACATGTTCCCATATGTGACCTGTCAATCAAAATGGACATGTTGAAGGCCTGAGTCAAATGTGAGTTATTGGTATGACTTGAAAGAGCACATTTAAGCTTTGAAATGATACCAGGTTGAAGGTAATTGGAATTTGGAATTACAAGATATGAATTATAGAAGGTTTTTTTTCTTCTATTATTTTCTTTATATTTCACCAAATATATTGGCCTCTATCTCAAAACTATGTTTGCCGACAACATGTCCTTCTTGACGTGACTGGTCACCTTAACCTAGGGTAGGGAATTTGCGTTTTTTAAAAGCACTAAATATGCCGTCTAATGGAAAAAGTGTTTTGGGGGCAAAAGGCGCTTTTTGAAAGAAAAGGTGCCACAAAAATATGCCATAAGGGTCGTCAAAAAATATTGTCATTTTCACATACAGAGCGTACGTAACCTTTTACCCCCTCAAGTTACGCACGCAATAAATGGCGACAATTTCATGACTTGATAAAAAATGCCCGCCTCTCAAAAGATTGCCATATAAGTTACGTACGCTTAAGGTATTAGTTACCCCCTCCCCCCTGTTACGTACGCTTTGTACATGTACGTATCTGTAAATGGCGAAAATTATGGACGACCCCTGAGCGTTAAATATAATGTAAAAGTGGACATTTTCGCACTTTGTACATTTTGAAAATGTTGCTTGCTTTTTATCTTCCTTACAAAAATAAATATAGTGTGGAAATTGCAACTTTTACAGTAAACCAAAATGCGTGGCTACAATATGTTGCACTTTTTGATGTTTACACAATTTTTATTTAATTGTCAAAAATATATTTTTTCAATAAAAACTAAATTCAAAACTAAACAAGGTCTAGCATAAACACTTCCACAGTAATGCAGTTTGTTGATTTTTGGTAAATAGACATTATTTTTTAAATTTAGTCAACTTTTGAAAAAATGTCCTGTGGGATGAAAATAAATGTGTTTTTTTGGCAAAAAGTGTTTTTGTGTGTGCGCTTTTCCCCATCCAGGTGAGGGGGTTAAAAAATAGGGGGGGCGGTGGCCAAAACATTTTTATGTCCGCCACCCCCGGGAATTGAACCCAGGTCGCCGGCGTGACAGGCGAGTCACACAACCAATATATATTCAAAAATTGTACTTTCAGCCAGTTTATACACAATTTTCAACATTTCCCACAGCTGCCACCATTGTGTTAAACATAACAACAATTTACAACAATAACACTGGACAGTGGACATTCATTTTGAATTTTGATCTCTATAAAAATAACCTTCATGTAACTACATAGCCCTACTACATGTACTTCTGCCCCTCCCCTTCCAATTGAAGACCCTGCCCAGGGCACGGGACTGGGGGTCACTACTCCAATCAAAAGGCTACCCATGCTCGTCCAAGCAATGGTTTAATGTAGTAGAACACAAATGCTATTTTGAAACCAGTAAATAGAGCGACACATTATTATAAATAAATAAACCCTTCCATAGGGATAGGGAAAATGCGCTGCGAAAGTTTTTATTCTAGACCCTGTTTTATTTTTTTAATTTAGTTTTGAATGGTTTTGACAATTAAATAAGAAATGTGACGCGATCAAGAGGAATGAGTCGGATGTCTACCCTGGTCGAAAATGAGTTTTTAATACAGTTTTAAATGAGACACCTAGAGCTTTCAGAAACTGAAAACCCCATGTCGATACGTTGTTTTGTTCCAAAGTTATGTCAAATTGTATACATGAATTTCCATCAAAACTTATGTAAGCCGCCATTTTGAATTGGCCATATCTCAATTTGGGATTCCCCGACATCCGACTCATTTCTCTTGATTGCGTCACAAATGTGTAGACATGGAAAAGCGCAATTATAACCATGCAATTGGGTTTATTTTTAACGCATGGCATATTTGTGTGCAACAAACGCACATTTCCCCTCAAAAAGCACTTTAATATGCCCCCAAAAGCACAAATAAGACAGCACATTTAGTGCTTTTAAAAAGTGCAAATTCCCTATCCTACCCTAACATAAATCCCTAACTCTATAACACCACACGGCAACAGATTTTTTTTCCGGCAGAGAAATTTCACCCGAAAGATCACCAAGAAAAAGTAGGTCTTAAGAACTGGTTTGGTTTTTCCATTTTGTTTAGTAAGAACGTAAATTTGGGTTTTGGAACGCAAATGTTTCAAAAAATTGGGGCTTTGGAACGAACATTTTTCGTGATTTTTGAATTTTCAATCAAGTGGGCCGGGGGTCTGTCTTACAACTGAAGCAGGCTTATTACCATCGTATTCGGGGACAGGCAGTGGCACTTTAAAGGAAACCGTGAGTAAGCAAAATATTGTTTTGCTCCATTTCATTCTACACTACATGACACAAGCCTATGTCCCGATAACTTACTCTCTAGTCTACATACAATAAACTAAAAAGCACTACATTTTCAGAAAGACGTCAACAATGTCAGAAAGTGAAAACATGAGCCTTGTTGACATTACTTATTTGACGCAGAACAGTGTATAACTGGTCATAATGCTACCCCACCCCAGGAGACCCTATTTTGGGGTAGAGGTTGTATTCCAACCGACAAACGTGATCTGGTTAGAGTTAGGGTTATTTCGAGAGATCTCGTTGTCTGTTGGAATACAAGCTCTTCCGTATTTTTGTTGTTTGGGACTAACCTGCTTTGGTCTTTCCTTTTCCATGTATATGTCCAGCAACCTGATGAATAAGTGGTTTACAGCCTTTAGGAAGGGGCGGTGTCACCACACCGTCAATCCTATTGGTGTCCATATCAGTAACAACTCCCTCACTGCATAACTCTTCCACTTCAGCATCAGTAGTACTTGTATCAGTGGCACTGCAGGGTGATGCCATTTCTTCTGAACTGGAATTTCTCCAATCTTCGTTACTTCCGGAAGACAAACTCTCACTCTGACATTCTTGATCAGTTGGAAGATAAAGATGGTCTGCTGGTCTCCCATCAGTCGCTATGGTTTCTGCCATACTCATGATAATATTGATTATAACAGTCACTTTTAAAAATGATGACTAACTTTTAAAGCACCCTGTTTGTTTGGTTTGGTTTGAATGATGTACACTGATTGAAGGGTGTGGGACACTCCGGGTGTATAAATATTAATAAGCTTACAATCGTTTTCGATTTGCCTTCTTGTAAAAATACCGTCAACTGCTTATATCCCCAACTTTTAAATAGGAATCGTAGACAGTTGTCATTCAAAACCGTACATGGAAATGACGATACGATGAGTCCAAAGACACGAACCCAACCCACTCCGCAATAAATGTTGGTGTACGTTTACGAGTTTACGTTGGTTGGGTTGAGTACATGCACAAATAGTAGTGGGTCACCGTACGCTGGTTCCCTGCGCTTATGGTCTTCCACACACACGGCCCGACACTAACCATAGGCGCAGGCGGGTGCTGTTTGTTTCGATACGTTGATTGGCTAATCAGAAATGACGTATTTCTGGGGTCAATGAAAACGTACCAAAACGTACTTGAGATACATGTACGTAGCAACGGACTTGAACCCGGAAATAAATTGATCATGATTCATTCATAAGAAACTAAACACGCCGATCAACTACAAATGGTAGCGATCATTGTTAATAAAATGTTATTATAATCTTTGATACTAGAAGATCAGCTAATGAGCCATCTTTTTCAGACAAGCCGGCAGTCGAGTCGTCAGCGATTCCAAACAAAACTCATAATCTCATGTAAGAAAATGCCGAAAATGTCGAATGATGAAGGCTTAGACTAGAGCCAAAAACATTAAAAAAGCGAAAAAAGTAAGCTTATAAAATATTATATTTAATGTACCTCAAGTCATACTTAGAAGTTAGAGTAATTTGGTCATCAGTTGGTTTTGTTCATCATAGGGCATCGGCCTACTCAGTCATAGGGTGTTTTCCGGGCTACATGTAAATTGTAATGAAGGTAACCTTTTTACAAATGATGCAGCACTTGCATTATGACTAGCGCTCTCTAGTCTAGACTCTAGTCTTGCTAAACACACAGGCTAAATTGTAGTAATTTTGCAATGTAATGTGCATTAGCCTTAGGCGACAAAAAAAACCCTGTTTCAAGTGACAAATGGACCTCATACAGGTCCCTTGGGTTGGGTCGGTGGTTAGTTTTTTCGTTCGACGTTGTTTTTAAAAAAATCAGGAATTTTCAAAATTTATTATGTGTTCCCCTTTACTAGCCTTTTTTTTGTCCCCTGATGCTGCAATTTTGGTATTGTAGTTTAGGTGCATGGCACACATCAAACCGTACTGGGGTAAGGTACAACTTGACCTATAATATAGATCAAGTTAGGTGGTTCGATTCCATCACCAGTTATTGTATGTGCCTGCCTGTACCGACACTTGATACCTTGTTTATAGAACATAGCATTTAAATTTAAATTTAGGAAATCATGTGCGGTCTAGTGGATAGGACACAGGTCTCACAATACAAAGGTTGTGAGTTTGAGTCCCCGCTAGGTCCAACATGTCTGTATCCTTGGGCGAGGTACTTAGTCTCAATTGCCTTGTGGTTCGGAAGTCACATAGAAATGATCCCGTGTATCGGAAGAGCAAAAATCAGAGCACGTTAAAAGGTCACAGATTCCTTCGTAAAGAGTTAAGGGGATCATCCCGGTCTGTGGCCGGCTGTACACACATTGTCCCAAGGAAACAGGGGCCTTGGCGTTAATATCCTGACTTTAAATAAAAGGAAGATTGTAAATCTTGTCCCCGAGTGTTCTCAAATGCCCTTCACTTTCAATACTGATTTGTGGTACATTGATTGGGTACATGTTTGCCCAAACAAGAGTTGAAAAAAGTGGGTCGGTAGGTCGATTACCTTTTTTTCTTTCTTTTTTTCTTTTTGGCTTCAGACACATAGTGAAGAAAAATACTATACAATTTGATTTTAATACACTTTAATGTTCTTTAAATTAAAACCCTAACCTTCTTACACTACGATTCACTACGGCAAAAAACAATGTCCACACGCATGCTACAGCATTCGAATCGATGACATCATCAACCAAGCTGATATGTGTGTACGAAATCGCTGCCCGGGTGAGCGTTGGCAGGTTAGCTGATTGGTTACGGACGGCGTTGCGTGGTAATCGGAGTGTCCGGGGGTTTAATCCCAGGGGTTTCGCAGCGATTATTTGGTTTAAAAATCATATTTTGTCCCCTCCCCCAGTTTCCACACCGTAAAAACATAGCCTGGCTGGTTAGGGCTAATACATATATTTTGATTTAATTAACCCTAACCCCGGTTTAGGGTTTTTGACCGGGATCACCAAACTAAATCTCTGGGAACCTGCCGGGATTCGATCCGGGGACCCTCCGTTCTCAAGCCCCACGTCCCACCCACTAAGCCACGGCCCTCAACTACACATTCGCGCAGTATACTGCGCTCACCATATAGGCTCGGTGGACTACGTCATCGAAAACCGGCGACGCATGCGTTTGGAGAGGGACTTTGGAGATTAGCATTTTTTAGCACTCAGGGGGGTTAGGGTAAATAGAACACACAAAAAACCTGTTGTAAAGTATTACATCATCTTGGATAAGTTAGCAATTATGAGATGTCGCATTTCATCATTATTTTGTAGGCCTTGTTATCAGCAACATCTTCAATTTAAAATAATGCACACAATTTAATGTTTTTGTATTACAATTTGTTCGGGCTTTTGACCTCCTTATTTCGAGGTCTGCTATGGGGAGCGAATTAGTTTTATGCTACCTATAATTATTATAGCTCTGACACAGGTGTTTGGTGAATGTCAAATAAAATACAATTATATACTCATCATTCAGTTAACTTCATGATGCATTCTGACTTCTCACTAAACTAGTATTATATCTTCAAGGAGATTTTTGAAATGGTTTTTAATATCAAAACAACCGGGCGTCCTACCATATCTGAGAGATCGGTTTGCCCATAGCACAAGGATTTGTCATCGCCTAATGGTATCCAGTGTCAGTACAGGCACGCAAAACTTACTGGTGATGGAATCGAACCACCCAACCTGACCTACATAATAGGTCAAGCTGTACCTTACCCCAGTACGGTTTGATGTGTACCATGCACCTAGACTATAATACCAAGCAGACATTATTTGCAGCATCAGGATTAGGGGACAAAAAAGGCTTAAAAAGGGAACACATACATTTTGGAAATTCATGATAATTTTAATAAATTATTAGGGAGTGTTCATAAATACCGGTACTTTGGTGGGGTTGGTTGGACATTTTTAAGTCTCTGGAAAACAATTCTTGATCCCCCCAAACACCAGTAATTTTTTTCTTGATCCCCCCTTTTTATGTTGAGTTTTTCTTCTTCTTGATCCCCTCCTGTATGTCTAAGTTACCGAGCATTATTATATTTGACCACGCACTAAGCATGTAACTGTAAAAATGGGTTTTTTTATGTGCAAAGTGCAGAAAAAGTGTGGACTTTTTTGCATGCGCGAAGCGTTAAAAAAAATTGGATTTTTTTTGTTTGTATCCCCTCTGTTACCGATAATTACAATTTTTTGAGGGGCCCTCCATTTTTCCAACCCCCCAACCAAGGTATTTATGAACACTCCCTTATATTTGTTTCATATTCTTTGGTAGATTAGTATTACATTTTTTTTTTTTCATTCATAAAAGGTTTATTAAAAAAGGCCATAGCAGTCATGAACTGAATTGCGGCCAGTATACAATAATACAACAATATCATTATCAACAATTATATCAACAATATATACACAAAATATAAGCAGATAGACAAAAATAAACATTACAAACACCATACTATATGCACAAAGTAACCACGCCAAATTAAAAACCACAGAAATGCAATCTAAATTAAAAATATTGCACGTGAGATATTAAAAAGAATTTAATTTCAGGGTAAATGACATATTGGAGATAAAATGCACTACTACTACTTACTCAAGAGTCAAGACCCTTGCTATTCCATAGATCAGTCATGTAAACCATGTAATTTACTTACATATTGTAACTCTTTCTTTCCACCTACCCTTTTTAAGCCTGACACAAGCACTATGCTTGTACAAGCAATTTGCTTGTGCCTGGTCTCTAATTCATCACTCAAGTCAATGGTTCTCCCAATCAGTCCATTCAGCACGCCTTCAGTGTATTTCAATTAAGATGAAACTATAATGGGGTGGGTGGAAGTGCATTGGGGGTGAAACTGTAGTGGGCAGGGATAGCACTGGGTCCAAAATGTGGGAGGTCCCATGACATTTTTCAGGACCCCGTAGGACTTCAAAAAACAAATTTAAGGGGTCCCCCAAGAAATTGAGGGGTCCTGAAGTTTGGGTATTTAAAAATTTTACTTTTTTACGGGCAGTTTTAATGAATTTATATTGTGAGCAAAGGATGGATATGTAATTTACAGAATTTCTTAAGGTTTCCATTTCCACACATCTTCAAATTTAAGGGGTCCCTTCAATTTTGATCAGGACCCGCAAGTCTTTCCAATTTGAAACCTGACGCGTCACTATTAGAAAGTGAGAGGTCTAGGACGCGCAGATGCGTCAGAATGCGACCCCTGGTAGTGGGATGAAACGGTATTCCTAAAAAAAAAAAAATATTAATAGTTCAGTCAGTTCCAAATTGGCAAAACCTTTACAGCAGCAAATGAATTCAGAAGAGCGTCACGCATCATAAAACGCTGGCATGGTTTATTATGGCACGCAATGGTGTAGTGTCATTGTATGCGTGACGCTTGCGTATGCCAAAATCGTGCTTATACGCTTGGATTACTTTTGCGCACGTATAGTTAAAAACCGAATATTTCTCGGCAATTTCAAACTGATTGAACTATTTATAGGACGAAACGGTTTTGGGATGAAACGTCTTGAACATGTATTTACGCCAGTGGTTCCCAACCTCTGGGTCGTGACCCCTATTTGGGGTCGCGACCGTTCTTTGTGTGGGGTCGCGGACTAGCCTAATTTAACAAAAATAAAATGCTTTTATAATGTTGTATCGTAGTAACACATGTGACTTTGTTCTGTGAGGGGTTGCGCTCTGATGCTGGTTTCTAGAATGGGGTCACCACCAGAAAAAGGTTGGGAACCACTGATTTATGCGTTCATTAGTCCATGCTACTATATAAATCAAAACAAAAAATTGTCAATCACAGAGTCATGATCCGAGCGCTCGCCATCATTAAAAACGTTGAGCGTGTCCTTGCATGCAGTGCATTCAAAAACAGTCACAACATGGCGTGGGGTCTTGCTGATTAGGGCTGCGATTGGTCAATTACCTATTTATTTACAAGTACATCACATCTTCCATTTTTACTGCGCCCTTGCCATTGCGAATGACGCGGTTACGCACCAGTTGCATGGGACGCTGGGGAATCGTATACGCTGCGATCAGTCCGACAGTTACATTTTTACAAAATGCCACAAAATATTGTGGGGTTTTATTGAAATGCTGGGCATTTTTTTGCAATATAGGCCTAAATACAATCAGTTCCAAATTGGCGAGAAATATTCGGTTTATTACTTTATATCTATCCATGCGCTAAAAATAATCCAAGCGTAACAAGCAGGGTTGTAGCTAGCCACATTTTAGTGCCGGCTAAAATCGCACATATTTATCGCCACATTCTGGATTTCTCAGCCATTTTGTGGTATTTGATGTACACATTTACTCAATTTTTGAGTCTTAGAGCTGGTTAATTTGCCTGAAATTGCTGTGAGTGCCGGTTGTTTAGCCTTAGCAACCGGCACCGACCAGTGTAGTTACATCCCTGATAACAAGCGCGATTTGGGCATAGCCTAGGCTAGGCCTATGCAAGCGTCATGCATACAATTGACACTGCACGCCATATTGTGCCATGCCAACGGCAACGTTTTCCGTGCGACGCTCTTCTGAAGTCATTCGCTGCTGAACAGGTTTCGCCAATTTGGAACCGACTGAACTATTATAATTTAATATAGGCTAGCCTGGCCCTGAGACTGAGTGATATTTAAATAATCCGATTCCATCCAATTGCAAATCTAGAAAATGTGTCCATTTAAAACGGCATCAGTTCTCGTAAATCAATGCTTATATCGGACATTTTATAATTTTAAATAACAAAGGGGGTATCAAATTGTAGCTAATAGAAATACCTATCAGCTTACATAAATTATATCATCATAGGTCAAATACAATTAGAGTTAGGATACTTTCAATGAGTGCGAACTTTCTTTTTTTCAATTGTTTAGGGCCTAAAAATAAAAGCTTATTTGTTGGTAAGATTATACTTTTTTTTCGTATTCTTTGCCGGTATTGGTAGATTCCGTATACTAACTTGTTATATTGCAACACTTTTATCTACCTACCTAGGTTAATCTGAATTTTTACGGCTGATAAACTCAAATTTTCGTAGACAGTTTTGTGTCGTAATCGCCACACACACACCGCTTCGACTTATTTGTACTGAATTGTACATGCACAATTCATCCTGACGTCACACGGTAAGAGTTATAGACTCTTCATCAGAACCCAGGGGGTTACTTTTAGCATGTTTTGAGATGCTAAATATGTCAAGCGTCACTGTATAGTCTGTATAAGCGTGGGTTTGAAACTGGCCACAAAATGGTGGCACCCGCCTGTGGCCTTGGTTAGCGGAGATTTTTCCGGATCGGAGCAAAGGGCTCAGGGAACCAGTGTATGGGTCACCGTACGTTTAGTTTACTTTCGTGTACACACTTACGGATGACCCACCAAAGGTTGCCAGTTTAATACTAATAGTAACACGCATACTGGAACTAGGAAGCGGGGGAGCAAATCCCATAGTTTGCCAATACAAGATCCAGAGCCACGACCTCAAATCACTGGACTCTACACTGTAAAAATAAATTAGTCATTTTCCAGTGATTTTCCACGTAAATAAGTCCTATTAGAATTGACATTAGATATGATTGAAATGAGTCAAATTGGTTAAAAATGACAAGACAAATATTGAGTTACTGTCACTGTTACTGTTCTACTCCTGAGAATGGACAAGAAAAGCACGTATCGTAGGCCTCCAATCGGATTCAATAGAGCTCTATTATGAGATGAAAACTGACAAATGTTGAACACTATAAAAACGTGGAGTGAAAAAACGATAATTGAAAGGACATAGGCGCCGCTAACCAACGATGAACCTCTCAAATAGATTCTGATTATTTTCTAGGTCACTATAAAATGCCACTCATGCAGTGACATGTCCGATTAGAAAGTATTGAATGCTAGAATTAGGCCGAAATATCTTTAAGGAGGTCTGAGCGAAATTTTATTTTACATTTGGTAAAGATCCACCTCCAATTTTCTTTAAGAAGTAACAGTGAAGAAACACATACAGAAAATATGATAAATAGTTTCTTAAATCGGGATAATAATAATGATAATACATAATACTAAATGACTATGCTTTGGTATAGCGTAAAAACCCACGATAGGCCTGATCAAGAAAGTTGTTCCTCAGACACTACACACAAAGTTAGCGATGAATGATACAACAGGTTGATTTTTCACCCCGATTTTAGAGGGATCAGAAGGTTGATTTTCAGCACATCATTTCTGGTCCAGAAACATTGATGAGATTGATTTCAAGAAGTCCTGCAAAAAGAGATTGGCATACTACTCGCTGTCCAAACTTTCTGATAAAATACCTAAATCAAGAACAAACTCATTATTACTATACAGGGTGTCTCAACAAATTATAATGCACCTTTTGGTGATCCAGGAATATGGTGTAACCTATGAGCCACACTACATGTATGATCACGATTATTTATAGGTTTTATGGTGATTTCATGAATATCTTACTAAGTGACCGTTCATTAGTTATGCTGGAGGGGCGTTGGGTTAAATATAGGGGGGGGGGGGGGGGGGGGTCATGTAGGCCTAACTTTCATATGTTGAAATAGGGGGGGGGGGCTATGTAACTTTTTATTCTTAAACAGGGAGGGAGGGTGTTGTGTAACTTTTTTTTAAAGCGCTTATTAGGGATCTCGATGTTAGGCGCTATACAAATATGGTTATTATTATATTATTATTATTATTATTGGGGGGATTTGGTGTGTACTTTTTTTGTAAATTTTATTTACAGCCGTACTTGATTTCATTTGGGGGGGGGGGGGGCAAGCGGGGGGCCTAGGCCTATGTTCCAAAATCCAACAATATGATTAAAAACTGTAATTTCTTGCATGCTTTTCACCTCGTCTGCTCTCAGCTCCAGTGGCGTAACCAGCGGGGGGGGGGGGGGAACTTGGAACCCTTGCCCCCCGCTTGCCCCCCCCCAAATGAAATCAAGTACGGCTGTAAATAAAATTTACAAAAAAAGTACACACCAAATCCCCCCAATAATAATAATAATAATATAATAATAACCATATTTGTATAGCGCCTAACATCGAGATCCCTAATAAGCGCTTTAACATAAAACATAATAACAAACAAATACATGGATATGGACTACAATTAAAAAGCCATTGTGAACAAATGAGTCTTTAAGGATTTCTTAAACTGAAATATAGTCTCTGCATTTTTCACATGAAGTGGAATATTATTCCAGAGTTCTGCAGCTGACACAGAGAAGGACTCACGTTGACCATACTGAGTGGACGTTGATAAATAATGAACGGTCCCTAAGATAAGAATATCCAGGAAAATGATATCGGAGTTAAAAATGAAAATGATAACTCAATTGTTGTACTTGTGCTAAGAAAGGTGTCAATGGGCAACGGGCCGGGGTTGCAAGGGGACAGCCTTTGCCGTAGGATTTTTTTTAAATTTAGTCCGTTAAAACACGATTTTAGCTGCATTTTTAGCTATTTTCCCTAGTCTAGGCTCGGGCCACAGAAAAAACCCTGTTGTACCGGCGCGCCCGACCGACCCAAAGGAAATGTTTAAAATGTGTTAAATTTGTCGAAAATTGCCTGAAAATTAATCCAAATATAGTCTGAGACTAGTATACTAGTCTCAGAATATAGTACTGTCGGTTACTGAGCTCAGTGGCGTACCCAGGGGGGCGGGTCCAGGGGGACCGGTGCAGGCTATGAAATAACCCCGTCGGTAAACCTGAGCCTCCGTCGCGTCGGTAGATTTGCGATTTCGACCATGCGATTTTGTGGTCAACTCCAGGGTCAACTCATCTCTACCGCCCCTCCCCCTTGCGCACGCTACTGTGCTACTGAGCGTTACTATTTTTACAGAGGGCGCTCACACAGTTTTAAAAGTGGTCAAACGACGCTGGACACGGGCGTATTCACGAATATTCAGGTTAGAATATAATGTGAACGTGGTTACGTGATCAAGTGAATGGGACGAACGCTTGAACAACGGATTAAATTCAAAAAATGATACTGACACTGGGATGAAATAATTTAGTTCCAACGTGCGATGAATTTTATGGGGTCATATAATCAAAATCCATTGTTACATTGAAACCAACGGAAATTCAAAATTAACGACCGTTACGTGTCCATCGTCGTCTGAAAGTGGTCACACACACCACCACAACGCCTTGATGAAAGGCTAAGTGGCCGTGGGAGAAGTGGACTGATCAAAGATTCCGAATTTTGATTAAATTAAGCTCAAGATGATGCTGCAAAAATTGTCTTAACCGCCAACAAAATTCTAAAAAGGAGAATATGAAACATCTTATTATGATCTACCGGCGTGTGGATTGATTTTTTACCACGCTCAAAAATAAAGTATTTACGGACACCCTCCCCCCCCCCGAATTTTGATACTGTTTTTTTTGGGGGGGATGGGGCGAAGCCACCCTATTAGCATGTGATTGCAAAAATTTACACATTTAGGTCTTTCTAGACATAAGTGGAGGCTGCCATGTTTGTAGTCTTTGTAAATTACATGTACCTATATGCAGTTTATTTTAACAGTACCCGCAGTCTGGTGCTAGAGTCAAAGCTATATTTGTTTATAGTTGATGATTCAATCAGAGAGATGTTATTATATCCCAACAAAGAGACATAATAATAGCTTATCTTGTTTGACTAGCTTATCTTGTTTGACTAAGACTTGTTGTCTAATAAGGCCAACAACAAAAAAGAGTTGTGTTGCCCTCAGCGACCGACCCTAAAATCGTAAAAACTAGGGTCGCATTTTTTCTTCTTTTTTTTTCTTCTTTTTTCTTCTTTTTTTTTCTTTTTTTTCTTTTTTTAGATTTAAATTTGATTAAAAGTGTCTAAATGTTACTATTTCTTGCTGTAAATGAATAAATAAGCCTAAATAAATCGCCTTCCAGAAGAATATTAGGCTCAGATTTGTTTTTAAATTTTGTCATTTGTCACTCGTAGGTCTCAATTTATCTCTTTAAGTGACAAAATTTCTAAACCTCATACTCCTCTGGAAAGCTACCCACAAGGATCCGTTTTTGGACCATTATCGTTTACCATGTACACACATGTCACCTTTGAGAGGCGTCATTGATTTACATGGCCTTGGCATCTAGCGCCACCTGTATAAAAAGTAAACATACTTATGAGACCATTTTTGCACCATAATGTTTTTAAGGACCAGTGATTACACAGACAAAATTTCATCGATATAGCTCCTTCACTTCTGGGTGATGTCAAGAACTTTTTGATACCCCCTCGTACATGCAGTACAGTCGTCTTAAGATGCTAGGTGCATATTGCATTTGATGGGTGCTATATTGTAGTGTGCTTAGGGACTTTCCGAAATGTGATTAAAATCATAGCTTGTGGTTGAAAAGACCGTAAAATGGCGCATATTGCTAATTTGGGACATTGGTGGTTTGGATTTGCGATCAATATTATCATTTCAAGAATGCTTCAACTTTATAAATCATTATCACGGGTATTCATTTGGTAGAGTAATTAGTTTATGAATTTGCAAATAATAAAGTACAACATTTCTTATTTTATCAAAAGACACTCGTCTACTTGTAGGACCCGAACGCCGTAATATTTGCGAATTCAAAGATACTCGCTGCCTACAGAAATCTGTGTAATGGATAAAAACAAAAATACAGTTTTGCCTGTTTTTCTGAAATGTATTGGAGTTATTGATTATTATGACAAATGGCGGTATGTTTTAAAAACATTTTGGCGTAAAATTTATTACGTCACAGGCGCAGGCGTGTTTGAATAATGTTTCATCTCGACAAAGTGCTATTTGTTGGGGCAAGTGGTCCGAAGGGGTATGGGGCAACTGGTCCGCCTGCAAAAACTTAATCAAAATTGTAAAATTCATTTGGAAAATTAGTTGTTAGTGTCAATAAAACATGACTCGGTATTGAAATGTGAATAGATTATGAAACAAATGTATATATAGACAAATGTATGGGGCATCTGAATATCACAACCATGTAACCATTTAACAACACAGAAAAAAATTACTGAGTCAAATGACTCATTTTGGTGAGTCTTTCGTTTGTCCATGTAGTGAGACACTTTGAAGTTAAACTGAGTCATTTGACTCATCCATAATGAGTCAATTGACTCACAAATGAAATTAGTGAGTCTTCTGACTCACCAAAATGAGTCAATTGACTCACTAGTGCCTCAACAGACTCGGTAATGGGTCACCTGACTCAATACTAATGAGTCAATTGAGCCTCCTGACTCACTTGTCTAAATGAGTCACTTGACTCACAGATAATATTAACTGAGTCGAATGACTCATTTTGATGAGTCTTTGGTTTGTCCGTGTGCTGAGACACTTGGACGTTTTACTGAGTCAATTGACTCAGGTTGGATGAGTCAACTGACTCAGACTGGAATTTTCAGTTGAGCCTCAGAATAGCATTGTTTTGTGACAATTAAAGACTATCACAAACATGGGCGGTGATCTCCGAAAAGTGTTAGTTTCTGTAGACACTGTATGCTGCCCATTATTAAGCAGGCACTAAGTCCAACAAATAATGAAGTTAAATACATCCATAAGCTTACTGCAGTGTAACGACGAAGGTCCAACACTGTAAGCTTACTGAAGGTAAAAACTTCGCCAAATGCAAAAAAGTTACTGTTCTATCAGCTCCAGAAATTCCACATATTACTTATGAGTCTAGTGCAGTGTTTAATAACAAAGAAGTCCAAAAGAAATGACACAATTTGTGTCTTCAATCACTAACATCATGAACATACGCTATATAGTCGCCAGTCCATGTGCAAAACAAAATGGCAGAGCTAATAAATAAAAACAGCCTCGCTTTCATTTCGTTTGTGACTCATTATTTTTATGAATGAGTCAAAAGTCGATCTTGACTGAGTACTGAGTCACCTGAAATTTGACTCATTAACAGATTATGCGTGAGTCAACTATGATACACTTAGTGCAATAAGTGAGTCAATGTTTATGTGACTCACTTAAAATGAGTCAATTGACTCAGCAAATGAGTCAACTTATTGATGACTCATTCCAAAATTGTCGAAGTGAGTCAAATGACTCGGTATTTTTTTTCTGTGAAGGTTCATACCGTTATCTAATAAATGTGCAGTCGAAAATTTCGCTTGCTTTGTACACCATTAGTATACTGCTATTTACGCGTTAACCACGAAAACTGTATAAAACATGGGTTTCATGAGACATGTATCCTTTTTACATGTTAATTAATATGGAAATGTGTTTGTAAAGAAAATACTGCCTAGTTTCCGTGTTGTCATTCACTGATTTCTGTGTATTCTAACCGTTGGAACATATAGGACCAGTTGCCCCAATGATGGGGTAACTGGTCCGTGCCAAGTAAAGTTTTCAGTTAGTGGTAATTGGCCTTTTCTTTAGATATTTTTAAACATTGATTATATGTTATATGTAAACAGTTACATGGGTGATATTTTCATAGCAATTCCATGAATATTTACACGAGCTTTAATCTTTTATATCATGAAATATGCTTAACCGGTCCAGTTGCCCCATCCTCCCCTATATGAACCTTACAAAAGCGATAGTTTTTCTGCCCAAATTATACATGAAATTAAGGAATATATACTAATGAGTAGCCTTTAATAGTATAACTATTTTATTATTAATCAATTGAAGGAGTTACGATTTAGTATGCCTTGTAACTTAAAGTTCTTTTATATAATTTTTAGAATTACATGGACTACCCAATAACCTGCTATATACACACATGTATATCCGGGCCAATAACTGTTTTTCAGTTTTAAAATACCGCTCCTCTAAGTTGTCAGTAAATCATCAACCACTCATGGTATCCAGTACTACCTGGACCTGTAACTTTTACTTAGTCCTGACATGGTCATAGCGCCATCTAATATTTTTATTCAAAATCGGCATCGCTCAACAACGGCTGTTTTTATACCCCCAGGCTGTGTTCCGGGACTGGCGTTCAATGTCAACGGTAATACCGCCATCTATCGATATCTTCCGATGTCAAGATCCATCAACAACAATCATCATTCATTTTGCGCCGCACATTATTATCGTATGCTGTCCGATCTGTAGTTTATATTGCCCTTTGCCCAACTTGTCATGGTTATTTATTAGTAGTCGGCGCCTTTTGTCCCGATTAGAGTTCCCAGTTCCTTGAGTTATCATTGGCAATATATCATACAAGATTGATGATCGCGCATAAACCATCTGCTTTGATTAGATGAGACCATGATGGAATCGACAGCCACACTTTTAATAGCTCTATTTCGTCTATTCACTATCATGTTCGTGGCCTCAATAAAATTACATCTAGAACTCATGCGGATTTCTTCATGTACAATGTCACACCATGGTCTAACTAACTAGAAATAATATTCATAATCAGCATGTTCTGAACGAGTGAATATCATTAGTTCTCTAGCATTCGATATCCACCAAAAACGTCCAAAACAAACATTTAAATCGTGGAATAATTTTGTCTGATAAGTCCGTGCTCGGCCTGTAATGCTTGGCCTACTTATTGCAAGAATGCCTTGTATTCGTGCTACTGCCCTCTCGCGGCTACAACATGTAGCACTTCTAGCGAATCGAAACAATTATCTAACATACATTTCGAGTAGGTCTATGAATAGGAATAATTCTAAACTAGAATGAATTCAATATCAATGTGAAATCACTGTTTCCTAAATTCAACATTTTAAGTCTTAGAAAACACTCACCAGGTGTGTTGAAGGCGACTTCTGATCAGGCCGATAGGGACATTTGCATACCTGTTGTGTATTGTGTTAAGTGTAATTTGATCAATCAATCAATCAATCAATCAATCAATCAATCAATCAATCAATCAATCAATCAATCAATCAATCAATCAATCAATCAATCAATCAATCAATCAATCAATCAATCAATCAATCAATCAATCAATCAATCAATCAATCAATCAATCAATCAATCAATCAATCAATCAATCAATCAATCAATCAATCAATCAATCAATCAATCAATCAATCAATCAATCAATCAATCAATCAATCAATCAATCAATCAATCAATCAATCAATCAATATAATCAATCAATCAATCAATCAATCGAGTCCAAAGTTTTATAATGGGCACATGTAGAAACTAATTCGCGCGAGGGGGACGTGTTTACACGGTCGAGCCGCTGCACGGACACGTACACATGATTGGGTCGTGAAGGGAAGAAAAAAGTTACGTTACCCCGAAAGCCATGATGAGTCAAACAGTCTGACAGATTACATTTGCCTAAGTGAATTCTCTGACTCATTCCATTTACAAAAATGTATACTTTCATATATCACATTAATAGTTCAAAAGTTACATAGCTTGATAAATTTCATATTAAAAGGGTTGACACTACCCTTAACACAGAACAGTGGCGTAGCTGGGATTTTTTTCAGGGGGGGCAAGATTTCTGAAATTTTCGTAAAAGGTTGCCCCAAATTTTTCCCCAGTCACCAACTCGTGAATTTCACGTAAGTGGTGGTGGTGGGGGGTGGGGGGGGGGGGGGGGGGGGGGTGGTTGAGGTTCAAAAAATTTCGCACGGTCAAAAAAAATCGCACAGTACATGTTACTACAAGTACTATTTTGCCTTATTTGACTATTTGGGCAGAATATACCCACACATAATCCGCCTACCATCTCGGTCTTTTATCCTTATTTTCCTATTTTTCCTCCTTTTTATTTTTTTAGAGGGGCTGGGGGGCGGGGGCACAAATCGTTTTTTTCCGTCAGGGGGGGCATTTGCTCCCCCCTGCCCCCCCTGAGCTACGCCACTGACACAGAAGCCATTCATAGCATGGTTAACACATTTCTAACAAATAGGATGTTTTGTTGCTTTTAATGTTTTCTACACAATTTATAACACAGTTGCTGATTGGTTATTTACTTATTCCAAGGGTATAGGTCTAGCGGTCTCTTGTAGCGCTACCTAAAGCATCTGTGTATTCCTGTAGCGCTTCCCAAAGTGCCTATACGATGTAATTTTCCACTTCTTGTATCAGTATTTTCAATACAAAGTAGCTCTTTACGGAGCTGTATATAAATAGCTTACATATTTTATGTCATATTTGGGTGCTGTTCATCACTTATTTGGGCTACATAACGGAGGCCAAGGAATTTGTCTCTGATTAGAATATAAAGCATGTAAGGGCAGTGTTCTTGTCCAAGAAAGGTGCATTTTTATTATGATAGGGCGACTCAGTTTTTCCCTTCCTATATAATATATACTGAAAAAGCCTGCTGGCTGAATGAAAAAACAAACAAATTTAAGGGGTCCCCCAAGAAATTGAGGGGTCCTGATGTTTGGGTATTTGACAATTTTACTATTTTACGGACAGTTTTAATGAATTTATATTGTGAGCAAAGGATGAATATGTAATTTATAGAATTTCTTAAGGTTTCCATTTCCATACATCGTCAAATGTAAGGGGTTCCTTCAATTTTGATCGGGACCCGCAAGTCTTTCCAATTTGAAACCTGAGGCGTCAAACAAGCAAGTGAGAGGTCCAGGACGCGCAGACGCGTCAGAATGCGACCCCTACATCGGGGGGGGGGGGGGGGGGGGGGGGCCAAGGTCATGACTGAGGGTCCCATGTCCCCCCGTAATCTCTAAATGTAAAACGAGTGGAAAGAGTGGAAATTCACTCGAAAAGGAGTGAAGGGAGTGAAACGCAGGACAACCCGTTTTAGAGTGGAAAATGTCCACTCTAAAATAAGTGTGAAAGTAAATGTTTCACTCTCAATAGAGTGGAACATTGTCATATAAAATCCCTTTTCACTCCTTTTAGAGTGTTTTTCCACTCAAAAACGTGTTGTCCTGCGTTTAACTCCTTGATGGAAAACCACTGTTTTACATTTAGAGAGTAGTGCCGCCACTGTGGGGAGGCCGGCGCGCGATTTTTTTTTACTAATCAACATTTGAATCATGATTTGTAAAATCAATTGACTTTTTAATTTAATTTTATTCAGTGAATTTTGCTTTATTCCGTATTAAAACGAAATCAATACATTTTACAAATGTTGATTAGTAAAAAGAAAACCGCGGCCGGCCCGCGCACGCCCTCAAAACCCCGATTCGCCGAAGAAAGCACACGATAAGCACATGCCTATGACTAGAACAAAGTGCGCCTTTAACTTTAATCGGCATTCTAAAGTACACGATCTCAATAAACATAATAAATCTGTCCACAATAATTTCCACTCTATTCATCATGCAAACTAATCTTAACACGGAAAGGAATGGAACGATTAATGCAAAACTAACTTGATATGATATGACAAGATTGTATAGTTTTATATCAATGAGGGTTTCCTGTGACCTCTATGTTGCTTTAATAGTGCATTGGCTGTCTCACATTAGACCCCCTTTACGCTCTCACAAATAGGCCTATGTATTTTTGGAACATGTGGAATGGGGATAGCATACGGCTCTTTTCATTTTTTGCTGTTTTCTGGATGCCCAAATAAGTAAAACTGGCAATTTTTTGTCAAAAACCATTGCATTACGTTGCGTTAGATTGATTTAATGTATTTTGCCTACAGACTCAAAGTGGAGAGACAAAGCGACACAAAATTTGTAGGTGCTGCGTGTTGATTACCAGCATACCAATTGGACATTTTATTTGCCCAACCAATTGTTTATTCACACTCAATCCGCTACCAGCTTCTCTGGCGTTGTTGAAACATAAAAATATAAATATCAATGATATTTCGGATCTTTGTGTAAATATGAAGTAAATGACCTTTTAAGGCATTTATGTTGTCAACTCGTGTCTATTTTCTTTAGAGTTCTTAACGACACTTATGAGTTCAACGTACAAGTAGTCAGTAAATATCCAAATATCAGTCCATTTAAGGGATATAATCTTTACTGCAATTTGTGTCAGACAATGATTGGAAAAAACATATATTTATATATGACGGCATCAGGACAAGAAAAAACCGCCTCTCAGAAGGGGCCATCTGCAAAGGTTAACCAATTTGTCAAATTCAACACTATATTAATCATGCATCTATTTGCACTAAACTTCTTAGTAAATAAGATCAAATGTGTATCAAAAATTCCAAGGCAGCGAACGCGAAAAACCCATCCCTCCCAACGGAAAAATTAGCGAAGGGGAATTTTTTCCAATACACCTGAATTGACTTTATTTTACTTTATTTATTTTATTTGATTAATTTCCATATTTTAAAATGATGTTGTAGCCCCAAATGTATACCAACCTCACCTAACCCAAAGTCACAGCTTACAGGGTGGGTGGGAGGGAAATTTCAGAAGCTTCCGACTGGTATGCTGGCAAAAAACGCAATGAGAGATCTGGCAGATCAGCAGCCAGGGACAAAAAACTCAAGACTGCAGACAAAAGAAAAATACGCGGGTCAGCAAACACCAAACCTGATTGGCTAAGGCATGGGTTGTTAAAACACAGGAGAGCAACCAACAAAAATCAATGCGCAGGCCTTATCGCGGTAAGCAAATCAGGATAATTTGGATTTCACAAAATAATCCTTTAATATATGAGTTTCAGCTCCTTTCCCTTTAGTACTCTATCTAAGCCTAGAAAAACTGCTCCCAATCCGAGAACCGCTATTAACCCGAGAACCGCCCCGTTTTAGCTCAGCTATGGATGGCTGACTCAGTGTTTCTATATTCTATCTCAGTAAGTATTTCCCTGGACAGGCTGGTTTTAATGCCCCTATACGAGGAGGAGGGTTGCCAGGAAATAGTTTACAACCGTATGTTCTCCGTAAAACCACCACAACTTAACGATTATTGTAGGCCTGATTCCCTAATGTAGTGTACCCATCTTACTAAAGGGTTAAAAAAAAGGTAAGTCCCCCCCTAGCATTTGATCACGTTTGTTTGCATAACTCTACACACAATTGAACGTTTTGAGATATTGAAACACTTCTGAAAACAGAAACACTTAGCTACCCATAGAAAGTTTCTCCATTTCAATATCATTTTTCCCAAAATAGTTTTAAAAATAAGTGGCGCTTTTCAAGATTCTATACTAGTTTGTGTGCATAAATCTACACACAATTAAACGTTTTGAGAGATTGAAACATTTACGAAAAGGGAAAACCCTTGGCTACCCACACAAAGTTTCCCCTTTTCAATATCACGTTTACTTTTCCCAAAACAGTCACATTTCCCCCAAATGATGTTTTCCGAAAAATGGCACTTTTTAACGATACATGGAAGTTATTGACGTGAATGGTGGACACTATTGGCTAGTCATGCATAAAATAAAATCATTTTATTTTAAAATTCAAATAAGGACCAGCTAAAGAGAGAAAAACTTTCATTTAATTGAAAATAAAGACAATTGAAATTAATTTTAAACAGCACAGGAGACATTTTTGTAACTTTCTTGCATACTATTTTGAAAAGTGCCACTTTTTCTGAAAACATCATTTAAAGGAAATGTGTGAATGTTTTGGAAGAAGTGAACATGCTATTGAAAAGATTCTTTTTCGATGGGTAGCCAAGTGTTTTTCCTTTTCATAAACGTTTCAATTTTTTTAAACGTACATGTACATTTGTGTGTGGAGTTATGCAAGCAAACGTGATCGAATTTAGGGGGGGGCCTTACTTTTTTGTAACCTATATTTCTCACAACATTGACTTATATGTTGATGAATCGTCCACTCTTTTAAGTGTATTTTTCATTCTCCCAAATATAGAAAAGAAGAAGAAAAAAACCGGTATTTAATCATTGTTATATTTTTGTGTTTGCATAGTAGGCCTACTAAAAGAAATCTGACAGTGCAGTGAAGGTGTTTAATGTAGGCCTATTCCGAATATTTTGAGCGAAACGTCTAATACACGACGCGTACGATGGCCAATTGCGTAAGAAGGGATCATCAAAACCAAATTGTCCAAGTCATCCCCCCCCCCCCATTCGCATCTCACAATGGCATTTGTGATGTGAGTGCTGTTATGGACAGATGGATTTGAACGACCGGTTCTGACACGTTTAGCCTTTCGTGTATGCAAATTTATCTTATATATTGATTTTATTAATTGCACTTTTTGAGATAATATAACATAGAAATTATATAATTTTCTATTATATTCCTATACCCTCAGTATACGGTAGTTTAATATAATTTCCTTAAGTTTTTGTAACCCATTATGGTATTAATGAAAATGGTCATAACAAATTGATAAGTATACTTTGAAACCAAATTAAAATCGATTTATATGATCCAATAATTATACTATGAATGATTGTTGAATATATAAAACACACAGTTTACGTGGTTAATGTACTTTGATCAGTAGGCCTATTTGTTATGGTCTAGACTTGCACAATACCTATACCATCGAAACTACTATAGAACGGTATGAGGAATTGCTCTAATTGCTAATTAATCAAATTTTAATTGTGGAGCTGTCGGAAAAGCCATGAATCTTGTTAGTTAGAAAAAGTACATCACGGAGGTCACTTTTAAAAAATCGGAATTGAAAACAATTGTGTCAGTTAAGCGCTCAATGCTTTGTGTCTTCCGGCGACAACCAACCTATCCATCACCTTGATCACGCTCTACGCCATTTCTCAAATTCCGCTATTCTTACCAATAACCTGCCTGCCTGTATGATCAAAATTGCTTAGACCATTAGACCATTAGACCAACCGACCTATTACCATGATTACCTTTAAGCTATTAATAGGCTATGTTAATATGTTGTGTGTCGATTCGCAATGTAACAAAATGATGGTTATTTAACAAAATCCTGGGCACAAAATACACAAAAGTTACAAATGATGCCTTTTCTGTTCTTGTTTACGGTAGTTTCACGGAACGTTTTTGATTTCAATGAAATTTCAATGAAATGGTTTGTTTTGATGTACTTGAGCGTAATCAATCATGATATAATTAGGCCTATATCGTTGTGATCTTTTAATCAAAATGCCAAAAATGTTCACCAGCTCTATTGATATTTGCGTCATTATGAAGCTAAAGTAATTGATGATTTGAATATATATAGGGAACAAGCTATACATGTATATATTTTGAACAAAATCTTCAAATCCCAACAGCACATTTGATATACTACTGTACTTTAAAAGATGAGGCGAGGGTCATGAATTTGAATATCTGTTTCACTTTCACATCAAGGCAGAATTACTCCTCAAATTGTAATTGTTGTCATTATTTTAGCCAGATCGCTACATAGGCCTACACTTTTTTGATCTTTACATATTTTTAGCCATTTTCAAAGTCATCCATATCTGATGATCGATTAGTGTGTTATTTGATCTGACGTATTGTCTTTCTTTCCCTTCGATGATTTTTGAAGCGCAGTAAAGCTTCCCCTATCATCACAAGTTAAGACTTGCCTAAAATGTTGCCGATTCTTTTGATCAGGCCCCTAGTTCGCAGCTGTTTCTTCCAGGATGCTTTGGCTACGTCTTTTCTTCTTTATGTTAACTTTTAGAATTCTTCCTCAGATCCATCTTTTTAATTAGTCACCGACTTCATTATGTCACTATCTGCTTTGTCTAGTCCATTCAGCATATAAACTTCGGCTCTGCCGTTCTCTTGCTTTGTCTATACCGAAGTTGAATACATCTGCGTTCTGGTCATATTTTGATCAATTGGTGGCCACATGTGGTAATTATTTTGACCATTTGTAGGTAATTTTATTGTCCATTTGGAGGTAATTTTATTGACCATTTGGAGGTAATTTTAATGAAATGGTCATTATAATGCCCATCTTTATAACATTACATTGTCAAAATTGAGTCTATATACCATTCAATCATACCTTGTCACATGTACAAATATGTTTACTTAATGGATTAAAAGCTGTAGATATAATAATTTGGTCATATCTAATGTAACACTAACATTAAACTAATACTGTTTTTCAGTTATTTTAACCTTTTGCAGCCATCTTGGATATTTTAAAACACTCACACTAGCTCTATCCACAGACCCATGGCTTTATCATAGACATATATTGAATGCTGTCCCATAGATTTTGGAGTATTGGTATTACATAAATAGTATGGTCATTTACAAATATACAAAACAATTGTTTTAGGTCATTTAACATCAACTTAACCACTCTGGCAGCCATTTTGGAAAGTGATACAGAATCAAAATTGTCACAGAGGTGGGCCTTAGGCCTCTATCTAAAAGCAATAGCTTTGCAGTTTAGAACATACTATTTGGTGAATGTGATGTAATACTCAAATCAGGCGACCGCAAACAGTGCTCCAACTACAGGACAATTGCCCTCATCAGCCATACAAGTATGGTGCTACTGATGATCATCATCTTACGTCTGAAAGCCAAACTAGATCAAGAACTTCTAGAAGAGCAAGCCGCCTACAGGAAAGGCAGGGGTACTGTCGATATGCTGGTTTGTCTGCAGATCTTGATGGAGAAAATCATTGCAATAGGTCAGAAAGCCTTCATCGTGTTCATAAATTATTCCAAAGCATTTTACTCTGTGAGCCACATCAAGCTTTTCTCTGCAATGATAGAGATGGGATTTCCAGCACATCTTGTAGCACTGCTTCAATCCCTCTATGTGAATCAGAAGGCAAGGATCAGATGGAATGGTGAAAATACAGATGAATTCAACCTGTACTAAAGGTGTGAGGCAGGGATGCATTGCTGGTTGGGGTAGGAATGACGTTGTCCTCAAAATCGGCAGAAAAAAACTCATGGTCAAAATCAGAAATGTACCGACGGAGGCCTCGTGTGTACCGACGGGGTTTTTTCAGGGGGCCCCCGGGCCCCCTCTGGGTACGCCACTGCTCCACATCATAGAAGGGAAAGTGGACGGCAGCAGGAAAAGAGGTCGTCAAAGGAAACAATGGTTCGACAACATCAAGGAGTCTTATAAAGGCCAAGCGTCTTGCACAAGATAGAGAAGCTTGGAGAAAGGTGATCCGGAGATGTGATCGTAATCGTCATAACTGACGGAGGCCGAAGAAGAAGAAGAAGAAGAACAACAACAACAACAACAACAAAGCGAGAATGTTGGATATGAATGTCTAGTGGTCTAATACATACATCCCACTATTAAAGCTATACTTTCACCAGACATTTTGATTGCTATATGTCATTTTATGAGATTTGACCAGTTTGGCGACCATTTTGGACGCTATCTTGAATAACCCCTTAGCATACCAAAATGATTTTTGGAAACATTCTGAATATGTTTTAGGACCATGAAAGTAAGTCAAAAAAGTTGGTTTGAGGGAGTTCTTATAATGATCAATTGTGTCGAATGATAACAATATATAATGGAAATCGTCTTGTAGTTGTAGCATACGATGTACATTTGGCAATAAACTAATAACTCTTTTTCACACTGACCCGAACATCGATCATTTTTAGATCAATCCCCGCTAAAGTGGAGACAAATTCAGCCGTTTCAAAAACATGAGCAGAAATTCGATTGATGATACACACGCACAGAAGCGCTCCATTTATTGGTGATTGATATAATTATAGCGACTGTTATCATGGTTATTGAGCCTATACGAAAGGACGATTGCTTGAAATTTGATCGTCGAACCAGAGTGAAAACTCCTTGACTTTCCAGTGTTTTGGTAATTTGGAAATATTCACAATCATTCCGAAGACGTGAGTATTCACCAATGATGTATTATCCAAGTCCATGCTGATTTGTGGATTTCATATGATCAGTAGGTATTCTGTGAGAACTGGACTGGTGACCTGTTTTTAGTACGAATACTTGGTGCAGGATGTTCGCAATCCTCTGATATGATCTTCTTATTAATATTAAGGGGGGGGGGGGGGGGGGGGGTGTTGAGTCAGATTTGGCCTATGTTAGAAAACGATTTTACACAACTTTCCCGAATAACAACCGATAAGTGTTGTATACCATATTGTAGCCCTGGATGTCTAGTTTTGAAAAACACTTTCGGTTCCGCTCTGGTTGCCATGGTAACCGAGCAAGGGCTCTGATTGGCTGAACATGGGAACAGTCATAACTCAAAAACCAAATAACCCACTGGGATCATATTGGAGGGATAGATGCATTAGAACAATACGCACAAAATCATGTCTCCGGATTTTTTGTTTTTGATTGGTTGCCATGGTAACCAGGCCGCAGCCAATCAGGGTATTTTACACCGTAGTTTAAAAACGAAAAGGAAATTTAAAAAAAACTCTTCATGATTTTGTTGGTATTGCTCTTCTTAACATCTGTGCAAATTTTCATTACAATCATACATTGCGTTTTTGAGTTATGACTGTTCCCGTTTTCCAGATACGCGCTTTCGCTGTTTTTAGATATGGGCCGTTGAAGTTTCGAAACACATGAGGGCGCTTTTGCATATCAGTTTAACATTTAATATTTTCTTTTGCTATTTTTAGTTGGAAATTGAATTATCATAACTTTTAATGAAAGAATCATAAAAATTGAGTGATGCGTTCTCTTTTAATTAATTATTTAGTTAATTTCCTTATATATAGCAGGGTGAAAAACAATGAAATACATCAGAAATTTGTCGTTACAAAATATCTAACCCCATATTTGTTTAACATAAATCCCAAAACACATTTTAGCCCAAAGTGAATGCAACATAATTGTTTTAAACTATTTATTCATAATTGTTTTAAAAATACCTTATATATCACTGGGTGAATGTTTTTGTGTATAAAAGTATAGGAAACGCCGTTTTTTGACCAAATTTTGAACTATTCACGTAAGTACAATCGGTCATATCTCGAAAACTACATACCCGATTGCTATCTAACAAAAACCATCCGAAAGAAGAAATTCCACATATTCCGATCGCTGCATTATCTCACTTTTGCCAGTGTGTACAATTTGACAAATTTTCCTGACTCAACCCCCCCCCCCCCTCCCCCCCCCCCCCCCCCCCCCCCCCCCCCCTTAAGGCCTACAATTGGATGAATCATGTCTGCAGTGCTGGGCATTTATACGAGTATATGAACATCTATTATATATATATATTATACTCAGCGATGGAAATACCCACATGACTTTCCACCCGGGGTAGGCAGACCCGGGTGGACCAACCCTGGGTGGACCCAGGGTTAGGGTTAGGGTTAGACATTCTAAAACAACCCCGAGACTGTCCACCCCGGGGCTGTCCACCCCGGGACTGGCCACCCCGGGACTGTCCGACCCGGGACTGTCCACCCCGGGACTGTCCACCCCGGGACTGTCCACCCCGGGACTGTCCACCCCGGGACTGTCCACCCCGGGACTGTCCACCCCGGGACTGTCCACCCCGGGACTGTCCACCCCGGGACCCTCCACCCGGGCCTAATCCTAATCCTAACCCTAACCCTAACCCTAACCCTAACCCTAACCCAAACCCAAACCCTAACCCTAACCCTAACCCTAACCCTAACCCTAACCCTGACCCTAACCAATAACCATAACCATAACCATAACCCTAACCCTAACCATAACCATAACCATAACCCTATCCCTAACCATAACCATAACCATAACCACCCAGGGTTAGTCCACCTAAGGTTGATCTACCCAGGGACTGTATACCCGGGACTGTCTACCCCGGGTAGAAAGTCATGGGGATATTTCCATTGCTGCATATATAGATTCATCTATTCTTTCTTGAAGGTGCAAACATTATGTGCCCACAGTCCCAATTATTTGTCCGTTAATCGTTGCTTTCGTTTTGTTTTCTCTGGTTTTTGTTTGTTTTTTGTTTTTGTTTATATGTTTGTTTGTTTGTTTTCCCTATTGATAGATGCTTACATCTTTTCTTCCGATGAATCAATCTATAGATTCTTGTCAATTGAAATCTAAACATGTTTATGCGGCTGATGATGCGTCATGTCAAAATACGCGCTTCCCATCCAATCAGTTCAGCCTATCACCACAGGGTCTCTAAACAATGACAAGTACTTCACAACATCTCATTCTTCAAAATCAAGTAACTAATGCCCCATCGCTCTATTTTACAATATCCTCTTTGATAAGCAGCGTTCTCCTTGGATGAAATTTCCAAAGCGTAATTGGATTTAAATAGTCTTAGATGGAGGTCCGAGACGGCCCGAAAACGACAGACGTCGGCGGCGCTTTTATGTCACAGCGATATTGTAAGTTGCCATGTCATATCCAATAGAGCAGTTGAGTGTTGATGGGTGCGCAGCAAAGTATTTTGAGAGCTAAGAGAAGGTGTGTGAAGCGTGAATAGTGAGTATAGGGAGTAGACGAGGACAGTAATTCTTGTTAGCATCCCGTATTTCCTGAATATTGAAAAGATCTGGACTGATGGTGAAATCGCTCTAATTTACGAAGCCTGTAAATACAGACTACTCAGTAGAATTTCGATACACAAATGATCTAGACTTCTTCGCGCAAAAACAGTATTGTGTCATATTTATTATCTGTGTGTAGAGCCTTCGCATCATTTCATAAGACAACGTGTTGGGCGCCAATTGAAGCTATACCGTAGATATTCGATATCTAGCCATGTTTATGACAACTTTGAAACTCTGAAAGAGATGGCGCCCTCTCGCGATAAAGCCGGCTTTTAAAAAGATCATTCTAACAAAATAATTTCGGCGGCGCTGAAAATGACGTAAGTAATGTCGCAGTATATAGTCCGTTTAATATAATTTTCGGATCAAGAATCTATCCCGGGACCTATCCAATGACTACATGTATACGAGTGTGAGTGTCTGGTAACGGGGTAAAACAGCAGACGTACAATACGGAGAATCGAGGGGCGAGGTCTAGACTCTGGCAGGTCATATTCGACTTAACCAATGTATCTTTTATTGTTCATAAATAGTATTTGTTGCTATTCGATATTTTTAAGGATATATTATTAAGCAGCTAAATTCAAAATTATTTTAAAAACACTGACTATAGAGAAAATATCCCAAAATTATCAATTTACTTTATTTTGTCACCAGTTAATATTTTTTAGGAACCAGCCTATCCTAAAGAAGAAAAAAAAGAAATAAAATCTTTATACATGTATGATTGATTTTTATTCGAGTGGCGTAGCTAGGTTTTTTTATAATGAGTTGGGGTGGGGTGGGGGTTGGGCAAAATAAAAATGACTTTGCCAAGCTGGCAACTTTTGAGAATTGAACGAGTCACAACAACTAACTTGAGAGGGATGTGTGAGGGGGGTTGTGACAAGCACCCCACCCCACCCCCCCCCCCCCCCCCCAGCGCGGTAAATCCGATAAATTTCTCACAGTGCCAATTACACATGTTGATAGATACTCGATTCAAAATAAAAATAACCCGCCAAATGTATAATAGGTCATTCTTTGAAGGTCGTGCATTGAATCGATCTGAACAGCGAAAGCGGGTAACCCTTTGTTACGGGGACGCATAAGTATAGTCTCTATTCTATCTGTATTCTCTATTCAATAACCAGAGAAGTTATTACGTAACACATCTTTTGGAACGGTAAATATTTCCTCTGGGATGTTATTCATTTCAATCGTTGAATCCAAAGCGTGTAGCCATTATATACTCCTTGGTGTAGCGTGATAGTTAACACGGTCATCAGATTAGACTAGCAGTTGGGAATACATGGAATGTACATGTACCTATAATGTTATGGTTTGAATGCGAATCAGAGACCTATTAATTGTTATTTTAGAAAAGTTACAAATATTGGTTAATTCTCATTGTGCGCTCCGAATCAGATGATATAAAAAATGATAATTATGTTAGCAAAATCTTATAAATAAATAAATAAACAAATGAATTAATTAGTTAATGAGGAACACTATGAATATTTTAATGTATAAGGTTAAAAAATGATGAACAATGTTTCACACTAATTTGTTGCATGCGTTTTATATCAATGATGCTTGGCAGTCAGACGCCAAACGTGAAAATTAACCGGGGAAGATTACGTCTTTTGGTTGGCCTGCGCCACGATTATCAATTTTGATCAACTTAGGTTCATTTGAAGGGAAAGTCATATTTATCCAGGATGCAATTTCTGTTTTAATAAAATAAACATGGTATTCTGCAGGACTCGAACCCAGGCGGGGAGAATTCAGCAGATTTCTAGTCCATAGTCCTAAACCACTCGGCCATGCCTACTCATTGAAGCGTCTATCGTGTGCACTCAATAATGAACTAGTGGTGAACTGTTGAGTTATTCGACCCAATAGCCAAATCGAACCCACTTTCTAAGTCGTATTTTAAATGTAAAATCGGCGTCTCAGCAAGTTAAATTGGGTATCAACGCGAAGAACAATACATTGATGATCGAAAAAAGTTAAAGCCTAATAAAACAAGATTCAAGGCCGACAAGAGTCAAGGCCACGGCAAATAAACCGTCATTTTTTCGGTAAAGAAAAAAACCCATATTTTATAGAAAATAGCATTTTCGAGCATCGTCCCGGCAAACACGACTTTAGCCAACTTGTTATAGCACCCCTTACATGTAGTAAAAATAAACCTAGGCTGCAGGCACATTGCGTTGAACCTAATTGAAATGCCTTATTATTGGCACTGTTAGACCTATAAGGCAAAAAAACAAAAACAAGTTTGTTTCCGCTAGGTGGTCTGAAAACCAAGATGCGAGATGCGGTGTGGGGTGGTTTTTTTTAGGGGGGGGGGGGAGAAGTGCGGTGGGATGACTTTCTAAAGGCAATTTTTGCAATTTAGCATACGCCGCGCCGCGAACCCTGAAGACACAAATTGAAATAATCACAGCCAGTATACTATTACTAATGTGCCCCATGTCATACTGGGCTTCCCAGAGCAGTCATATTCAATTGTTTGTGTAAAATGTTAATATTACGGTAATTTGTATTTAAATCGCGTTTGAGATTATATGTTTTAAAACATGAGAATAACACAATGAAATGCGGTATTAATTTACGTCGCCATTATGCGCGCGGCCTACCGGAAACAATTTTTTTTACGCCTAAGGCTGATATTTTGTCATATGAATTGCACGACGACATCCTCATTCCACGTGAAAATAAAATCGTGTCGTCTACAATAGACCATAGATTCACTAAACTGTGGCAACTGCTGACACGACTGCTAATACATTAAGGCTTGTCTTGTGGTGCTCACTTGAACATAGTCTCCGTGTGGTCTAGTGGGTAAACCCCGGCCACAGAAGCGAGAGGACCCGGGTTCGAGACCGTGTATATTTCATGGTAGTCTTCATGTTATTTTTTATTTCCCCAAACTGTTTATAGTTTCCTGACTTTTATTCATTCCAGTGGACACCAATGAATTCAATATTATTTATTACATGGCACGCTGAATACTGATTCACGCTTGGTTGCACATCGCTTAAATACCCATTGAAGAATGTTGAGCTTGTCATTCGATCATTTTGCTGCTGAGCAATTATCGATCTTTAATGTCATTTTTAGAAGACGATTGATAATGACAACGAAACGATTACATCTATGCAACTGATTGTGTCACAACAAAAATACACCCCGTGTAAAATAGGAACAATTTGGGTTGTAAATGGGCCCTAAACACTTTCCATGCGGCTGTTGCTTTTATTGTATATAAACAGCTTGCAAGGTCTATAACAACTCTCTGGTCCAATTAATCCAAAGGATTAATGAAAAAATACTAGGCATGTATACTTATTTCAATTTTTGAAATATTCTGTGAAATTTTGGAATGTCGTCTGCAGACGCCTGGCACGTGGAGAGTGTTTAAGTGTAGCACCTTAATATTTCAAACTGATATGAAAATAAAGGAGTAGGTCTAATATAAATAGAAAACATATTTGAATAAAAACCTTGCATTAACACATTTATTGGAATGTAAATGTTTTAAAGGTTATAAGGTTCCCGACATTAAAATGTGAAAAATCTTGGTAAAAATGCATTTAAGATACTCTGGTGTGTGTCTGGAGGTAGGCAATTACATCCATGAATGAAAATGTGTGGAGTAAAAATATACGTCATTTCATTTCCCAATACACAGAGACTAAATCGCTTTTTGTAACAAAAGGTATTTAGCAGGATTCGAACCGACGCGGGGAGAATCCAATAGATTTATAGTCTAAAGCCTAAACCGCTCGGCCATACTACTCATTGAAGCAACCGTCGTGTTCAATGAATAATGAACTAGTGGTAGTCTATCGAGTTATTCGACCAAAAATCAGTAATTTTAGGAAATTTGGGGGGCGTATATTTTATTTGACATATACATAACGTGATAACACACACACTGAAAGCTAACAATCAAATGTATATCGTCAGAACTGTTGGAACTCTTGCCCCATATACAGTAAGATGGACTATTAGAGGTAGACAACTTTTAGGTCAAGCGTTCTGGGTTCTATAATTTCGATGATAATTCATTAACGTTAACACACTTACAAATTTCGATCTCCGAATGATCGAGCATCTAATGCAACATAATTAACTAGGAGAATCTACAGGATCTTCATAACAGAAAGAGCTTATCTCTCTAGTTTTAGTGATCGCGCTAATGACTGACTGAACTGACTATATACTACGAACATTAGGCCTACGTACGTAATTTTCAGCGCCGCCGAAATTATTTTGTTAGAATGATCTTTTTAAAAGCCGGCTTTATCGCGAGAGGGCGCCATCTCTTTCAGAGTTTCAAAGTTGGCATAAACATGGCTAGATATCGAATATCTACGGTAGTTATGTTATCAGTATTCAAAGCCTGCTATTATTTTGTCTTCAGATTTTTATCAGGCGCGATTCAAATTCTCGCACCCCCTTAACAATCTGTCAAAAGAATCGAAAGTGAAACAGACTATGGCTAAGAAAACCATATTGTCAACAATTAACATGAGGATCCCTAAGGTTTTTCACGATTTAGTAGGCTATATCAGATATTTTCATTTCATAACTATCGCCACAACAGTAATGTCTTGTCTTACACTTTCAAAAAAAAGTGCAATCATATCGTAGTACTAGGGCACTTTGTGTCGAGTGTTAGACTCTAATTAACACTTCTGATTTGATCATCAACATTATGATTGAACTTCATTGCCGTTTTATATATGATCCCTGCTTTGATTACAAACTGACAGCATATATTAGACGAAATAAAAGTAAAGCAACCAAAACGAAACGCAATCAAGTAAAGCTTCACAGGCAGTTACTGCGAAAGGGATATGACAGCTAATTTCGAGACGACGGACATTGTGACTATCGGCGAGTAGCTTGTGTCACTTTTCATATCGATGTATCGCAACTTATATTATTAGACGTTCGACGTATATTGAACCGTAGTCCCGCCGCAGTCCTTCTCGAGACAAGATTCCTACGAGAACGTACCAACCAAACATGACAGGTTGAATTCATCATTCGGGTGGCCGCGTATATGATAAATAACAAATCAACATATATGCCTGTCATAAATGTTGACATCTAGAAACATTTAAATGATCCGTACAATATTAATAAAAACAAACATGATAAAAATGTCACAGGGCTGTGTTAGCTATAGTTCAAGAAATGTATTTTCAATATCGCTCCGCCGTCGAGATAAAGGGGACCACCAAAGAAATGAACCGATTGAACAGTATCAACTTTTGGGAATGTATGAATCTAGATAATATTATATAGATTGTGTTTAAATTCTGGGAAACTTTAAAGATACGATCATGTAACCAGTGTCACCATCGATATACCTTCTTACTCTCTAACTGTAAAACGAGTGGAAAGTGGAAATTCACTCGAAAAGGAGTGAAGGGAGTGAAACGCAGGACAACCCGTTTTAGAGTGGAACATTTCCACTCTAAAATGAGTGTGAAACTTAATTTTTCACTCTCAATAGAGTGGAACATTGTTATACAATATCCCCTTTCATTCCTTTTAGAGTGTTTTTCCACTCAAAAACGTGTTGTCCTGCGTTTAACTCCTTGAAAGAGTGGAAAACCACTCTTTTACATTTAGAGAGTACTGTTTGCATACAACCCAGGCAACCAGGGTGTTTAAATGAGGTGACAGTCAATCTTATCATGTAACCAGTGTCACGACATCGATATACCTTCTTACTGTTTGCATACAACCCAGGGCAGGACAGACCCAGGGTGTTCAAATGAGCTGACAGTAATCATGTAACCAGTGTCATCATCGATATACCTTCTTACTGTTTGCATACAACCCATGGCAGGACAGACCCAGGGTGTTCAAATGAGCTGACAGTAATCATGTAACCAGTGTCATCATCGATATACCTTCTTACTGTTTGCATACAACCCAGGGCAGGACTGACCCAGGGTGTTCAAATGACATGAATGAGCTGACAGTCATCATGTAACCAGTGTCACACCATCGATATACCTCCTTACTGTTTGCATACAACCCAGGGTGTCTACGACAGTCAATCTTCGGACGAGGATCGATTGTTCATTTTGTAGAATTATTCTTATGCTATTTTTTTATCTTTGTAAGTGCTTTGAGCCTCCGGGGAATGGCGCATCGCAAATACTTGATGTATGTGGGTGTATGTATGTATGTATTACGCAAACTTGATGTATGTGGATGTATGTATGTATTTATATATAAGGTAGCATTCTGTTCCATAAAACAGAGGAACGAAAGATAAAAATGCTCCGAATACAGTAGTTGGAATAAAATGTCGATCGTCACGTCAAAGCATTTTAGTTTACACCAAAAAACATAGTAAATTTCAATTTCAAATCAAATACGGCACACGTTGAACCTTCTCAAATGTCTTGTACAACCATGCTTACTTTAAGAATAGGGCCAATAGGGCCAGACAAGTTCAGGTCCAAAGACGAGTCCTTATGATTAGCACTTCTATCATGTCTATCGGAGAATCTATGGAAGAAGTGGTGGCAGCTGGCAGTGCAGTGGTCTATCTCTTCTATGTTTACGTCTTCTCTCTGTCATTGTATAAAGCAATTCTTGAGCATACAAGAAAAGGAGAAAAGGGACATATCACTATCAGCAAGTTAAGTCTTTATGGGTCCACATTTCGCATTGTATATATATATATATATATATATATATATAGCGTAAATCTGGTCCAAGTCATGCAGGTGAAGCATACAAACGTATCTTCGACCCCAAACATGGAAGATATGATGATGATGATAAAGTTAACAGGAGTCTGAATGGGTTTAGCAATCACAGAGGTAAAATATCACACGTAATATGGTGATGAATATTTTGTTCTAACACTTGACTATTGGTCAATCATATTTTGCCCTTTCAAACCTCACCCCAAGTATGTCATAATTCTCATCGTCCACCTCCTCTTTCACCATGACGGTTCGGGTTCACCATGACGACGGGAAAGATGCTAAAGACAAAATCTAATAAAGTACTAGCCAAATTCATTGATTAATGAACGTAGCTGCGACTGTAACGAGTCCTGGCATCCCGGAACTATTTCCCCGCGGTGTTTGACTTCATGCCGCCCTGCTCTTGGTTAAATGTCGAAACGTGAAAAGTACACCAACTTCCAAGTTACGACATGGAGCAATAATTACTGCGCCCATGGATTCGGCAATCATCAGGCTACTGCGTTGACAAATCGGATTTCTGTCAAATCTTCATAGGTGGTACAACTAGTGAAGCCAACATGGCAACTACAAGTAAATCCAACCACGGCATTAAGAGCCAAAGTTAGTAAGACTTCTCCCATAGACCCAGCCCTAAAACGGCTTTGATAGCTCAACTCAATAATTATACAGTAATGTGCCGCACAAAATCGGTTTCGACAGCTCAAAATAGTTATTTTAGAGGGTTTAATCATTGCACTTTCTTTTCCCAACCGTTAGTGTTTATAGAATCAATAAAAACCATCCACTGAATGCCCGACAGCTGATGGATTTTTAACTAGCTATAGTCCATTGAACCTGGCTTCGTGCATTGTGTTTGGAGAAAGTCATACATGTCCTACGTTATAGCATGGTTATGGAATAGATCCTTCTCAAGGATCTATGGCTATAGCAGCATCCACAGTGATCAGCATCCACTATTTGCAGCATCCCATACTGTCAGACTGTGGACAGTAAGACTTTTATCTATATAATAATAATAATAATAATAACACTAATACTACTTACTACTACTACTTATGTCGTTCTCGAACGGTCTTCGTGATGGCTCGCCAAACTACTCTGTCCCTCATGCATGCTTTCATCTCCTCATCATTCCTCAGTCCTGTGTCTTTCGCCAAGTTGTCCAAGTATGTTAAGGCTGGGCGGCCGACAGATGTGTGTCCGTGTTTGGGTCTCCATAGCAGCAGGTCGGATACAATCTCATTTTCTCTTCTCATGCAATGTCCTGCAAATCTCATCCTTCGATCTGTGATGTTTTCTGATACCTTTTGTAAGTTTCCATACAGGTCTTTGTTTGGTACCTTATCTTTCCAACTAATGTTGAGTGCAGTTCTCAGCATTCTAGTGTAGCATCCATCTAGAGATTTATTCAGTCTGTTGGTGATGGTCCATGTCTATAATATGTATTCATATACATACCTCCACTAGGCGTGGCGCACCAATGGAGTAAACAAATAGCCAAGAAAGAATAATGGAGGCAACTAAGCTGCTTCCATTGTTCCGTCCAAGGACGACCGATGATGATGATGTCTCAGCTCCATACAGTAGAACACTTTGAACAGTAGCTTGGAAAAGTCTGATTTTGATTTTTCGACAGAGGCTGGATTTCCACACTTTGTTCAGAGCATTGCAGGCCTTCCAAGCAAGTGCTTTACGTACTTTTATGTCATGCTGGCTACTACCAACCCAAGCTCCCAGGTACTTGAAGTCCTCTACGTTGTCTAGGTTACTTCCATCAGAGGTTTTTAGCTGTACCGCTTGTGCTTGGTGGAATACCATGCATTTGGTTTTCTTGGCATTCATGTGGAGCCCATACTAATACTAATACTAATACTAATAATAATAATAATAATAATAATAATAATAATGATGATAACACTAACCTTAAGGGGAATAAGTACATGAGATTAACTAACAATAACATTCATTTACATAAATTAATTAATTATGCTAATTTATTCAAATATTCACAAAATTTGCAAAATTTGTACGACGGGCTGTCTTTAGTCACTGTTAGAGACAGCCCGTCATACAAATTATGCAAATTTATTGAATATTTGAATAAATTTGCATAATTAATTAGCTCATGAATAGTAATTTACTTTGTTATTTATAACGGAATAAAGCGCATTATTGTTTATGAAAGAAATTACGTTTAGGGGAACCATTATTTTCGCCCTAACGTAATAATGAATGAATAACAAAAACCTCGTTCCCCCTAAGGTACCTGTTAGTAGGATAACACTAATAATGGTCTAAATTTTATTGTAATCGCAGCCAACCGGCTAAATTTTAACAACATTACAAATTAAATACATTATTAAACAATGCAACGTCCAGGCAGCGGCTAAATCAGCGCCAAGTTGCGACATAAACCAACATGAACAAACATACATAACCCTATATAGTAACCCCCTAATAGGCAAGGTAGACTAAGTGCCTTGCCTAAGGACACAAACACATTGGCACCAGCGGGGCTAGAACTCACAACCTTATGATTAGTAGTCCTACGCATTCCACTGGACCATACGTGCTATAATATGGATTATAAGGTAGATTTTCCAGGTGCTCATAAAACCAAGGACTTCCAGTAGGGCTCGAGATGTACTAGACTAGTACTAGCTCTATCTATAGGGCCTCGACGATCCCTTACCAAAGATTCCCATCTATAATGTAGAGGGAACCCTCGCGTGCAGCCAGAGATGACAAGAAATAATACCTAGTCTAGCACACGTGCATCATCTGTCTTGAACCTGGTCGTACTACTGGGTCAGTGGAGATATATTGGTTAGTGGAGTTGAGTGGTAGAAGGGGTGGTCAGTGGATATTATATGGTCAGTGGAGTTGAGCCGTAGAGGATGTAATGTACATGGTCAGTGTATTTACTATTAGAGTCAAATAAACATGATAGGCGGTTTTGAAATCAGAACTAGACTCATACCTCCTCAAAAGCCTTGGTAGCAGAGACACGGCTCTCCCTTCGGTCGCATCTCGGTACTAGAGCTAGGGGCCCGAGATCTGTTTTGTAGAGCTTACAGAGAAGGACAGGTTGTAGATAGTGTTAACGCTGGCGCAGATATCGTGGGTAGTGCTTCCACAAACTATTATTCGTGTTATCTAACCATGGAATGATCTAGCAGAGCATTGAAGAACTTCCAAGAACATGTGAGTTCAGATCAGATACTGGTATATTAGTATGTGTTGGTAATTTTGCAATCATTTAAATGGTCCCCATTAGCCAAAGTAGGACATTGCTTGAGCAACTTTGGTCATTACATAGATTACTTCACTTTCTTAGGGTAAATATCCTGATGCTGTTACAATTTCATTTTTTTTCATGTTGGATGGATTCTGTTGAATTCTTTTGGATGTTTGTGCTCCTCACCCAATGTTGGATTCGATTGCGCCTTTCATTTGAATGGCATTTTTGTTGGGAAATCTATAGTAGTGTTAGATCTCTATTTTACATCAGAAAACCGTCCGACGTGCTGTACTCAAATTGGCCTTTAGGATATGCATGAAACTGGGGCATGAACCGTCGGGATAAATGAACCACCTCTATTAGTAATATACTAAATATCACAATATAGGATGTGGCTGGCTGACCGCCTATCTACAGTCTACAGATAGAAATGTCTCACAGTGATAGCGGCTGCCTTTGTGGAAACCACTAGTGTTTGTCTTTAATGTATACACACGACTGCCAGGTTCTTGTCACAGTGTTTAACTTACGATAATCTATAACGCTCCACCCCTGATGCGCTGACGGCTAGTCATCTACATGTGTCAAATTTTATCCATATCATAATTGATTATGCTATTATTATTTTATGAGTGATGTTTCTAGCGTCCGCCTGCCACACCCGGTCTTAAAAAAGCGCGCTGATTTATTAGTTGTCAAACAAGACGCACTAATTTACCGATGAGTGTAGTCTGCATGTAATTTCTGTCCAACGTTGCCATTGGTTGCTACGCGGAAATAAAATCGCCTCGTGTCAATTTCTTGATTCTGAATACTAACATTACCCTACACATGCATAATTTTCCCCACAAGATCTACTTTTGTAGCATTCTTGTATCCAAATGTCGTGTAACTTGTATCATATTGTACTTTATATGATGTTTGTTTGTTCATTATCCTTTTGTTCCATTGGGTTTGCTTTTCTCACGCGCTTTGATCTTGATGAAAAGGCGCTTTATAAATGCTCATTTGTATTGTATTGTATTGTATTCTCAACCGGGTTCTCAAACGAAGGTCATTGATTAGGTCATCTCATGACCCTCGACCCTTGACTCTCGACCATGACCTAAATTCGGTCAGGGCAGCTCAGTATTCACTGTGATGTTGGAGATGTTGAGACAGAGGCAGGGAGCGCCGAGGAAGAATATTACCTCCCCCGCTCAGCATATTTGAGTTCCCGACTACTATGCATTCAGCTCATTTGACTAATATTTAGACCCGGGGATTTAGAATTGCCTACCATGACAGTGTAAAAGCGTATGGGTCATTCCCATTGAAGACATGCAGTGGTATGGTAAACAGGGATACAGACGTAAACTGAAAGAACTCCGCTCATTTTTTATTAGGAAGCAGACCTTCCAACATGTTTGATGAATGTCAGACAGGAGAAGAAACTTAAAGCTCATTAAGATCTAACATAACCCTTATAAGTATGCATTCGATTACCACATGACAAAGGTACATGTTCCACGTTAATATTCCATAAACCCGGGTCATTCTGAAAAGCAAAGCAGACACGCTATTGGCATGATTAATGATTTAATGATGCCACACATGGCATGTTGCGTGGCAAGCAGTTGGCTTGTGGGCTAGAAGATAAAGTCAATTGTGAATACAGTATAAAGGAGGGATGCTTTCCCGTGTTTACATCTAGTTCCCAACACTAATCATGCTAATGATCTCATCACATCGTAACTATGTCCTTTGGTTGTGCTACCATTTAACCCATTCACCTACATGGGTAAATCATACCCAGCTCTGGACAAGAGCAGGTCCTCCCATGTGGTTGACACCATTCACCTACATGAGCAATCATACCCCGCTCTGGACAAGAGCAGGTCCTCCCATGTGGTTGACACCATTCACCTACATGATCAATCATACCCAGCTCTGGACAAGAGCAGGTCCTCCCATGTGGTTGACATCATTCACCTACATGGGAAATCATACCCAGCTCTGTCCTCCCATGTGGTTGACATCATTCACCTACATGGGCAATCATACCCAGCTCTGTCCTCCCATGTGGTTGACACCATACACCTACATGGGCAATCATACCCAGCTCTGTCCTCCCATGTGGTTGACACCATACACCTACATGGGCAATCATACCCAGCTCTGTCCTCCCATGTGGTTGACACCATTCACCTACATGGGCAATCATACCCAGCTCTGTCCTCCCATGTGGTTGACACCATACACCTACATGGGCAATCATACCCAGCTCTGTCCTCCCATGTGGTTGACACCATACACCTACATGGGCAATCATACCCAGCTCTGGACAAGAGCAGGTCCTCCCATGTGGTTGACATCATTCACCTACATGGGCAATCATACCCAGCTCTGTCCTCCCATGTGGTTGACATCATTCACCTACATGGGCAATCATACCCAGCTCTGTCCTCCCATGTGGTTGACACCATTCACCTACATGGGCAATCATACCCAGCTCTGTCCTCCCATGTGGTTGACATCATTCACCTACATGGGCAATCATACCCAGCTCTGTCCTCCCATGTGGTTGACACCATTCACCTACATGGGCAATCATACCCAGCTCTGTCCTCCCATGTGGTTGACATCATTCACCTACATGGGCAATCATACCCATCTCTGTCCTCCCATGTGGTTGACACCATTCACCTACATGGGCAATCATACCCAGCTCTGTCCTCCCATGTGGTTGACATCATTCACCTACATGGGCAATCATACCCAGCTCTGTCCTCCCATGTGGTTGACATCATTCACCTACATGGGCAATCATACCCAGCTCTGTCCTCCCATGTGGTTGACATCATTCACCTACATGGGCAATCATACCCAGCTCTGGACAAGAGCAGTTCATAGAGATGACGATGGTAGAATAGCAAATGCTGTATAGCAACGCGTTGCAAAGACTACGCCCAAATGTCTGGTAATGTCATATGGGACCCCATCATAAAAATCACAAATACAATATCGAAAAAGTACAAAGAAGAGCTGCACGATTTGTGACCAGAGATTACAATAGAGAAACCAGTGCATCTGCCCTAGTTAAAGGCCTTGATTGGGACACTCTTGAAGATCGGCGTACTAAATCCAGACTCATCACAATCTACAAAGAATCAAGGGGTTTACTACCAAACAACATACACCAGTTTAACTACAACAATCCTCGACAACTACGGCAACTTCATGGCCCATACTCTTTCAACAAACCAACAAGTGTCAACAAAGACTGCTACAAGTTCTCCCTCTATCCAAGAACAATACCTGAGTGGAATCTTCTACCAACCAATGCTAAAATGGCCCCGGACTTAAATAATTTCAAATAAATTCTGGACTCATTAGATATCAACAACTTTATAGTGGAGCGCGCCCACTTTAAAGTTTAATTGCTACCACCGTTTGACCCCGTACCGTTATAGCCCAGTAGGGCGTTGTGTACAGTCTACAAGCAGAAGCAGAAGCAGAAGTAGCGGAGGCATGTCACTGGCCACCAATGCACAGGTTGCAACACATTCAGACAGAGCAAGTTGAGATGTCAACCCTATGGTATCATATTGGCAACTGAACTACTAGTACTAGCTATGCATGTTGCAAGGCTGTTGGGCTGCCTTGCTCCATAAGATCATATTTTCTGCTGATATCAGCACCTTTGGAAACCAGTGGTTGCTAAATCCAAAGACCGTCTTGGCTAACCTTTGCGCATGTTGAATGAACAGTGATATTTAAGTATGTGGGAGAGGAGGAGTGTCCGTGAGCATACTCTCTTGACTTTCTGGCCTCGGGCGGGAGTGATCTCCACTTCAAGTCTCGCCACTAGTCGTTGTGGGAGACTATGGACACTTCCGTTCATTCCCCCTTAATACACCTATCAGTTGTAAGACGCACTATACGACCCCCGGGAGAGGTGCGTCGTGGGTGCGTCGTTTACCAATAATTCTTGACGGAGGGTACGTCAGTGGCAGCCTTTGGTCCGTCAAAAAATTGACGGAGGGTGCGTAAAGGTCCGTCACTTTACATGGGTGCGAATGGGCTGATAGTTGACTGAGGGTGCGTATTTGGATGGCAATGGTCCGTCGTTTTTTTGACACAGGGTGCGTCATGGTACATGAGAAGTTGACGCACCTCGGTAAAGTGACGCACCACTCCCGGGGGTCGTATAGTGCGTCTTACAACTGATAGGTGTATAAAATCATAGTCTAATCTTGGAACAAAGTAATATATTCCAAGGTCTAATCCAGGCTGGTCTAATCATTGCAAATTTTGCTAAATTATCTATCGATCCATGTGGACGGTAAGAATGAAGTTACGGCTCAAGGAGACTCTAGTTTAAAATGTGATTAAATATCACAACATTTATCGTATAAGGCAATCATAGATACGGCAAAATAAAACAGAAATAACTAATGAACACGAAGCACCATCGATTCAAACGATTACATACACCCTGTGTACGATAATCTACATGTATAATGCTTTTTCTCAAGGAATTCCAATGTTAGTCATTTGAATTAGTGAACAATTAGTATTTTGATATGTTATTTGTCTCTTTTATACCGTGATGCCTATAGTTTAACAATTTGTCTTTCTCTTTCGATCTGTAAGGCAAAGAGTAAACAATACTTAATGCTCATGTTTGTGTTTACTGTTATGATAATGAGCCTTAAATCATGATTAATTACCAGAATGGAATTAGTATACTGACAGTTCTAATAATCATAGTCTCGTTGTACTGGTATTAATTTCCATTATGTTATCTTTGAGTAAATAGTATGAACAAGTGTGCGGCGATATCACTATATAGGACGGTTGATTTGGATAAGCTATCTTCGGTTAATCTTGTTTTTGACGTCAACAAGTTAACAGCGACACAAATACACGATATGAGCTGGTAGTTTTTGATCACAAACAAAGAGGCAGTTAGATTACAATTACACTATCGTAAAAGACCAATGTTTTGTAAAATGATGACAGCTGTGTTCGACTTTTATTTCTCACACACCTAAAATAAAATGTGCATTCTGATGCAGTCTACCGATGATGATTCAACTATAATTTCTCGCTGTCCGTGGCAAGCTATTATATATAAGATCGTAAAGTATTGCGTCAGCGCATTTTGAACATTTCTCAAACACGTTTTGAAAATTAAATGTATCCTGTGTCCTGAGGGTTTTACAATTGATGTTTCACTTACTCAACCGACATTTTTAACGGGTGGGCAAGGTTCCACTCTGTCCCGGCACTTCGTAGGCCTACATTATAATTGCCCTACAAAACGGAAAGGGCATATATAGCACAAGCTTTAAATAAAACCGAGAATGAGCCGCGACGAAATCAAGTTGGTAACCGAACACACAAGTAGGTTCATGTAAATTATGTATAAAACGAATGTCCTCTTGTCAATGCTTATTTAAAACATTGTTGCCCCCACAACCAACCCTCCTCCCCGTTTCTCTCCATGTCGTCACCTCTCTCAACGCCCAAGCCCAAGCAATTGATAGGCAAAGAAGATTTTAAAGACACCACCACAATGCATTGCATTTGTGCAAAATGTCCTAATTCTGGTCTCCGATTTGCCTCGGTTCCCATAGACATGATAGACATGCACACAATCATGGCTTCATAGCGCGTCCCCCCCCCCCCCGGCGTGTTCATCGTTGGAGCTCTTAGGTTCTAGTTTACACCAATGAATAAATAAGTTATCAGTGTTGCTTTTGCTTATTTATAAAAAAAGAGCTCGACAAATGCATCGTGTGAATGGCTGGCGTTCGCGCAATGCATCGTGGGAAGACCTTAACATCTTCTTTGATTTGCAGGTGTATCATTCATTTGTTATTGTATCAATGTAGGAATTTAGGATGATGATGATGTCAATATAAATAAGTTATCTATGTTGATTTGTTAGTTATGCACGGGCATTCGCATCATGAATTCATTTTGTCATGTTTGGTTGGTACGTTCTCGGTGGAATCTTTTGTCTCGAGAAGGACTACGACGGGACTACATTTCAAATATACGTCTAAAGTCTAATATATATAAGTTGCAAAACATCGATATACATGTAGAAACTGACACAAGCTACTTGCCTATTATCACAATGTCCGTCGTCTCGAAATTAGCTGTCATATCCCTTTCGCGGTAACTGCCTGTGAAGCTTTACGTGATTGCGTTTCGTTTTGGTTGCTTTACTTTGATTTCGTCTAATATATGCTGTCAGTTTGTAATAAAAGCAGAGGGATCATATATAAGACGGCAATGAAGTTCAATCATAATGTTGATGATCAAACCAGAAGTGTTAATTAGAGTCTAACACTCGACACAATATCGACACGTTATCTCTATTTTATATAGTCGGGGGAATTTCATTTATGGCCAAGTGGCCCCCCACTCACAATATCCTGCGCACGCCACTGCCTGTATCTCGACGGCGGAGCGATATTGAATATACATTTCTTGAACGATAGCGCTAACACAGCCCTGTGACATTTGTATCATGTTTGTTTTTATTAATATTGTACGGATCATTTAAATGTTTCTAGATGTCAATATTTATGACAGGCATTTATGTTGATTTGTTATTTATCATATACGCGGCCACCCGAATGATGAATTCACCCTGTCATGTTTGGTTGGTACGTTCTCGTAGGCATCTTGTCTCGAGAAGGACTGCGGCGGGACTACGGTTCAATATACGTCTAACGTCTAATAATATAAGTTGCGATACATCGATATGAAAAGTGACACAAGCTACTCGCCGATAGTCACAATGTCCGTCGTCTCGAAATTAGCTGTCATATCCCTTTCGCGGTAACTGCGTGTGAAGCTTTACTTGATTGCGTTTCGTTTTGGTTGCTTTACTTTGATCTCGTCTAATATATGCTGTCAGTTTGTAATCAAAGCAGGGGATCATGTAAGATGGTAATAAAGTTCAATCACACTATGTTAATGATCAAACCAGAAGTGCTGTGCCTAAATTAAGAGCCATTGTAAGATTATGCTCATTTAGTCCGTGCCATCAACTTGATTACGTTTAATCGGTGTCCATGACGAATTCTGGAGCTATGATATTTTGTTTTATGTCGCATAAAGCAGTAGCACAATAATAATATATGGTGGATCTTAGATTGTTTGGATGATTTCATGAGAATTTCTATTCAGTTCAACATTATTGAAGAGGAGTATTAATTATACTTATTGAAACACTTTGATAAACATGGACAATATCATTAGCGGGCCTGCAACTACAAGTACAAGTTACAACATAAGCATTTAGTGCTTAAAATTTTCAATGACGAACCTTTACAAACCAAAGTGATCTAAAAAGGTGCATGATGGTCTAAAATGATTTGATTTTATAATGATATGATGGTAATATGAATGAATTACTAATCCATTGGGACAACAAATATTTCCCTTTTGTAGAATTTGAGTGATTTTAACATTTCTAAACCGTTAATGATATATTTGAGCAGCAAGGCAACTCTTATTATCATTTGCTTTAGAGGAACTTTCAGAATGATCATCTGTAAATCATTTCACAGATATTGAATGAAGGTCAAGGATGTTTAGTTGCAATAATTCAACATCTGTCACCGACTTTACAGCTGAGCAACTTTTAACAAATTATTCGAAATCAGTCGTATTGTAAATATTCAACGTTGCCTTAAAAGAAACCTTGTTCTGTTTAAGGTTCCATTTTAAAAGGTTTTGGACGAATATTAATTTTATTTTGTAAGAAAAACCTAGTTTTAGCAGTACATCATTTAATACAGCGTCCCCTGAGAAGTTGGTAACCTTCTTGTATGCGTCTATCATATTTATACATAGTAAATCCTAATGTGAATTCAGTCTATCTTCGCTTACGCTAGGGTATGCAAGCGATGCTAGAGTCATACATAATCTGGCGGCTATGAAGCTGTTCATATCGTTGTCTCTGACAACATAAAAGATTACAGAAAGGATTGGTTTCACGTTCGGAGCTGACTAAATCGGCAGATGAATGAAACGGTTCTAATTTGACAGGTTCAACGGACTGAAAAGGACAGCTTGCCTATATGTTTATGGGGCTCTATTACGCTTAAGTATTATTCCATCTTGGCAAAGTCGCTTCTTATAAAGTTCACGATGTCTGTAACGTCGTCGGAAAGCTCACTGATCAGATCTCGATAAATGATCAGATACACGGCTAATTTATAAAGCAGGCCCCATGGAGAAACACAGTTTTAATATATATATTAACCTACATACATGACATACCGTCAGGTCTACTAGGAAGTAACATTGCATTTAATGTTGGACCAGGACTCAGAGGGGTTTAACCGTATATAAGCTTATGTAAATTAATGTGATGCAAATACTCGCCTTTCGTTTAAGCATTTTAAAATAGATGGCGTAAACAAAATTAGGCATATAGTATTCATGGAAAAAACCCATACAAAATTGTAAAATATAATATGACCAGAACGGCAGAACCTATTAAAATGTTACGAGAGGTACAAAAGAGAGTGAGTCAGAATCAGGTCTCATCTTTTCACAAAATGGGTAAAATCTTGGTTAATCTGTTAATTTTGAATTCGAATTTAAAGTGTAAACACCTTTTCATAAAATAATGAAATTTTCATATTTCATAACAATTAACAATTGCTTGCCTAAATCATAACGACTGTAATGAAGCCAGGTGGTTACATTGCAGTATGTACTCACAAATCTCAAACACTGTAACAATAGGTGACGTGTTTCGCAACCAAACATTTGACGTGTGATATGTTTAGAAACTAAACACAGTGTTTAGCTGGAACATTAGTGTTTAAGTCATTAAACACCGTATGATACCATAACATTGACGGAATACCGTGACATTTCACCAGCTGAGAGCTGTTGAAAGAAAAGTTATGGAGATTTTCACGTCGTATTTCTGATATGGGTGTTTCCATAAATAAGGAGGCCAATGTGTGACATACACAAATTAGGTCTAAATATTCAAAATGTGTCTATATTAACTGAATAACCACTTTCATAATATGTTCCATTATTATATTTCATGAAAATGGATCAGAACAGGTCATTGAAGCGTACACATTTTCACCATTATAACATCAGTATTTCTTTGAAATACTCGTCTCCCCGTGTAACTGAGACACCAATAGACACCAAAATGTGTCAATGTGTTTGGCAACTGCAGAAACTGTCTGAGCACTTTTTTTTTTTTTTTTTTCTTCTTCTAAAGACATTTTCCATTGCTTTACTCTATAAACATCATTAACAGTGAAAAGATGGGATTACCTATTTTTCGGGTGGTGGAATTGATATTTCATGCGTCTCCGTGTAATTATATTGATAAATTGGAAATTTTTTGTTCCACCAAAATAAGAAAAAATGTTGATATAATAATAATATACATGTTGTGGTGTTATATCAGTGCAACTTTATCAGATTTTATGATGAAAATTAAACACATACATATGATACATTCGTATAACAGGATATTGAACCATTTGGATATAGACAATGCAAATTTACCACTGGTACCTGTATTTATGGAAACACCCATATATCAATGTATAGTCTACGACAACGAGGGGCTCTTATTAAATCTATGGACCAGAAGTGGCGTCAACAGTATACCATTTTCTTAAAGGTGTATGTTCCGAGCACTTTTTTTTGGTTTTTCTCACATCAATATATTTTGATATCAGGAATCCCCATATTTTTCTCATTATGTCTGTAAAATCTTAGGGGCCAGAAATATTCCATTAAGAGGCAATATTTTTAGCAGCAACAAACAGAAAACAGAGATAAAGTCTTTCACGGAGTACAACCGTGAAATTTCACGACAGCCGTGGGATATTAACAAATATTTTACGAGAGTTGTGGAACATTAACCATGCTTGGTACGTTGCATATTTGGCGCCCAAATTGGTGCAACTTTTAGCCAGCATACCTCTCAGACCGCGGTAGCACCCACTCAGTTTGGAAACTGTCAGACAACGCCATTAGCGCCGCATATCAATTGGCTCTAATATGACAGCTTGTATTTCAGCGCTTCCAAAAGCTATAAATTTCTTGCCTGAGTAATTTGGGTTGAGGTAGAAGTGACAACATCCATGAAACTCTTGTGCAGACAAACATCGCTTTTAATATAGGAATACATTAGTTAGAAAGCGACGCTTTGCTATGTTGTTGGAGGGATAACAGACTGGTAATGAGAGCAGTTGTCACGTTTACGCTAGTATAAAACAATAATAAATGTATCAGACATGGGAATTTGAAAGAAATGATACACGATATCATGACGCAAACTTTGGCCATAAACCATGTAAACTGGTAAAGGCAGCTGTCGCAAATAATTGACCTTTCGACCTTCATATCACAAGTTATAACTTCATTTCTAATATCAATCAGCATTGGGTTAACTCTTTTTTTTCCTGGTTGGTGGGCAAAGTTTTTTCTTCTTTTCCTGGATAGTGGGCAAAGTTTTAAAAAAAAAGAAAACTTCCACGCCCCTGAGTATTAAATGGTGCGTCCCTTACGAGTTCTCACCACACCAAGCTTTAAAATAACACATGCTACCAAAGCACTTTTATGATCATTATGTTAGTACAGGTGGTACGAATATGTGCGAACCAAAGACGGTACGTACTAAACTTTGCCGTTATTTTATTGCAGTCATATTTACATTGAGTGTAATAATGATCTTGCTATTTTAGATAATATGCTAATTTAGCAGTATATACAGATCACACACTCAACGTGTTTCTGCAACATATACACCAATTCTCAGGTAGCCTATGCCTTAGTATGGCGAAAGTTCCATACTCAACGTGTTTCTGCAACATATAATACACCAATTCTCAGGTAGCATATGCCTGAGTAAGGCGAGGTTTTTCCCTCAACGTATTTCTGCAACATATAAACCAATTCTCAGGTAGCCTATGCCTGAGTAAGGCGAGGTTTCCACACTCAACGTGTTTCTGCAGCATATAAACCAATTCTCGGTAGCCTATGCCTGAGTAAGGCGAGGTTTCCACTTTCCACACTCAACGTGTTTCTGCAACATATACCCCAATTCTCAGGTAGCCTATGCCTGAGTTAGGCGAGGTTTCCACACTCAACGTGTTTCTGCAGCATATAAACCAATTCTCAGGTAGCCTATGCCTGAGTAAGGCGAGGTTTCCACACTCAACGTGTTTCCGCAACATAGAAACCAATTCTCAGGTAGCCTATACCTGAGTAAGGCGAGGTTTCCACACTCAACGTGTTTCTGCACCATATACACCAATTCTCACGTAGCATATGCCTGAGTAAAGCGAAGTTTCCACAATCAACGTGTTTCTGCAACATATAAACCAATTCTCAGGTAGCCTATGCCTGAGTAAAGCGAGGTTTCCACACTCAACGTGTTTCCGCAACATATAAACCAATTCTCACGTAGCCTATGCCTGAGGAAGGCGAGGTTTCCATACTCAACGTGTTTCTGCAACATATAAACCAATTCCCAGGTAGCCTATGCCTGAGTAAGGCGAGGTTTCCACACTCAACGTGTTTCTGCAACATATAAACCAATTCTCAGGTAGCCTATGCCTAAGTAAGGCGAGGTTTCCACACTCAACGTGTTTCTGCAACATATACACCAATTCTCAGGTAGCCTATGCCTGAGCAAGGCGAGGTTTCCACACTCAACGTGTTTCTGCAACATAGAAACCAATTCTCAGGTAGCCTATGCCTGAGTAAGGCGAGGTTTCCATACTCAACGTGTTTCTGCAACATATAAACCAATTCTCAGGTAGCCTATGCCTGAGTATGGCGAGGTTTCCACACTCAACGTGTTTCTGCAACATATAAACCAATTCTCAGGTAGCCTATGCCTGAGTAAAGCGAGGTTTCCACACTCAACGTGTTTCTGCAACATATACACCAATTCTCAGGTAGCCTATGCCTGAGTAAGGCGAGGTTTCCACACTCAACGTGTTTCTGCAACATATACACCAATTCTCAGGTAGCCTATGCCTGAGTAAAGCGAGGTTTCCATTCTGCAACATACACTCTTAGAAGGTCAGGATCAAATACATGAGTAGATTTCCGGCTCACTTTGTTTTGATCCTTTAAGGATCATTTTCGGATCGTTTTGATCCGTTTTCGGATCGTTTTGATCCGTTTCCAGATAGATATCAACAAACGGATCAAATTCACATTGATCAACTTTGATCTGATTTCCGGATCAATTCGATGAAACAGTTCATTGGTCAATGAGTGACTGACGTCACTCTTTCGCAAACCGATAGACGACAAGCAGACGATCTTTTGAATTCGGTCGCCACAGTTGAAACAAGGGTGAAATACCGCGGTAAGTTATCCAGTCTAATCTGTAAAATGTTACATGATTTTGTCGGTAAAGTAGTTTTATTTTTTATGTTTGAACATGCTCTATTCTTGTGAACAAATTTCTTGTACCTGACCAGTGCCATCAGTACGATTTTCGGTCAAAATGCTCCTCACAAAATGTCACGATCACTGCGATGTACTAGGCCTACACGATGTAGTAAGCTTACTGCACTCGATATATAGTCTGCAGTGTGCACCCGGGGGTGGGGGCACTCAATCAATATTAGGTTTCACACCAGGCTCCATCAAAAATACCCCCCTTTTTTTGGCCCGGTGTCACCGAAAGACCCTTGCATGCATGCTTGTTTTTACAATCTGTCACCCGATGATCCCCTATGTTTTCACTTTTTCTTTGATTCAGTTTGATCCTGGAGTAGGATCATAAGCTACAGGTACATCCGATTAAGGATCATTATTTTGATCCGTTTCAGTATCATTTGACAGAAATATTTGATCCCATTTCGGATCAAACTTTTTGATCCTGCTTGTCGGATCACTTTGATCCGGAAAGGGTAAGCTCATATGTGATACCGCTTCTGGATCAAAATTGATCCTTTTCGTCTCATATTTGATCCTGACCGTCTAAGAGTGTATAAACCAATTCTCATGTAGCCTATGCCTGAGTAAAGCGAGGTTTCCACACTCAACGTGTTTCTGCAACATATAAACCAATTCTCAGGTAGCCTATACCTGAGTAAAGCGAGGTTTCCACACTCAACGTGTTTCTGCAACATATACACCAATTCTCAGGTAGCCTATGCCTTAGTATGGCGAGGTTTACACACTCAACGTGTTTCTGTAACATATAAACCAATTCTCAGGTAGCCTATGCCTGAGTATGGCGAGGTTTCCACACTCAACTTGTTTCTGCAACATATACACCAATTCTCAGGTAGCCTATGCCTGAGCAAGGCGAGGTTTCCACACTCAACGTGTTTCTGCAACATATAAACCAATTCTCAGGTAGCCTATGCCTGAGTATGGCGAGGTTTCCACACTCAACGTGTTTCTGCAACATATAAACCAATTCTCAGGTAGCCTATGCCTGAGTAAAGCGAGGTTTCCACACTCAACGTGTTTCTGCAACATATAAACCAATTCTCAGGTAGCCTATGCCTGAGTAAAGCGAGGTTTCCACACTCAACGTGTTTCTGCAACATATACACCAATTCTCAGGTAGCCTATGCCTTAGTATGGCGAGGTTTACACACTCAACGTGTTTCTGTAACATATAAACCAATTCTCAGGTAGCCTATGCCTGAGTATGGCGAGGTTTCCACACTCAACTTGTTTCTGCAACATATAAACCAATTCTCAGGTAGCCTATGCTTGAGTAAGGCGAGGATTCCATACTCAACGTGTTTCTTCAAGTTGCGTAGCCAGACAGGGAAATCCGGAAGGCAAAGGAAGGGAAAGAAAGGGAGAAGAGGGGAAGGAAAGGGAAAAGGGAAAGGAAACGGACAGAAACGAGAAAAGGAAGACAGAAAAATAAGTTGGAAATTGCGGTTTTTCACGCCTGTATGGGGACGCAACGCCTCTAACCCATTTTCAGCATTTCCAATGCACAACACAACCCACACACCACCGAACAGGATTAAATGTTGCATCAGGTGCAATATGGTGTCATCCAGTATGGATACCGTGTATAATCGACGAAATTTCAGCTACATATTAGGCTACTGGATAAACCACATCACACATGCCGTACACGTTATAAGCTTAATGTCGTAATTTTTCTCCATAGTGTCAATCATCGACATTTACACTTTCCAAGCGGCAGTCGTTTGCAGACGACAGTTCCAAATGTTCGCAAAATGTTTCAAAAATATCAAAATCATTGAATTTCATCACTATATTATTTGGAATCACCATGAGAAATGCATTAAATCTGAGTACAAAGATGCCTAGTATTGGTTCAGTAATTCTTGAGATAGACTTTGAAAAATCTGTTTTGTATAATTTTATGGTCAAAACTAAATAGCCGGGTTAAAGTGTTAAAATACTGTGATAATTATTTATTACCGTGAGTACTTTTACTGACAGCTGAAATTATTTTCCACGCATGGGTAACACGAGTTTCCTCTACTTAACCAATTAAGTTTAAAGATTGTACTACATCGACATTTTTCGGTTGACCAGTATCCATGGTGAATCGCAGATGACAGAGGAGATGATAAGGAGTAAACATAGTCCATCAAATAGGTCACTTTTAAACTATTCAGTTATCATCCCCTATCGGCTAAACACCCCTTTCAAACCTCCAGAGAAGTGTCCGACATAATGTGTTAAAGGGGCCTTGTGGTGTGGGTGTAAGTGCAAAGGGAAGGGTGGGAACCAAATAAAAGTCCACCACAGAAGGACTGGATAAACGGAACGGCGCCTGCAATATGCCAAAAACTATTGCACTTGCTGGTCAGAAAAGTGTGAACATTGCGGCAGTTACTCGCTTAGAAACACCTCTCGCTACGCAAAAGTGACGTTGGATGCACCGGAGCTGTCTTATTATTGATGAGGCGAAAAGATGGACGAATTGATGAGTTAGCCACGGTGACAGATTGGCCGCGTATTTAGCTTGCATAGGATGGGATGATTGACATGGTCGCGGTGAGCTAGTAAATGAATCCTGCCATGGAGAGTCCTCATTAGATGGATGGGCATCCGGTGAGAGAGATGAATAGTCCATCAACTATGGAACCTTTTGGTGCTATACATATACATACACATACATACAAAAGGCTTATTTAACGGGCCATTTCAAAAGATCACAGCACGGTTATAAACCAACAAAATATAAACTGCGCCAATAAAGTATCTAAACACTTACAAATGGTCAGATTTATCGGAACCTGAAATAGTATGCAAAAGAATAATTAATCAATTCGATTCACAGTTATCTTCTGCGCATTTTGACACCTCTTTTGTTGCGCTACGATGTTGTTTGGCGGATTTATGGGCACTTGAGTGACTTAAGGTCGAATTTCAAAAGTTGCAAAAGCCCCTATTCAAGCAAAAGCGTTGTACTGTGACGAATAAGATCAGCATTATTTTTGCCCGCCTTTTATAAATGATTTGTTTGTCGCGTGTTGGATAAATCGATTGCATTGAACATCAGCAATAATTGTCAATAACAAAACAAAAGGGTCAGAGATGGGAGGCATAGATCAATACTGCAATACATTTCATGGTTAAGTAAACAGAACAAATTGGTGTCTTTTGTCTTTTGTCTTGATTTTGTCTGTGTGTGATGATTGTGTGAGTTCCCTTCTGGAATTGGGGTGAATAGGAGCTTTTGCAACTTTTGAAATTCAACCTTAAGCCGCTCAAGTGCCCATAAATCCGCCAAACAACATCGTAGCGCAACAAAAGAGGTGTCAAAATGCGCAGAAGATAACTGTAAATCGAATTAATTAATCATCTTTTTGCATACTATTTCAGGTTCCGATAAATCTGACCATTATTGTAAGTGTTTAGATACTTTATTGGCGCAGTTTACATAATACATACTGAATGCAATTGATAAACAAAAAAGAGATCACGGGAAAACATTATATTTTGGGAAACATATGAGATGTTAGTCCTTTTTTAATATGGGAAGTGATTGAGCACTCACACATTAGACGGCAGATTATTCCAAACGTTGGGGGCTGTGTGAGAAAATGCCTTGTCAGCGCCCTGAGGCTGGTCAGCGGTGGATTTGCATTACCAGATACGGATGATTGGAACAGTCAGTCTTGTGGAATCGGAAGCTGATCGTAGGCCTTGTCGAGTAGACTAGATTGGACCAATCCTAGTAAGACATATAAATTGCTATGTGCAATAATAGTCAGACACAACCGTTTTTTCACAAGAATTAACTCAAAATTTATTAAATGTTTGGAATGTTTCAGAATTAATACATAGTTTTACGGAGAGTACGGAACGCTTGAGTCAGAGTTTTCAATATTCATTGACTTCGTGTTAGCATCAATTATTAGAAAAAATGAATCAACTAAATTCTGATTGTGAAATATAAGAATTTAGTTAAGATTTATAAGCAGATACATAATGATCCAAACATGTTCTTCCTTACCATGCTTAACTTAATACACACCGCGATACCGTCGTCAATAGAAACAACAATTATCCGCGCATCCTTGGCACCAATCAATGTAGTTTAGAATTTAGATGGTTCGGCAACTGTCGCTCACGATGCTGCGAGACCTCAAGACTCAAAAGAGTTTCGACATATATTCTGCCAGACGATAGAGCTATAGAGAGGGGATGATCAATTAGTATCAAGTGTTAATACTGAACGAATTGTATTGAATCAGTATAATTCCATTATTTCCTTCTGCAGTGAACACAATGCCTCGGGAATTATTGATGTGACCATATACACGATATATGGTACGCCAATTCGCCAATTCAATGGTCCTTTATTGGAGGACTAGAGCAAGACTCGCAAATGGATAATGCAAGGCAGTGGTAAATGGTTTCGTGTTAAGCATCTCTTGGAAAAGTGGGGCGGACTCAAGTGACTTAATGGTCATCTCTATCTTCTCTATCGGCGAGATCATTGACCGTTGAAAGATGAATTTGTGTTAAGATTTACAAAATATGAAATCCTTGAAATGAAAAAGAAATTGTCAACATGGAAAAGCTAGTGTCAACGTCGTTGCATCAACTATTAAATAGTGCATTTTTATGAAGGTAATTAAAGCTTATTTTCATATGGGAGAGGATTTTAGACATCTATTCATTATTTCATGTATTGTCCTCTGTTTTGAATACCTTTTTATAGAAGATGTACATTCTATGGTGCCCTGTATCAGTATGGAATTACATTTAGAATTCTTAATGGTCATCTAAATGAATTATACCATAAATACTGATTATACCAACAATATTTAGAAAATGCGCTGTATCAATATTTTGAAAGGAAACTGAGTCTATACTTATCGTGAAAATCAAGAATAAAATTGAATTTGTCAAGTTTGATATTGCAGCGCCCCCTGTTGCCCAAATTGGTCAGTGGCAGCTGAATCAAGCGGCTTGGGACATGAGCATTGTTAAAATGCAGTGTGGAAGTAACTTCTGATGATATACCGTCGGCTTGCAATGAATTTGGAAAGAACATTTTGGAAATCTATTCAGTTGTGAGTTTTACTTCGATGACTTCTGATAATTTAACGTTTTATGGGCTTTATATCTATTTATAGAAGTTTATTATGAAAGATAGATGATTACTGGACCAGCTCTCACCAAACTTCTATTGATCTTTGCTAGATGTTCTCAGCTCAGTATTTAACACCAAGGAAGGCTAACCAAAAATCAACGGCTAATCATTTGATATATATCACATAGTACCTGCTTACAAAACGCTCAACTAAGACGCGCGTGTTTATCAAACGCGAAGTATCGAATCCAAAGATGTAAGTTCTGCAAGGTCATTAAACTGAGTTCGTGTGGTAAATCTTTCAACGCTCGTACATCCTCTATTATTGAAGCTGAAAGCACGTATTTCGAACACCAAATGAAAAGACAGTGTGTAAGTAGCTCGTCTTGATTACATCGCTTTAGTTTCTCTCACGTGTCACGTTAAAGGGGAAAGTAAAATCACCCATGTTCCCATTGAACAGGATTGACAGGTCTGTCCCTGTCGTGGCTGAACTTAAAGAAGAAGCACCACTGTGGAAGGCAAGTTCCTGAGGGAATTTCCCAATATTGGAATTTATTCATGTTAACTCTATTAGGCCAAAAGAAAAGATGGTGTTTCTCACATACATTTGTGGAAATAGCGATGCGAAATGCGGGGTTTGAATTTTTTTTAAAGAAAAAATAGCTATGCTAAATGCGGCTGTTCTTTTTTTATTGTGTTTTTGGCCCAAATTTTTCGCACAACTAAAATAACACCCAAAATTGGGCTCATCGCATAGAGTTCTGCGGCAAAAGTGACTTCACATACTTATGCGCGCAGGTATGTGAGACAGATCATTTTTTCTTTTATGTCTGTCACCACGTGAACAGGTGTATTGCAGTACTTCTGTGAACAACTGGCCATGGCGGGCTCCCTCTTTAAGCAGGCCTTTACCAGTTCCATGTTCAGACCTGACTTTTATATTCAAGGCCAACCTTAACGCTTTCTATACCATATACAAAACAGAATTTTCAGAAAAACCTTTCCCAATTTTCAAAGTCTATCTCAAGGATTACTGAACCAATACTAGGCATGTTTGTACTTATTTTAAAGCATTTCTCGTGGTGATACCGAATATGGTAATGAAATTAAATAATTTGACATTTTTGAAACATTTTGTGAAATTTCGGGATGTGCCGCGCTTGGAAAGTGTACGTTAAAGGGAACTTTTTCAACCAACCTTGCCAAATAAAGTTTAGTCCGAGAATGATCATTTGGAGAATTACTGGCATATAACATTGTGTAATGTAATATGAGTCAATAGAAAGCCGACACAGGATATAAACAGTTATTTTGCTTCAGCACGTTCAGGGCTCATGTCTGAAAACACTGACCAACCATTCATGTTTGGACTTAATGTAGGTCACTTGATTAACGAACACGAATGGCTGACAAATGCAAAACCTTACACAAATTAAGATTACGACCGTTGTCTTCACAAACTGTAATAATGATGGTGTGGTGTACTTTCTAAGCAATCCGTTGTCGCCTCTCGTCTGTCATCGTGGCCGACACGCGGTCGGCTAGCTCGGGATCGGCTTCACTGGATAGCAAATATTCACGATGGTAACGTATTAACAGTGTTCTATCATATCGCTGTCAAGAATTTACCATGAGGTGATACACATTGGCGAAGGTGATGAATTCGTCGCCTGTCAAGACATTTAATGTCCCTCGTCTTTTCTTATCTGTGTCTCATCTGTCATATCTGGATAGAGAAAGACAACCCACACGTAGTCTGATTATAATAATGGGGGTACAGTATGTACGGAGATTATCATGATTGCCTTTGTAGCATTGCCGTCCTTGTTATTTTTGTGGAAATGGAATTTACGCGCCATTTACGATAACTCTTACTATTAGTATTAACATTTAATATTATTTTTGACCATTTCGATGACTTCATGAAATGGCACCTTTTCATAGTGGGTACAAAAGGGAGAATGCGAAATTATACGCTTGGCTCCCGGCTAAAAGTGACTTTTACTCGAGAATTTTACGATCGTTCTATCCGAACTAATACAATATAGTTCAATTCGCCTAAAATACAAACGACACTCATGAAAATTTGTTACTATGGTTTGGGCGAATATGGCAACATTTACCTTGGCCTGAGGCTTCATGAATAGGTTATTTAAATGATGGATTATCCAATCTTTTACGCAGACACAATCGTAAAAAGAGTTTGCAGTAAAAAGTCACTATTACTCTGTAACTAAGCGTAGTATTTTAGCAGTGCCGCCTTAAAGTTGACATTTATTTTAATAGTGCGGTGATTCAGGGAGTCGTGCGTTGTCGATTTCATGTTACACTATCTGGCTATCGTTCATCTATAATGACCATCACGTACAGTCATAACACTATATAATGTTTCTGATGTTTTGGACTGTTCTCGATGAAAGATGCTCAACACCAATATAAATAAATATGGAAGTAAGGGCATCTTTTGAGTGTGAATTGGATTTCTTTTTATCTTAGTTTTTTAATTGATTCAAGCACGAGGTTAGATGGGTGGGTGCGAGTGATTATGTAAGAGTATATGTTCCAAGCGGTTACCGGTGTTTTTATAATGAGTTATAATGGTTAAAAAATAAAAACAAACAAACGAAGAACAGTTCACTGGCAAGGAGTATGAATGTAGTTAAAATGTATTTGACTAGTTATTGCACAAGACGTTCCCAGATTTGTTGATATATAAGATAAATGATTCCCGGCCGCTTGTCCCTTCCATTTTAGCCACTACGCATTAAGATTGATTATTTGTCACCGGCGTATCTTTATGCATTATTTTTCCGCATTTTACACATACAATTCTACACAGCAGTTAGTAATTTATCATTTCCGTTAGTATTGGACTTTCGTATACCGGCAGCGCGAGGCCGGCTATACTTCACCGCTAGATTACCTTCTGTAAGTTCTGTCACCATCGACATGAGACCCAAGAGATAAATTGCTACCTTTATGTGAAGACAAATATTGATATTATTTGTCCGATTTTCAATTTATTTTATTGCGGGTCTCCATCGCCGCTGACAGTAATAACTGACTCATATTACGTCCAAACTTGTCAACTTAACGCAATTTGTGAGGATAAATCACCTCAAATTAAATCACTTCAAATTTGATTACATGTTTTATCATGGTTATAATGGGTAAGCAGTTCCTCAATGTCTGTCTCTATTGGTCCCATTACTCTCCTTATATAGATCTGTTATAACGGTCGATTAACTTTTTGATATATATCATGCAGTATGGTGGCCATTTTGACCAAGTTTGATGGAAATCCGGCTGGATGGTGATACCATTCGTTAAAGTCTAAAAAGGTGTTTGTGCTTTCCCCTGGATAGACCACTGACATGTGATCAAAGGATATTGCACGCCGACTTTCTGCGTCATTAAGACAAACTGAAAAAAGCAGCAATTACAATCACTATCACTTAATGGCATCGTAGAAAACCGTAAAAACAGTGAAACTAAAAAGTACAATAAAATCGCAAGTAATGCATTTCATCACTGAAATTAAATAGTGCAGGAAAAACATGGCATTCACAAATATAAATTATACCAAACATGCTATAGGTCTTACTCTTGCTCATCCAAGGTGTGCTGATGACGTTGCACTACTAGCCAATAGCATGAAGAGAAGGCCAGCAATTTGACCTGTATAGGCTAGCTATTGTTAGAAAATACATAGATGCCCAGAGTAGAACATCATAGAGACGTTTAGAGTTATTTGGATGTAATTAACTCTAATGATACCTAAGGATGGGACAGATATCTGAGTGAGTGCTTTCATCACTTCATTTCATCATATATACATATACTATGGCCTCCTTTTGTCGCTACGACTTTTGGCGTTTGGGCGAGGTGTTTAACAAGAGTAGTTTTTAGGGCCTGCGCGAGTAAAGTAGTAAATGAATGAATGAACTGGTGAATCAAATCAAATATCAACCAATTATATAAGATACAAGCCCACTTTATATCGATCACTCGGATGAATTTCCCGCCATTCAAAAGACTCGATGCTCATTTTAAAAATTTATTATGACGTATGAGCGATTAGTATTCGCAACGAACGACTGGCTAGAGTTCGATTATCTGCCAATGGACATGCGTGATATTATTCTACTCATCAATTCACTGGTAATTATTAGTTGCAGGTTAATTTGCACTCGGCACTATGAACCACCTGTATTAGCATTAGATGATGGAATCAGATGTGTCATATGCTGGAGTGCGGCCTTGGTGCCGACCAACTGACCAATCAGATGTGTCATATGCTGGAGTGCGGCCTTGGTGCCGACCAACTGACCAATCAGATGTGTCATATGCTGGAGTGCGGCCTTGGTGCCGACCAACTGACCAATCAGATGTGTCATATGCTGGAGTGCGGCCTTGGTGCCGACCAACTGACCAATCAGATGTGTCATATGCTGGAGTGCGGCCTTGGTGCCGACCAACTGACCAATCAGATGTGTCATATGCTGGAGTGCGGCCTTGGTGCCGACCAACTGACCAATCAGATGTGTCATATGCTGGAGTGCGGCCTTGGTGCCGACCAACTGACCAATCAGATGTGTCATATGCTGGAGTGCGGCCTTGGTGCCGACCAACTGACCAATCAGATGTGTCGTATGCTGGAGTGCGGCCTTGGTGCCGACCAACTGACCAATCAGATGTGTCATATGCTGGAGTGCGGCCTTGGTGCCGACCAACTGACCAATCAGATGTGTCATATGCTGGAGTGCGGCCTTGGTGCCGACCAACTGACCAATCAGATGTGTCATATGCTGGAGTGCGGCCTTGGTGCCGACCAACTGACCAATCAGATGTGTCATATGCTGGAGTGCGGCCTTGGTGTCGACCAACTGACCAATCAGATGTGTCATATGCTGGAGTGCGGCCTTGGTGCCGACCAACTGACCAATCAGATGTGTCATATGCTGGAGTGCGGCCTTGGTGCCGACCAACTGACCAATCAGATGTGTCATATGCTGGAGTGCGGCCTTGGTGCCGACCAACTGACCAATCAGATGTGTCATATGCTGGAGTGCGGCCTTGGTGTCGACCAACTGACCAATCAGATGTGTCATATGCTGGAGTGCGGCCTTGGTGCCGACCAACTGACCAATCAGATGTGTCATATGCTGGAGTGCGGCCTTGGTGCCGACCAACTGACCAATCAGATGTGTCATATGCTGGAGTGCGGCCTTGGTGTCGACCAACTGACCAATCAGATGTGTCATATGCTGGAGTGCGGCCTTGGTGCAAATTAACCGGCTACTAATAATTACCAGTGAATTGATGAGCAGAATAATATCACGCATGTCCATTGGCAGATAATCGAACTCTAGCCAGTCGTTCGTTGCGAATTCTAATCGCTCATACGTCATAATAAATTTTAAAAATGAGCATCGAGTCTTTTGAATGGCGGGAAATTCATACGAGTGATCGATATAAAGTGGGCTTGTATCTTATATAATTGGTTGATATTTGATTTGATTCACCAGTTCATTCATTCATTTACTACTTTACTCGCGCAGGCCCTAAAAACTACTCTTGTTAAACACCTCGCCCAAACGCCAAAAGTCGTAGCGACAAAAGGAGGCCATAGTATATGTATATATGATGAAATGAAGTGATGAAAGCACTCACTCAGGTATCTGTCCCATCCAAGAGTGCGGCCTTGGTGCCGACCAACTGACCAATCAGATGTGTCATATGCTAGAGTGCGGCATTGGTGTCGACCAACTGACCAATCAGATGTGTCATATGCTGGAGTGCGGCCTTGGTGCGGACTAACTGACCAATCAGATGTGTCATGTGCTGGAGCGCGGCCTTGGTGCCGACCAATTGACCAATCAGATGTGTCATATGCTGGAGCGCGGCCTTGGTGCCGACCAATTGACCAATCAGATGTGTCATATGCTGGAGTGCGGCCTTGGTGTCGACCCAACTGACCAATCAGATGTGTCATATGCTGGAGTGCGGCCTTGGTGTCGACCCAACTGACCAATCAGATGTGTCATATGCTGGAGTGCGGCCTTGGTGTCGACCCAACTGACCAATCAGATGTGTCATATGCTGGAGTGCGGCCTTGGTGTCGACCCAACTGACCAATCAGATGTGTCATATGCTGGAGTGCGGCCTTGGTGTCGACCCAACTGACCAATCAGATGTGTCATATGCTGGAGAGCGGCCTTGGTGCCGACCAACTGACCAATCAGATGTGTCATATGCTGGAGCGCGGCCTTGGTGCCGACCAATTGACCAATCAGATGTGTCATATGCTGGAGCGCGGCCTTGGTGCCGACCAACTGACCAATCAGATGTGTCATATGCTGGAGCGCGGCCTTGGTGCCGACCAATTGACCAATCAGATGTGTCATATTGAAACGGAATACCGTTTCGTTCTGTACAGTCAGGCCTATTCATTTATACAGTGAGGCATAGGCGAAAATAAGCTTATTAAAAAATTGAGTTATTTTTAGCGTTTGGTGTTGAAACATTAGTCGATCGTCGAGAACACGTTTTATATATAAATGTGAAGTTTAGAATCATTTGATGAACACTTATTGTTGAGATGAGTCAAGAAGTATGCTCCGATATTAATAGCGTCGGACGGACGAATTCTGTAATTCCGTGAATGTTATTGAAATTGTTTACTGTTTATATCGTGTCCGTTTAGGCCTCAAATCCCACCTTTTGATATTCACATAGCCATCCCTAGTTGTGTAAAATAGCCAGTATAGCTGTCATTGTCTTGTAATGTTCACATTATGTGTAGTTTGTGTGTAAATGTGATTTGTAAGGAAAGTTTCTTCCAATAAATTTATATTCTATGATGAACTTTCGCCATATTTTCAGTAACTACGACGGACGGAGTGTTTCTAGATATTAAATTATTAATGTATTCTGATTTTTCCAGTAAATCACCAAATCGTTTTGTAAACCACTTGAAGTTGTTGCAAATGTTGTGTAGATGTAAATTCATGTGATATTTGTGATATATTTTATACTTTAGATGCATTTTTCAAACTTACACAAATGTCTCAATTCATGCAACACTTTGCTAAGAAACAGAAACATCAGCACAGCTGTTCGGGGCGTGGCTTAGAATTGCGTCTCGCGTTAAAAGTTTGTTCTATTTTTAGAGTTGGCCAATGAGATGATCAAAGTCTTGTGCGTGATTAGATGCGTTTCAAATGTTTTGGAAAGTAAATTTTGGGGTGAATTTTGTCATTTCCGGCGGGGTGAAGCGCCAGAGAAGGTTGGCTACCATACCACTTCCTAAAAGCTGCCCTAGCTCTAGCTAAAACAGGCTAAATGAATCAGAGAGATTCCGCCTAGGAAACTGATTCCACTGTTTAGGCATTGACATGACATCATGTCTATCCATGGAAGTATGGATGTTATTGTGCTTTTGGATCGACATAAGATTCTATAGCAATCAAGCAGAGAATGCTCAACTACCATTGCATTTTCGTATTATAAAGCATGACGTTTTCCAATGTAATTTTGTGCACCAGCCGCTCATGATAATTCTGGTGAAGCAAATGAATTACAGAACGTTCCGCATTCTGCATGCACTAACACGATCAAATCATTGCAAATAGCCAATTATAAAGTCTTGACGTCAGTCTAGCATTATTTACGTCAAAACAAACTATGATTTTGTGCCTGCGTTTGGTCTGCGAAACCAGCTGATTGGTTTTGTTGTAAACAAACTTTTGTATAATGATGAGTTCCAAATGGCGTAAAATAATGAAAGAAACAAGCTAGATTTTTCGTGCAAGATACATTGTGATTTTATGTAATTGTTTTAATAATTTTGTGATTACCAATAATATTGATGAAATGAGAATTGTAATATGATGCTCAAAAGAGAAACCCATTAGACGGGTATGGAATATTAATTTACATTTAAAACTTGTGTCAATACTGTTTATTTGTCTCCATTCTTGTTGTTGTACTCTTAAGATCTAAGCTGAATAAACTGAATCTAGAAGGCATTCTGACATCTCCTAAGACACGCTACCAAAAATGATAGTTAAGAAAATACTCCTATGGTTCAAGTGGATACTGTCCTGATAAGGAGGTTCCTATCCCAAACTGGGGGACATACACCCCCGGTTCCGTTTCAATATGCTGGAGCGCGGCCTTGGTGCCGACCAACTGACCAATCAGATGTGTCATATGCTGGAGTGCGGCCTTGGTGCCGACCAACTGACCAATCAGATGTGTCATATGCTGGAGCGCGGCCTTGGTGCCGACCAATTGACCAATCAGATGTGTCATATGCTGGAGCGCGGCCTTGGTGCCGACCAACTGACCAATCAGATGTGTCATATGCTGGAGAGCGGCCTTGGTGCCGACCAACTGACCAATCAGATGTGTCATATGCTGGAGAGCGGCCTTGGTGCCGACCAATTGACCAATCAGATGTGTCATATGCTGGAGCGCGGCCTTGGTGTTGACCAACTGACCAATCAGATGTGTCATATGCTGGAGCGCGGCCTTGGTGCCGACCAATTGACCAATCAGATGTGTCATATGCTGGAGAGCGGCCTTGGTGCCGACCAACTGACCAATCAGATGTGTCATATGCTGGAGCGCGGCCTTGGTGCCGACCAACTGACCAATCAGATGTGTCATATGCTGGAGCGCGGCCTTGGTGCCGACCAACTGACCAATCAGATGTCTCATATGCTGGAGTGCGGTGCCGACCAACTGACCAATCAATCCTACTTCCTTCTATAGTAATACATCATTTACCATATTGTTCTTAGACTTATGGCTAAGACTTGGTTCAAAGGGGTCTGCAAAATATTGATCCGTTGATAAACGTAATTCAGATCTCAGATATTGGTATAATCAGTTTGGTTCGATACTGAAACATGAAAGTTGATAGCATTTGTTCAATTTTATTGTCAGTCAAAGTATGTATGATATTAAAAGTATATGTTAACAATGGGATGTATGTATTAGCTTAACTCAATAGAAAATCATATCCAGTACTAAGGCCGCCGTAAATGTTAAACTAACAGAGTAACGAACAATACTGGAATAGTGAGTTTGTATGTATCCTTCCTCCAGTAGTGAACGACACTGGGTAGTTAATTGGAAAGTATTAAAATACTTTCCAATGGGACATTATACACTTTATAGATTAAAATTGACTAGAAATGTACTTTAAAATCTTGGATTTATAATGATCGCTAGGACCGCTACAAGAGATAGACTTTGTTAATCCTATAAATCGTCAATTTAGAAGTGATTTACAAACTAAAGATACCATGATAAAGGTGAAATCTGACGGTCACCTGGTGGACGGTATCACTCTAGCGAGTCTAGTCAAGTACGAATCCTCTTATCTTTTGAATTAAATACTGCTCAACAAAATGAGGTGTTCCTACGTATTTTCACAAAGTCAAGCGCGTTTGTGAACATGTGCACTTCATTACTAATAAATGTAAATGTGCGCACTCCAGTCTATACAAGGATACGGAAGAGATTTAGTGCCAGGCGGTTTGGTTAATGAACACACGAACTCACGAACTCGTGCCAACAATCCCGAGTTCGTGAGTTCGTGACTTGTACACTTTGAAAATAAAGAAATAGTAAAGACATTTTGCCTTCAACTCACGAACTCATGAAACTCCTATTTATTTTTAATTTAGCGAGTTGGTTAGTATTAGCAATCAAACCCAACCGCCTCTTTTCATGTAAATATCCTGAGTTCGTGAGTTCGTGAGTTGGTATGCTGCTAACACAACCGCCTGATTTTGTGGATATCGTGTGTTCGTGAGTTCGTGTGTTCATATGCTGCAAACACACCCGCCTGATTTTGGCACGAGTTCGTAACTTCGTGCGTTCGTACGGTGTTGTCAACACAAGCCTCAGAATTTTCAGCACGAGTTCGTGACTTCGTGACTTCGTGCGTTGCTAACACAACCGCCTGGTTTTTGGCACGAGTTCGTGAGTTCGTGAGTTCGTGCGTTGCAAACACAACCGCCTGGCTTTTGGCACGAGTTCGTGACTTCGTGCGTTGCAAACACAACCGCCTGATTTTTGGCACGAGTTCGTGAGTTCGTGAGTTCGTGCGTTGCAAACACAACCGCCTGGCTTTTGGCTCGAGTTCGTGACTTCGTGAGTTGTTTAACAAAGAAATGCCAATGAGAAGTGTGCATTCCTTTTTTTGGGGGGGAGGGGGGAGGGGGAGCATTTAATAAGGGGTTTCATTTGAACATGAGTCTGTATGTAATGCCTATACAATTTGACTTTGTTAAATTCAGAGTTAAATCATAGGCTATATAATATATAGAGGTATACGGTATGGTTAAATCTATGAATGACAGCAAATATCATTTCCATGTGGGTTTCATGAAAATAGAAAAGTCACAAACCCTTCGGAAGCCCTTCAGACATTAATTCTACCGGCAACCCCACTTGTTGAATTACATTCCTTAAAACAAAATCTCAGCTGAAATCTCATCTCTTTGGTAGGTGTCAGAGATGAGAGCGCGCTGCGACGTTTAATATGATCCCAAATGTGGAGTTTGTCGTATTTTTATCCGACAGATAACAGATACAGAGTATACGTATTTATGATTTTACTAATTTCATGAATTTACAGGCTATGAAATGATGCTATTAACATGATTAATTTAAACCAACAAACTCATTCACGAAATCCTTCCATCAAAATATAATCTGATTTAATTCTCGCTAGTTTGTCCGAGTCTCTATATTTTTTATTTAAAATATAATCTGGTTAAATATATGTAAAGTCTTTGATATATCCCAGGGCAACTGAACACCGAAGGCATATTTTAGGCTGGGCATGCCGGTGTATTATATAGGTGCGGTCACGGTCGCGTCCTTGACACAATGTTGTCAGTTCCCCCTTTTACCATGCTTTATACTGTTAATGGTCAGGCGTGCATGCCGTTGGACTGACCAAGGCATTACACACTGATATCGCCTGGCATTGCCCACACAACGTGCTTGCCTCTGGTCACATATAGTCAATGCTTCCGTTCGAATCGTTTCGTGTATTTTATAATATTAGGTATATATCCTATTGAATCCTATCAAATATAAAGTTCTGGAGTTAAATGATGGCAGATCGAGCTGCGATCCTTACTATGAAATGAGTATGTGCACTGTATTATGTTAATGCAACGAATGAAAGCGTTAGAAAGCACTGTACTAGCCTATATGTACTATATGCAGATAATGTGGTACACGCGATGAGACTAATAGAAACGGGTCAAGGATCCCAGTAGGGAGTATGGGAGGGGGGGGGGGCGCTCAGATGTGTTGTCATCACCGAGCAGGAAAATGCGGGAAAGGGTATCTTTTACACGAATTGACACGGTCCGCGCGGACCCCGATTTAATAGGGACGTCAGCGTATAGGTTATTTTAACGAGTCACTCGCGTGCTGCATGTCAGTGTTAGGGACCGATTTGGAAAGGCCTGCTTGGTGATGACGATAAATGGATGTATACCCCCCCCCCCCCACCCCCTCAACCCCGGATCAAGGAAACCCGAAGAACTTTGTTCTGCATGTTTTACAATTCACGAAGTCACGAACTCGCGCTAAAAAACAGGCGGTTGTGTTTGCAACGCACGAACTCACGAAGTCACGAACTCGTGCCAAAAGCCAGGCGGTTGTGTTTGCAACGCACGAACTCACGAAGTCACGAACTCGTGCCAAAAATCAGGCGGTTGTGTTTGCAACGCACGAAGTCACGAACTCGTGCTAAAAGCCAGGCGGTTGTGTTTGCAACGCACGAACTCACGAACTCGTGCCAAAAATCAGGCGGTTGTGTTTGCAACGCACGAAGTCACGAACTCGTGCCAAAAGCCAGGCGGTTGTGTTTGCAACGCACGAACTCACGAACTCACGAACTCGTGCCAAAAACCAGGCGGTTGTGTTAGCAACGCACGAAGTCACGAAGTCACGAAGTCACGAACTCGTGCTGAAAATTCTGAGGCTTGTGTTGACAACACACGAACGCACGAAGTTACGAACTCGTGCCAAAATCAGGCGGGTGTGTTTGCAGCATATGAACACACGAACTCACGAACACACGATATCCACAAAATCAGGCGGTTGTGTTAGCAGCATACCAACTCACGAACTCACGAACTCAGGATATTTACATGAAAAGAGGCGGTTGGGTTTGATTGCTAATACTAACCAACTCGCTAAATTAAAAATAAATAGGAGTTTCATGAGTTCGTGAGTTGAAGGCAAAATGTCTTTACTATTTCTTTATTTTCAAAGTGTACAAGTCACGAACTCACGAACTCGGGATTGTTGGCACGAGTTCGTGAGTTCGTGTGTTCATTAACCAAACCGCCTGGCACTAAATCTCTTCCGTACAAGGATCTCTTGCATGTCTGCTTCTGTGACAAGTATTTTAACAAATGATTGCTAGTCAGGGCTGGAAAAGACAAGTAAGTAACAATTTCCCTCCAAGAACATGAAAGAATTTCCCTCCAAATTGTTATTTATTGCCTTATTTCAGGACTAAAATTTCCCTCAAAATACCAAATTTACCTGCAAGAAACTTCCCGAATGCCTACATTTTCAGGCCTGCTATAGTGAATGGTGATTGATCTACACGATTTCCAAAATATCGCCCTCTCTCCGAATAGCGCATATCCGGATTTTGATAGATCTTTCAGATGGAGTAGTTGCACTTTAGAGAAGAATAACTCGTTGTTATAGATAGGAAGTAGATACTATTAATCTATTATTGTCTGACTCACCAATAAGTACAACTCCTCCCTGCATAATATAATAATATTAAGTTTTTTGTTTGACACTATTGCGCTATTAATGATGTTTCAACGCGGTGCCCCTTTGGTAAACCCCGCCAAAGCGATTTATATCGAATACCTAACCTATCCAGTTTCAACACGACGCCTATCTATCCTGTCTCATTTCATTATACAGTAAAGAAAACAAATTGACGCACTAAAATGATTATCAATCTTGTCATAAGAGATATAATAGTGGCACTACGATTTTTGAAAACAACTCCATCATTTACTACTCATTTCACTATGGTAATACTTCATCACGGCTACGGTACTCATAAAAGGTTTCCGTCTTTGGCGCCAGTCGACCCGTCAACGGCGAAGCGGGCGAAATAATCTCGGTTTTAGAAGACGTAGTTCTTTCATAAGTCACTGATGTTGGCTACGCTGCAGCGTGCTGTGTGTTCGTCTGATAAATGACCTGTAATGTAGAGAATACAACAAAAATATATTTAATAGTCAACTGATTAATTGAAATTTGTCAAAACCTTACTACGACTATATCTATTAAATATTGTAATGGTACGATAACAAAACTTCGGCTTGTAATTTAAGTTACCCATAGGCCTATCGTTAATCAAAATACAATAATAATATCTTGTTAGTGCCTTTTAACTATTATTATTTTATTTTTTCGGTTTTCGACATAAGAGACAAAGTATTAAAGAGCTATAAAAGAGAAGGGGTATTTCTAATTAATACATCAATTTTGATGCGATGCGATATTCAATCTTCTGAACGTTAAATGCGCCTCTTTTAACATTTTGTACTGTCAACGAAAACGAATTGTCTGTTTACCCCAATCTTTGACTACCCCAATCCGGTGGCCAGCTTGCTGTTCAAGTTTATGATGCAATAACACAGTGGTGTATATATGATAATACAATGTCTTGGATATAAATGTAAGCCATCTTTTAGGCTGGGAATGGGATGTTTATATAATACATCAAGGATTAAAGAAGTGCACATAATTGGCCAACCCTGTTCCTGGTGCATTGCAGCACTCCGTCCCACTAATCGCTCATGAGGTACATTTGTTGTACGTAAGTACATAACCTTTCACTGCAGACAGTCAGTACACGGGAAGTTTATAGGTGAGTGAAAATAGTGTTTCCAATAATTACATCGTGACTTCAAACCCCTTTGCGTTTCCCCTGCAGTGTATTCAATGTGAGAAGACAACAGCACTAATCATGTGACGGAGGTAAAACATACTGGTGTTAGTCAAGGAATCTTGTATGATCTTTAATTGGTTTTGATCTGCTGAAATAGATCTTCTGCTTCTATTGCACTATATCCCAACACTGACCCATTGATCTTGAACTTCACAATTACGAACTCCACCCTCGACCAACGAGAGTACGTCCGTCGTACAAATCGTCTATATTTTATTAAGTGCAAGTAACCCCGTCAGAATGACGTTATTATTAAAAGAACCGTCATTATGTCAACTTTCATTTATGATAAGAATAGCCGCGTGGAATGAAATATGAGCAAGAACCCGCCCTGCCTCGGTTGGAATCACCTGTTAAGAGAAGGTGAGATTAAACAAAAGATGCATGACTGATGGTTCTTCCAACAGTTTTGTCAAAAAGCAGTCAAAAGGTATCTATTATCAGGACTAACAGATTACATCAGTTACAATTGGTTGCCTTACCATAGCGCCGCAGGTCCCGATACCGGCCAATTACCCTAACCACGTCAACAAAATACCTACATGTTCGGCTTTACATCAGTTTAATTATCTTGTTATTTAGTAATCGGTGATGACTTGCTACATTATTGTAGGTTTTTAGGTACAATACTTTTAGTTTCTTGCTGGTATCCAATTAAACAAAGGAGATTAGTTGTATTACATGTAAAAAACCACACAACTTCGGTCTGTAACAGTTCGTCGGTACGTCAGAAAACGTTTAGTTCTACTCCTTTCAAGTTTTTACTTGTTTGCATCTAAAAAGAAAGACTGATTTTAAGAGATTAGAAAAGTTGAACTCGGTTGTAGCACTTTTACATGAAAATAAAAGATTAAGCAATGTAAATGCAAGAAAAGATTTGAAATCAAACCATTAAGTCTGAACTATCACTGCGCCAACCTCACTCAACTCAATGACAGTTCAACTTAACCCAACATGTAATATAATCAACTAACCTACCATATTATAAAGTAAAGGGGCATAAAGAGATTGGCAAGAAAATATAATTTTGAAAAAATGAATTGTTTTAAAAGATGAGGTATGTAGGAACCCTAAAACGCCATAATTGTTGGGAAAAGGGTTGAAGTGACTGCGCGATATAGATATTAGGTGAAGCCATATGTGCTGAATTCTGCTGCTAATTTCGATGTGATCTACATCGAAATTACCAAATGGTGAAATTTTACATGATAATAATAATAATAATAATAATAAAACGGTGCTTCTAAAGCGCCTCCCACCGAAGTCTCTAAGCGCTTAACAGATAACATAACAACACATTACAATATAAGAAAAATACAATGTGGCAAAAACATTGGTAAACAGGGAAAATCAGTCATCAAAAGCAATTGTGAATAAGTGTGTCTTTAGAGACGATTTGAAATGGCTAAGAGTTTTGCAGTTCTTGATGTGAAGCTGAAGTTGATTCCAAAGTTCAGCTGAAGCATGACGAAATGAACGATGACCATAAGTTAAAGTTGACACAGAGGCAATGATAAGTTGTTGTTTTGAAGCCGATCGTAAATTTCGAGATGGTTTGTATTCCTGTATGAGTTCTTGTAGATAAACCGGTGCCAAATTATGGATGCATTTGTAAGTTAAAACAATGATTTTGTACATAATACGGTAGGATACCGGCAACCAATGAAGCTTCTGAAGTACTGGCGTAATGTGATGAATACCAGTGTGATCATAATATCGAATGCGTGTAACAAGCCTTGCAGCAGAGTTTTGTATTCCCTGTAATTTTGCAATGTCACACTGAATGTGTGAGTTCGGAAGACCATAAAGGAGGCTGTTACATTGATCAAGGCGACTCGTGATAAAAGCATGAATAAGTATTTCCGTAGATTTTTGATTGAGAAAATTCCGAATACGACCTATCTTGTATAAAGCAAACGAAGCTGAACGACAAATATTATTTACATAGTCATTCATTTTAAGATCACTCTTGAAAATTACTCTGAGGTTACGTGCACTTTTTACAGGGTGTATGGGAACATTGGCAATTTCAACTGGTGATAAATGAGAGGAATTTCTGAAACGAGATGTAATATGAATAACTTCAGTTTTGTCCTCATTCAATTTGAAATCATTAGCATTAGACCAGGCCTTGATATCATTAATACATCTTTCAAGTTTGGTGATCATTGAATGGTCAGAGTTTTTCAAAATAACATAAACTTGCGTATCATCGGCATATATCATTTTCCCGCAACCATGAGCTTCAATAAGATCTTCAAGTGGCGCGACTACTCCCAATCCAGCGAGAATACATGATATAAGCTGAATGCCAAATAATGTTAGTAATAGATGAGACTGTCTTCTTCCATTCTCATGCAAATTACAAAGTGGCCAGTTACAGTATGATCCTTTCCGCTGGTCAGAAAATCTCGCATTTTCAGATATGACGCTCCTGTTGTTGTTCGCATGCGTAGCAAGCAATTGTGACGTCTATATACTCGTACAAAACTACTTATTTCAATTTGAATATTGTCAAAAACATGCTATGACGTACTTTTTGAATCGTAGCCCATTACTTCCAGTGGTCTATTGCCACCTCGTCTATTGCCACCTCGTCAAATAGCCAGTTCGTCCATACCATTTCGTCCAATCCCACTCAGTCCAACCCCACTTGGACGAAATGGGTATAGACGAACTGCCGGGCTATTGGACGAGGTGTGGCAATGAAATGGACCCGTCCGGTCTCATTAACCCAAAGTTACGAACTAATAATTCATGTCATTAAATTTTAATAATTGTTTCAAATTAGTGAGTGTGAATTTTGAGACGCTTAGGCCTAGTATATGTTTTATGGCCTCGGTATTGATCCGTTAATGAAAAACATCATGATACAAGATTATAGCTGTATGGAAGAAATGTCTCCATAATAACGGATTATCGGTATTAATGTGAAGGCCGAAATCGGTGACTTGATAGTCGTGAAGCTCCATCAAATTGCATGTTAATTCGACTTATTGCTGTTTACGTGCGATCTTCTATGACAAGAACACATTAACGATTCAACACAAAGGGAATATATATATAGCTGATATTGAGCTCCTATCCTTTCACCTACATTTCGGAGCTTCAGCTATTATTTAGTCAAATTACTTATTCTCTTGTAGTTCGGGTTTTTAAAATTCAAAATCATGCGAGGAGACTTGGCAATTATTTAAAAGTGCCCGATTTCAAGACATGTTCACACTGTGGCGTAAAGCGACCGGTGTGTCTAAATTTACATTAACTATATTATTAAAAGGGGCATTGAGAGATACGTATGGAAGTGCGCCCTCAATTTTTCCGGAAATTTTGAAATTGTTTACCTTAATTCGCAGTCTATCATGTATGTTATTTTGAAAAACTCTGACCAATGATCACCAAACTTGAAAGATGTATTAATGATATCAAGGCCTGGTCTAATGCTAATGATTTAAAATTGAATGAGGACAAAACTGAAGTTATTCATATTACATCTCGTTTCAGAAATTCCTCTCATTTATCACCAGTTGAAATTGCCAATGTTCCCATACACCCTGTAAAAAGTGCACGTAACCTCGGAGTAATTTTCGAGAGTGATCTTAAAATGAATGACTATGTAAATAATATTTGTCGTTCAGCTTCGTTTGCTTTATACAAGATAGGTCGTATTCGGAATTTTCTCAATCAAAAATCTACGGAAATACTTATTCATGCTTTTATCACGAGTCGCCTCCTTCCGAACTCACACATTCAGTGTGACATTGCAAAATTACAGAGAATACAAAACTCTGCTGCAAGACTTGTTACACGCACTCGATATTATGATCACACTGGTATTCATCACATTACGCCAGTACTTCAGAAGCTTCATTGGTTGCCGGTATCCTACCGTATTATGTACAAAATCATTGTTTTAACTTACAATGCATCCATAATTTGGCACCGGTTTATCTACAAGAACTCATACAGGAATACAAACCATCTCGAAATTTACGATCGGCTTCAAAACAACAACTTATCATTGCCTCGGTGTCAACTTTAACTTATGGTCATCGTTCATTTTGTCATGCTTCAGCTGAACTTTGGAATCAACTTCCGCTTCACATCAATAACTGCAAAACTCTTAGCCATTTCAAATCGTCTCTAAAGACACACTTTCTCATCTCTACAGATGCAGATGTGATGTACTCTGGAGTCTGGCCTAGCAGTGGCGTAACCAGCGGGGGGGGGGGGGGGGGGGGGGGGGGCAGCCCCCCACCCCCACTTGGAACCCTTGCCCCCACCCCCGCTTGCCCCCAAATGAAATCAATCAATGTGGGTGTGGAATGGATGCGTGTGTACAACCGGTGATAATATAAACTATGCCTAAATATTGTCTACATGCTTGCATAATTGTTTACATAAATTACATACATGACTCCAATTACAATAAGTAAAGCTGTAAATGAAATTTACAAAAAAGTACACAACCAAATCGCGCGAATTTAGTCTTGAAATTTAAAAAAAATCAGCTTCTGAGGGGGCCACATCCCCCCTCAGACACCCCCTGTCCGCCAAGCGCGGAGGATGCCGCTGGCGCGCACTTGGATTGTCTTAAGAGCCCCCCATTTCAGTCACTGCCCTTCTTCCCCCGCCCCCCCCCCCCACCCCCAATGAAAAAGTCTAGTTACGCGATGGGCCTACGGTATAATGGCGGCTCCAGTTGACGACCTGTAGGCCATCACCTGCTGTATGTGTCCTACTGGCACTGATTGTTTTGTAAACAACTTGATGAGCTTCAAGATGTGGGAGTTTTAAAGCGCGTTAGAGACTATTGAAACCTTCCATAAAGAACGAGAACAGAACCCTTGAGCAAAAACTCGCTATTTGTATGGCATCTTGATCACGTTATACCCTGCTTATACATAAACCTCCAGTCTTCAGGCGAAACTTTGTCCGCAAACTTATAGTATCTTGACCGTGTTGACTTGAAGTAAGACGATGTCATCCCACATCACCCAAGAGATAACCCCAAGGCGTTTTGTTTTGGGGATAAAACTACCAGGTTCAAATTATTGGGGATAATCCGGCTGTGCCAGGAATCAAACCCGAGTCGCCTGCATGGAAGTCCCGCCCTTCGAAAACTTCTTAAGAATTTCTTCAGCAGATGATAGCCTGCGAGGTACACTGTGGGTAAAGAAAAGGTAAAGGCGGTCGATCCTGCAGGCCCAGGACTGGAGTGCCCATCTCTCTTTTAGTCAAAGCGATAGGGCCAGATTCAATCCTTTTTTATAATAATATTGTTGTGTGGGCCTCGCTACATCTCCTCCTCCACATAGATACCCATTTAAAAATACACCTGGGTAGAGAGAAGTAATTGCGGTAAAGTGCCTTACTCAAGAGCACATCATGTTGACCACAGCGGGACTCGAACCCACAACCGTTATATTATGAGTCCAGAGCTCTACCCACTGCGCCACACATGCCCACGTGGGGGGGGGGGGGGGGGGGGGGTAGCACAGCTATAGTATAAGTTTAGGACGGTTAGGGTTAATTATAATTATGAATTATGTACATTTGTACTGTTTAGAAAGGAAAACTATGAACAGAACTTTAACATTATATGTAAACTGTTTATCTTGTGCGAATGAATGGACTATTCGAAAATATCCGCAATCCCCTATAAAAGGGTAATTGTTAAAACAAAACAAAAATATCTGGAATTCCGGGATGACCATATTAAACGAAAAAGTACTACAAGATTTCCGAAAACAATTCTAACAATTGATCATTTTGACGGGTAAATGTTACAGATTCTAAACCATCGTTGTGAGGTTTAAAAATTCCGACCGCTCCCTCTGAATAGGGGATACGGATATATGTTGGAATAGCCCAATGGACTCTTGTAATATTTAGCATCAAAACCTCCCTTCATATTTCATACATTTTGTATTTCTCAATCATTGTATTTCTTAATCATATGGCCAACGATGGCAGCATGGCATTATTATGTTATGTCTCACATAGAAAGGTAAATTAATGAACCTCGTTCTCTCCAAAACATAAACCTATAGTGTCATTCCATTTTACCAGGTACTTGCTGATGTAGACTTTCAGATAATCGCAACTGGCGGTTCATATGTGAAAATGCTTCTATATGCCTCACCGTCTTAGCGGTTTTTGTCATTGATGTTTGCAGTAGTCAGACATGATTCGTTACGCTCTGTTAACAATGGTTAACATGGTACAACGATGCATGATTCGTTACGCCCTGTTAACAATGGTTAACATGGTACAACGCTGCATGATTCGTTACACCCTGTGAAAAATGGTTAACATGGTACAATGCTGCATGATTCGTTCACCATCCTATAGTCATGTTATTTCTTTATACATTTTTTATTTATTTAATTTATTTAAACATACACTTTTATAACAGTGGCACTCGTCTATATACCCGACGGTGCGTTCATAATTACATACACTAATTGACAAAACGAAAGAACATTTATAATTATTATATAGTCATGTATACAATAGTCTCAATAGACTCACTTTGAGTTAATGATATTACATCTAACAGCCCACGCACGTTTAAGGTATAATTTGCAGAATTGGTCATTTGATACAGCATATAAAATATTACGATTGCACAAGTTTGTATAAGACAAGAAATTAGATTGTACATCAAAAACATTATCTCATTCAGTGATCTACATGTAAATAAGAAAATGTCTTAAGTCTTCCACTGAATCATCATTACAAAGCATACATTTACTAAGAACTGCTATTCAAAAAATTGGCCTATCTACATGATCTAGGGAAACATTAATTTAGAATAGGATATTGAGTTAATATTGTTTAACAATGGTTAACATAAGAGGAGAAATCGTACGCTGCCCATGATGCTTTGCGCCCAATACGAACCTTTTTTTTATATCCCATAATACCTAGCGTAGCCAGATCGATTATCAGAGGTCAACGGCTCAAATCAAAATGGCGACCGCACGCACTGATCATATCCTGCACTGGCGAAAAACCCTTCAGAAAAGGAATTACGTGGCGCACCTAACGCAAATGCACCAAAACCTCAGAATTCATTAGATGACATTAATTCAAATCTTATTCCGCATTTCAGAACTAAGTGTTGCACGTTTTCATGAAATTTGCATCGAAACGGTCGGAAAGTTCTGGCGATGACGGACAAAATTCGGAAGCTTTGCAATCATTTACACGTTGAAAGTTGGGGACCTATTAAATTATTAGAAACAATCCATTCCCTAAAATAACTTTAAAATGAATAAAATCGGTCTTCTTTATAAACCGAACCAATTCTTTTGCATGAAATAATGCTATTTAAATATGCGATGACGATCAGGTCATATCAAAATAAAGTAGTAAATTGGAACTTCTTCTGCCCCAAGGGCCAAAGTCACAACATGCCAAGAAGATTCATTTATGACCAATGTAAAACCCAATACTCGTTTTTAGGCTCCCTATTTAAGTAACAATTATATGTTTTACACGCCCATCAGCTTGTTATATTTATATGATACTACGATTTCTCCTCTTGGTTAACATAGTACAACGCTGCATGATTCGTTACGCCCTGTTTGTTTGTTTGTTTGTTGTTTATTAGGCAAACACGACAATATACTAAATCCAACATACAAGAAATGCATGACACAAAAGATATACATATAATAATCAAGAACACAGACACCAACAATGGTTAACATGGTACAATGGTTAACATGGTACTACGCTGCATGATTCGATACGCCCTGTTAACAATGGTTAACTTGGTACAACGCTGCATGATTCGCTACGCCCTGTTAACAATGGTTAACATGGTACAACGCTGCATGATTTGTTACGCCCTGTGAACAATGGTTAATATCGTAAAACGCTGCATGATTCGTTACGCCCTGTGAACAATGGTTTACTTGGTACAACGTTGCATGATTCGTTACGCCCTGTGAACAATGGTTAACATCGTAAAACGCTGAATGATTCGTTACGCCCTGTCAACAATGGTTAACTTGGTACAACGCTGCATGATTCGTTACGCCCTGTGAACAATGGTTAACTTGGTTCAACGCTGCATGATTCGTTACGCCCTGTTAACAATGGTTAACATGGTACAACGCTGCATGATTCGTTACGCCCTGTTAACAATGGTTAACTTAGTACAACGCTGCATGATTCGTTACGCCCTGTTAACAATGGTTAACATCGTAAAACGTTGCATGATTCGTAACGCCCTGTGCACAATGGTTAACATGGTACAACGCTGCATGATTCTTTACGCCCTGTTAACAATGGTTAACATCGTAAAACGCTGAATGATTCGTTACGCCCTGTGAACAATGGTTAACTTGGTACAACGCAGCATGATTCGTTACGCCCTGTGAACAATGGTTAACTTGGTTCAACGCTGCATGATTCGTTACGCCCTGTTAACAATGGTTAACATGGTGCAACGCTGCATGATTCGTTACGCCCTGTTAACAATGGTTAACTTAGTACAACGCTGCATGATTCGTTACGCCCTGTTAACAATGGTTAACATCGTAAAACGTTGCATGATTCGTAACGCCCTGTGCACAATGGTTAACATGGTACAACGCTGCATGATTCGTTACGCCCTGTTAACAATGGTTAACATCGTAAAACGCTGCATGATTCGTTACGCCCTGTGAACAATGGTTAACAGGGTACAACGCTGCATGATTCGCTACGCCCTGTTAACAATGGTTAACTTGGTACAACGCTGCATGATTCGTTATGCCCTGTTAACAATGGTTAACATGGTACGACGCTGCATGATTCGTTACGCCCTGTGAACAATGGTTAACATCGTAAAACGCTGCATGATTCGTTACGCCCTGTTAACAATGGTTAACATCGTAAAACGCTGAATGATTCGTTACGCCCTGTGAACAATGGTTAACATGGTACAACGCTGCATAATTCGTTACGCCCTGTGAACAATGGTTAACATGGTACAATGCTGCATAATTCTTTACGATCTGTTAACAATGGTTAACTTGGTACAACGCTGCATGATTCGTTACGCCCTGTTAACAATGGTTAACTTGGTGCAACGCTGCATGATTCGTTACGCCCTGTGAACAATGGTTAACTTGGTACAACGCTGCATGATTCGTTACGCCCTGTTAACAATGGTTAACATCGTAAAACGCTGAATGATTCGTTACGCCCTGTTAACAATGGTTAACATGGTACAACGCTGCATAATTCGTTACGCCCTGTGAACAATGGTTAACATGGTACAATGCTGCATAATTCTTAACGATCTGTTAACAATGGTTAACTTGGTACAACGCTGCATGATTCGTTACGCCCTGTTAACAATGGTTAACATCGTAAAACGTTGCATGATTCGTAACGCCCTGTGCACAATGGTTAACATGGTACAACGCTGCATGATTCGTTACGCCCTGTTAACAATGGTTAACATCGTAAAACGCTGCATGATTCGTTACGCCCTGTGAACAATGGTTAACATGGTACAACGCTGCATGATTCGCTACGCCCTGTTAACAATGGTTAACTTGGTACAACGCTGCATGATTCGTTATGCCCTGTTAACAATGGTTAACATGGTACGACGCTGCATGATTCGTTACGCCCTGTGAACAATGGTTAACATCGTAAAACGCTGCATGATTCGTTACGCCCTGTTAACAATGGTTAACATCGTAAAACGCTGAATGATTCGTTACGCCCTGTGAACAATGGTTAACATGGTACAACGCTGCATAATTCGTTACGCCCTGTGAACAATGGTTAACATGGTACAATGCTGCATAATTCTTTACGATCTGTTAACAATGGTTAACTTGGTACAACGCTGCATGATTCGTTACGCCCTGTTAACAATGGTTAACTTGGTGCAACGCTGCATGATTCGTTACGCCCTGTGAACAATGGTTAACTTGGTACAACGCTGCATGATTCGTTACGCCCTGTTAACAATGGTTAACATCGTAAAACGCTGAATGATTCGTTACGCCCTGTTAACAATGGTTAACATGGTACAACGCTGCATAATTCGTTACGCCCTGTGAACAATGGTTAACATGGTACAATGCTGCATAATTCTTAACGATCTGTTAACAATGGTTAACTTGGTACAACGCTGCATGATTCGTTACGCCCTGTTAACAATGGTTAACTTGGTACAACGCTGCATGATTCGCTACGCCCTGTTAACAATGGTTAACTTGGTACAACGCTGCATGATTCGTTATGCCCTGTTAACAATGGTTAACATGGTACAACGCTGCATGATTCGTTACGCCCTGTGAACAATGGTTAACATCGTAAAACGCTGCATGATTCGTTACGCCCTGTTAACAATGGTTAACATCGTAAAACGCTGAATGATTCGTTACGCCCTGTGAACAATGGTTAACATGGTACAACGCTGCATAATTCGTTACGCCCTGTGAACAATGGTTAACATGGTACAATGCTGAATGATTCGTTACGCCCTGTTAACAATGGTTAACTTGGTACAACGCTGCATGATTCGTTACGCCCTGTTAACAATGGTTAACTTGGTACAACGCTGCATGATTCGTTACGCCCTGTGAACAATGGTTAAATTGGTACAACGCTGCATGATTCGTTACGCCCTGTTAACAATGGTTAACTTGGTACAACGCTGCATGATTCGTTACGCCCTGTTAATAATGGTTAACGCGGTACAAAGCTGCATGATTCGTTACGCCCTGTTAACAATGGTTAACATGGTACAATGCTGCATAATTCTTTACGATCTGTTAACAATGGTTAACTTGGTACAACGCTGCATGATTCGTTACGCCCTGTTAACAATGGTTAACTTAGTACAACGCTGCATGATTCGTTACGCCCTGTTAACAATGGTTAACATGGTACAACGCTGCATGATTCGTTCACCATGCTATAGTCATGTTAGAACTGCTATTCAAAACATTAGCCTATCTACATGATCTAGGGAAACACTAAGTTTTAATATAGAATAGGATATTGAGTTAATATTGTAGTGACGCTAATTTGATCTCATTTCAATAGGTTGGATCTCTTTATTTCTTTAAAGTAAATTACATTCTTTTAGGTATTTTCTTTAATTCATAATTTTGGCCGCGAGGGGTTAAGGGTTTAAAAACCCGCAACACTTCGCGAGCGCGGTATTTGAAATGTGATTTCATATACTCGCTGTCAGTCCGGGTCACCCTGTCACTACGGATGTCTGCTTCTTTAGGCTACCAATGTTAGGCTACCAATGTTAGGCTACATCAATTTATAAATAGGGCGTTGTCTGTTTATAAAGGACAACGTGTGAAGTTTTTACAGCGTGTCCCAAAACACTGGGTCCAAAATCTGGAGAGCTTTTAAGTGAAAAAGTAGGAAAAAGAGCTGCTTCATATTACGGGATATAACAGTAAATATATCTGACCTTAAAGGGAATAGCGCATGGTGAGGAAAAGAAACCGCTGACGACGATTTTGTACCTTAAACCTTAGCTCATAACTAATACATCACTTACATCATACGATAGAAAATGCGTTCAATCAAATGAAGGATGGTTGATTGAGCGCGCCGTCCACATTGGGTTAAGAGATTGTTGTAGAGTCGCACACAATACCGCTTGCGTGTAAACATACGTAGAACAATTACAGACTGCGCCAATGTCCAACTTGTTTATATTCAAATAGTCGCCGCGCGCTGTTCAATTTTCGTTAGAATCTTCACCATGACCGCTTCCCTTTAAGTGATGAAATACAAAGGTTTGTATAGAGCGTGGGCAGAACCGGTTTGTTCCGATTTGCCTATGAACCGACCATGCCTTGCATTTTGTGCATTGTTCTGACTTTATCAAAGTTTTGCTTTTGAATTTATTCTTTAAAATAACTTAAGGCAGAAAACCATGAGGAAACATATCTTCATCGATGTGACCGTTGTTTACAATTACATATTGATAAGTTGTGCTAGGGATGCAGACCATGACTACTGCACTATTCTACACCGTGTAATGATCAATCAAGTGTGAATTTAATTTACAAAGCACATTTCCTGTAGGTGCGCAGGCATACCGCCGGGCATTACGTCACAGGTCACATAATTTATTCTATGAGATACGAAATAAAAAGCGCGGTGACTGATGAGTCGATATACCGTAGACTAGATGAGTCGATATACCGTAGACTTTCTAGTGGTACCGTGCACCAAATTGTGCTAATAGAATGTGTTTCTTGTGTGCGTTCCACACACAAAGAGGATAATGTGATGGAAGAGATGATAAGATGAATTTAAAGATGTCTATTTAAACATTCCAATGATGTTTTATTATGCCACCAAATCATGTCAATTGCGACATTAGAACTAGCAGTAAACAACGTTGTGCCGGCGAATAGTAAATTTAAATCGTAAAACCACAATGATTATACACATTGGCGTCGCCAGACGGTCTATAAGATCGTGGACATATTTAATAAACACCGTCATAAATATAATATCAATATTTCATCATGCATCATATATCAATTTTTATTTTTTTGTGATATTATAAATCAGTTAATAATACATATCTCTTGGTGATAAGATTTGATGTGAACTTGAATTGTCCCATATTTCAAATCGGTTACTAGGTGACGTCACTAGGTGACCCCATATTATTGCTCATCAACAGCCATAAGTGCCACATACCTTGCAACAAATTCATGGATATTCTTTATTAAGACGAAGAAACTGACTTTAAGGAGACGAGCGCCCCCTACCTGTTTTACGGACCCGACCGACCCAATGTTTGATTTTTTTTGACATCTTTAATTTTGTTGTTAACATTTTTGAGTTTTTTAAAAATGTTTTAAACATTTCGAAAATTATAATGTAAAAGCTGAATGCAAACTGCTTATCCACAAAAATAGCCTGTGTATTAGTAAATGTAATAAATATAAGAGGACCTGACGTTTCGATTCTAACAGAATCTTTATCGAAGGTAAAATGACAGAATACAACATACACAACATATAGACAGAGGAACAATGGACAGGAAGTGACAAGAGATAATGTAACACAGTGGGGGTCAAAGTGACAGAGGGATGAATAGGGGAAGGTATATCAAACTTGACAGCTGATTGATGAAGTGGATAATGTAACAAAAGGATGACATAGACAAAGGGGAGATTAAAAAGAAAAAAGGCAAATGGGATATAAAAAATGGTGAGTAAAATCCATAATGGTGATTGATGACTACAAATAAATAATAAAAATGGATGGAAATGTAAAAGGACTGAGGGAATGCATGAGAAAACAAGATAAAACAAAGTGGGAGTAGGTCTATGCCTATGGTAACAAATAATGGTGCACTGGAACGAGTAATGAAAATTACTGTGCATAGGAGACAATGTTGAAAATGAAAACAAAGTATCACACAAAAATTGATGAAAATTCACCAAGAGTTTTGACCCCTCAAAATAAAACCACGCCCGACCGACCGACCCTACCTGAGAGGGCGTTTGCACGTAGAACATGTTTTTAGTTTCGTCAACTTTTCTTTCCTTGCTTCCTTCTAGTTCCAATCACATTTTTTGAAACACATTATTGAACCACATGTTCTAACTTCTACCCTAAATCAAGGTCAACGGTCAGTCAACCACCCAAGTTGACAAGGATAACTTCAAAGAACATTTTGGTATATCACTGTCGGTGTCGGGCAGCCTTGGACCAGCTCCCCAATACAGTGTGAAATTCTAATCTAAGCCGTATATCAGAATATTTGAATTGATGTTTTGTTGTACAAAGAGGGCTGATTTCTCCTAATCCTTATATGTGTAAGTTCACACATGTAATACAGTTGGCGGAGAATATACAGACTTGGTATACAGTGCCTTTTATGCGAACATTGATCACTCCTAATTATCCTAATCATGCATGATCAAAGCAGGACCATTCTCTTTATGACTACTGTTAATATCTAACAGTTGCTGTTATTAGCGAATTCACCGGTCCATCAAATAAACCAGGCTACCGAATTATGTCTACAAATGTCGGTCATACAATTTATGACCATAGAAACAGCGGCTCCCGTAAATAATAAGCATTTTATTATACTTTAATTACGATCCGACATGATTTTATGACGGCGTAAATCATCAAAGGTCATATAAGGTGGATATTGGTTCGTGTATTACGTTTGATTTGATTATGACTAGGTTTGTTTTCACTCAGGACTTGCCGGTGTCACGTTCTAGAATCTAGAGATTTCAAGACCGGAGAGTCAGGGCCCAGGGGAAAACAAGAGAGGGTGAAGGCTCACCCCCTTATGCCTCATATGAAATGACAAATCATGTATAGGCCTAAACATGTATATTAACCAAAGTTAGTTGGTAATTCCCCCTGATCACAGGCCTTTCCCCCTCTTACCCCCCCCCCCCCCCCCATTTTTAAGACACTTGTTATACGCTACTGGTCGTTGGGATGGGTCGTAGGCATGTGTCAACAGGATCTGTGATTGCCCACTTCATCAGTTTCGTAATAATCTTCGCCCATCTACATTAGGATCTAGGCCTATGCTTAGACTCGTCTTCTAAACATGCTTAATAAGTTACAACGTATTTCGTGAATCTTCATAGGATCTATAATGGAAGCAACACACTCTGTTATTAGAGGGGATGGGTTATGGATAGATTGGAGGATATTCGGAAGGAGCAGCGAACGACCAAGCGAACATAAAATAGTTCCATGGATTCGCGTGAATTTTCGCGGAATACCCACTTCACAATTTCACGGCTATTACGCACAACCCTATCAATGACTGTTTGTTGACCGTAGTTGGGATCTGCGGCGTACATACATCTGTCCATAGATCTATGATTTGTCGAAGCAATTCGGGGCATGCCATCGACTCGACACTCGACTCGACATGTAGTTCCGTGTAGCACTTGAAATTCGTGCCTCCCCAAATAGCCCGAAACTGCGACAATCCGAACCTTGGTAGCATTGACCCTGCTCTAGTCGTCGGCAATGCACTAGTACATGCATAGCATCATAACATAACAATATTTGTACGCTCAAGGTTGTGATTTCGGCTCTAGAGACACTTTGTTTACAGTGGAAATGTTGGCCATATTCAGCTTGTACATTAAAAATGTACCTGTGTTGATGTCAAACGGGCACTTCATGGAATACCCTACCCCACAGACTATATGTGCCTACCCACTCACAAACAATCCTCATTCAATTTATACCAGAGGAATTAAATGACAGGGTAATCATAAACTTAGCCAGATAAACCACAGAGAAGTGATGACAGATATGTCTAGCCAACCACAGGAGCCAACTCTCCTGAAGATGTACACACTTAAAAAATAAGTAGTTAAAAAGACTCCTTGTCAAGGTTCAACTATGCACCAAATGAAAAAATGTTAAATAATATGACACTTTTCCAGTCATTTTCAAATGTTCCATTCGTGCCCTCACGGGCACTCGTGGAACAACTTATATGGTCCTATTATGGAACAACTTATATGGTCATATTTAACCCTCTTTCAGTCAGTGCATCATTTTTTAACTACCAATTTTTTAAGTGTGTATTTGTTATGGTTTGTAAGTTAACACCAGCCTGTTTTTGTCTGTTGGTATTAGTTGGTATTGAAATCAAAACAACTTGGTGAGCCCTCATAACTCAAGTTTGACACAGTGGGACTATTAGACGGGTAGGCGTACAAATAAATTGTTCCATTCGTGCCCTCACGGGCACTCATGGAACAACATTTACTTGTACAATAGTTCAAAGACAACTTCTTCATAATGGATACTAGATCTAAATAAAGATCCTCTGTTCACCCCAATCTCTGACTACCCCTATCCAGTGTCCGTCCGAGCATCGTACTAATATATGTTGTTCCATGAGTGCCCGTGAGGGCACGAATGGAACATTATATTTGTACGCCTACCCATCCAATAGTCCCATTGTGTCATGATTTTAATACCAACAGACAAAAACAGGCTGGTGTTAACTTACAAACCATAACAAATACACACTTAAAAAACTGGTAGTTCAAAAATGATGCACTGACTGAAAGAGGGTTAAATATGACCATATAAGTTGTTCCATAATATGACCATATAAGTTGTTCCATGAGTGCCCGTGAGGGCACGAATGGAACATTTTAAAATGACTGGAAAAGTGTCATATTATTTCACCCTTTTTTCAGTTTAGTGCATAGTTGAACCTTGACAAGGAGTCTTTTTAACTACTTATTTTTTAAGTGTGTATATCTTCAGGAGAGTTGGCTCCTGTGGTCATGGTGGTTGGCTAGACACATCTGTCATCACTTCTCTGTGGTTTATCTGGCTAAGTTTATAATTACCCTGTCATTTAATTCCTCTGGTATAAATTGAATGAGGATTGTTTGTGAGTGGGTAGGCACAGAATAGTCTGTGGGGTAGGGTATTCCATGAAGTGCCCGTTTGACATCAACCCATGTACATTTTTCATGTACAAACTGAATATGGCCAATACTTCCACTGTAAACAAAGTGTCTCTAGAGCTGAAATCACAACCTTGAGCGTACAAATTCCATGGTCTGAGGCAGCTTGTTTGACCAGCAAACTCTAGACATGCTAGACCCAATGCAGCATGTTCATGATGCAATATTAAAATAACACAGTGCAGTGGTATACTAGTACAGTATGGTATGATAATGCAATGTCTTTGATAATATGTAAACCATTTCCTAAGCTGGTCGTCAGGCAATGAAGATAGGTTTTCTAGCTTCCATCTAGCTTCATGGCCAGGAGGTGTATGAATACATCTAAATGGATACGCGTGTATTTTCACGGAATACCCACTTCACAATTTCACGGCTATTACGCACAACCCTATCACCATCAGTCAAGTCAGTGATTGATCGCATGACCATAGTTGGGATCTGCGGCGTGTTCATCTTGACGCAGGCAATTAAGAAGAGGCCGCGATTATGATCTAACAGTAAAGTGACAGCCGGTTCATAAAACTGACCAATCTCAGCTTTGGGTGGCCTGTCACTATCATCTAGACCATCAGGGATTTAAATTGATATATTGTTGAATACCAGCCCTGTTGTGTGTGGGGGAAATCATCGTCAGATAGGTATTCTACCAAGGTTCAGACGGTCACAGTTTCGGGATAGGTCACAGTTTCGGGATAATATAATAAACAGGCATTTATATTGGGGAGGCACGTCCAATATACAGATCAGCTAGGCCTATCCATTGGATGCGAGACATTTTCACCTCTCCTTGTTTATTCCTCGTAAGTTGTTGCAGGACATGTTCTAAAATGTTTCTGAATAAACAAAGTCTCCTGAAGATATGAGGGGTACATCGTTATGAGCAGAGTAGGGGGGGGGGGGGGTGGGGTACCGCGCCATTTTGTCCCGAAGCAATGGTTATGACGTCATATTTTTGTCGATTTTCAGAACTCTTGTATTGGATTTACGTGCAAAAAATATGCCCTTGGCATCATACTTTCCCGGGTGTGCAGTTCATTTTAAATTTCAGATGTTCTAAAATGGATGGTTTTCTAAACAATTCGAGAAAGAAAATCGAACTGCACACCTCAGGATTGCAAAAAAAACATAAAACAAGTCAACTTTTTTGTGCCTTTGAACAGAGTGGCGGCCGGGATTGTAGAATTTAACACAGTGCATTAACCCATGACCCATGATATAAATAAATTATTTGCGTTAATTTTTTTCAATTAGCACGGTTAGTCTAGTGGAAAGATAGTCGCTTGAGGAGCGAGAGGTTGTGGGTTCGAGTCCCATTAGGAGCACTTTTTGTTTTATATGCTGGATTTGCTTAGCATCATCTGTATGCTTGACCACGCGGACACCACACTGCTGGCGTTTACCGTATCAGGGTTACGCCATTTTTTTCTCGAAAATGTCAAAAAAAATTACCGTTCTTTTAAAAATAAGAATTATAATCAAATTACAAACACATTTTGTGCGAGAGCAACACACACATTTGGCAAAAATGGCACAATAAAAATCCGTTCGTTATAAATAAATGGACATAGTTAAATAATAAAAATATCACAATTACAGTCGTAAATCTCTGTGGCGTGCGTAGGTTGGCCATGTCGTAGCAATCGGAAATCACGGGTTCGAATTTTCCCATTATTTTTCTATTTTTTAAACTTGATGGTATATTAATGTAACATCATTGTTATGTCAATTTTTATCAATTATAAATGCCGCCCATGCGTTTATAGTTTTCTTTTTATTTATTTATCTATCATAAATGTATCCTTGATTTATTTAACTTTGTCTAAACAATTAAAATGCGTAAACAATTATATTATTGCTCGATATAGAGTGATTTAACTTGAGTTCAGTTTGATAATATGATAGCAAAACTTGTTGTAAAACCATTTTACCAGTGTGTCCAACAATTTCACACTTTGGTAATACATTTAGAGATGTCACTTTTAGCTTGTTATAGCTAGGCTCAATATAAGCAAGTTTGCGACCTCTATAATTTTAGGCTGGTAACACAATCCCACAGTGCATTTCGTTAAAACAGTGTACATTATTTTTCCACGATACGTATCACGTGATAACCACGATCGATTTCGCAAAATATTGCAAAATGGCGCGGTACCCCAGCCCCCCCTATGAGCAGAGATAATATTGGTTATTTGACACAACCCCCTCTAGAGTTCAACCATCAGAACTTTGGGATACTTTCATTTCCATCCTCAAGAAGTTAGCCTACATGTATATGTACTTGTTTCTAGCTAAACCAGTCTACATATAAATTTAGATAGAACTTGTTAGGACAGCAGAAACCAACCCAAACCATGTTCATATAGATTGTATGCATTTATGGTATTCGATTATACCCGATGGCTTGTCATCTGTCATCTAAGTATCCCGAGCAAGGGCGTCATCCCGTTTTCAAAAGTGGGGGGGGGGGGGGGGGGGGGGGGGGGGACACCAGGCGCGGATCCAGAAAAGGTTAGGGGGCGGCCCCCAAAAATGAAATTCATCAGGTATGATCCAAGCGGTGCACAGCACCGCCCTCCGAGCTATGGTCGGACAGGGGGAGTCTGAGGGGGGATGTGCCCCCCTCCGAAGTAGAAAAAAATTCAATTTTGGAACTCATTTGGTGCGATCTGGTGTATACTTTTGACCAAAGTTTATCGAAAAGCCACCTCTTCATTTCCAATAAATATTTTGGTTTTTTTTGTCAATGCAAGAAAGAAGTTGAGCATATTTTCCGGATTTAAGTATAGATTGTTTAAAAGCTCGAACAGGGGAAACTACTTTGCTAGCGTGCAAAAAATGCTAAATAATAAAAAGGTACAGAAAACGTTTCTGAAGCCATCTTGTTCCAATTTAATAACAAAGTAGTAAAAATAATTCACGCTGAGCGTGAAAAAATAGATATTGTAATAAGAAATGTTTAGGAAAACGTTCCTGAATCTATCTTGTTAAGCATGAATAATAAATAAATAATGAAACTAAAATGCGCGTAGCGCGCAAAAATTGGTTATTTTAACACTAAAATGGTCCAGAAACCCGTTCATGAAGCCATCTTGTTAAGCTTGAATAAAAAACATTCAAACTAATTCGCGCGCAGCGCGCAAAAAATTGGGGTTTTTTACACTGAAATGATCTTGAAAACGTTCCTGAAGCAATCTTGTTAAGCTTGAATAATAAAACATTGAAAACAATTTGTGCGTAGCGCGCAAAAAAATGGTTATTTAACACTAAAATGGTCCGGAAAAACGTTCATGAAGCCATTGAAATAAACAATGAAACCAATTCGCTCGAAACGCGCAAAAATGATCCAGAAAACGTTCCTGAAACATGTTTTATAAAGCCTGAATAAACATTGTAACCATTTCGCGCAAAGCGCGGAAAAAAATGGCTATTTTTAACACTAAAAAGCTCCAGAAAAATGTTTCTGAGCCATGTTTAAATTGTCAGTTTTTAATCTAAAATGGTCCAGAAAAACGTTCCTTAAGCCATCTTTTTATAACTTGAATGAAGAAACATTGCCAACTCGCACGAAGCGGACAAAAATGGGTTTTTTTCAATAAAATGGTCCAGAAAACATTCATGAAACCATGTTGTTAAGCTTGAATAATTGGGGGCATCATCATCACTCATCATCATCATCATAATTAGACACTTTCAGCCTCCGGTTTATTCAAAAAGGTGGGGGGGGGGGGGACATCTGCTATTATGTCCCCTCCACTTTGAAAAGTGGGGGGACGTGTCCCCCTGTCCCCCACCCATATGACGCCCCTGATCCCGAGGTACTATAAGATTAATAAGAAAATAAATTATTAATTTAACAGTAGTTGTCCATTATTGTTATCTCACTGTTTATTGTAATAACCCAGGACCTCTTGAGGTCGTCGTGCTTTCGCATGCGTAACTCATAACAAAAGTGTTTGTAACATGATTCGAACCGGAATAATCCGCGTTCACCTTCAACATGTTCAAGCTAAGCTTTAAAGTTTATGGTAATCATGGTAATGGAAACAAACTAAAGGTCTATTCTTCTCGTGCTGTGTATTGGAAATGCGACTTTTGAAAATGGGATATTTTCCTTTAAATGGTGCTAATCATGGTTTATCTTTGTTGTTAGGGGGAAAATTTGGTATCAAATTATGCCTAAAAGATTTTATCTAAATACCTATCTAGCCTGTTTGGTCAAAAACAAATTGAAAGTTACTCAAAATGACATGAACAAAGTGGTATACTTTCTTTTGTTGAACCCTTTATAAGGTACGCTAGTGATTTAGTTGAGGTCATGAAAATGTGATGGAGTTTAGACTACATAGCAGGCCCGTAAGACACTTTTTTCAAAGGGGGGGGCGTTTTCAACAACAACAAAAATGTGAGTAAAATATGCGCGCGTAGCGCGCGAAAATTTTCGAATTTGCACCTATTTTTTGCACGATCGAGGTACATTTTGGCTCTAAACAAGCTTGTAGCAAAGAATATTGCATTTTGGGAAGACAAATTTTTTCATCTGTGTACAAATTTTCCGGGGAAGATTTTCAAAGGGGGGGGGGGGGGGGCGATCGCCACCATCGCCCCCCCCCCACCCCCTTCTTACGGGCCTGATAGGCCGTCAAGATGGCCGTTGTGACGTCATCCCGATGACATCTATTATCCCAAATCAACACATTATTTACTCCAGTAAAGCGGAGGTGTCTTTGGACAAGCGGGTGACTTGAAAACCCCCACCCTTGAGTAAGTATATCGCCAACATGAAAGGGCTTCTATAAATCTAGCAAAACGCATAGGGTGATCAGGACGAACTGACATCTACATAATGTTTAATATTAATGATCATCATCTGGCTGTGCACTTGAATCTAATCTGAATAACTAATAGTGGACTTAACGGACTGTCAGATTGTTAATAATTGATATTATTAACACCACTTAGCGGGCTCTTTGAAGCAATTCACCGTAGTACTGGTATATAAATGACCCTGTCATGGATTACTGTTAGGTTTTTGTATTTATTATACCCTCCCACTTATTAAAAGATAGAGCTGATTTTGTACATAAAGACAAGTTCTCAATGCAGCTTTTTCACGTATTGTTGTAGGTTCAATATCGGTCGTGGGCACACTTCTGAACGATCCATCAGAACCAATTGGTGTTTACAATTTGCGGATAGCAGACGACATAAAACTGAGATAAAAGGAATATCACTTGGAATCTTCCCGCGCAAAATGACATTGAGTGATGGCAGGGCTTTATTTGTCGCTAAAGCGTTGGCAAATATCGTGTAGTTAGCTTTACAAGCTAGTAGCAAATACGTGGTACAGAGTCATTGATTTTGCCTGTCGTTTGCCCAAAATAACCTGTCATTAGCCATTCTATGCTAATCCAACGGGTTGATGTCAGTTTCAATATCTGTTAAAATGGTAAATACTAAAACGCTCAAATTACATTATTAATCATACAATACAATACAATTAAGCTAACCCTTAATGGCCATTGGTTACCACGTTTCATATTTGTGTCATTAAATTCAGAAGCTTTTAGCTTCGACACAGACGTCGGCATTTCACTTGAATTTTAAAGAATAACAAATTCATACCAAAGTAAGTGTAGCCTACATATTGGATAACAAAGTTGATATAATTTTTGGATGCAAATTCGATCTTTTCCAGTCGTCGAGACAGTCTTACTGTTTAAATTCGTCGTAGATACGTGGAAGTTCATGGCCCGCATTGTTGAGAGATAGTGTCATCATTGACCATATTGACCTTGAGTATCAATATGTTATTCCAAAGCGGCTTCACAGACACATCTGATGTTGAAACCAGTTATTCCTGTACTGTCAATATGTTAATCCCTTACAAGACGCGCGGCGTTACACGATGATGGTTTCCCTTGTGCATCCTCGTAGCTTTCACCAGACGGAATTAAGCTGCCAGTAAAACGTGTTTTCAAAACATATTTTATATTTCAAGACGAACGGTGGCTTAAATGCGGGCCTAAATGTGCATTACAATGATGTCTAAATACCAAGTATCATTTCTATTCTAATGTCTGATTTACGATTGCTGGTCCACCCAATTGTCTGGGTTTTGTATTGTTTCTAAAGGTGCCATATCCGGATTATTAGTATTACAGGAACCTGTGATATATTGCTCTTATAGTGAAGACGTTTTGGATATCTTAACCCATATAAAAAGTTTAGAACCACGTCAAAACACGGAGTAGTGGCTTGTTAGAAACGTGCTTAGTACAATAAAAGCTTTAGCTCATCCCTTAATTTTTACCATTGTAAACAAGTCAAGAACAAGTCATTGCTAGACTGAAATCAAAATAGGTAACAGCCATTTGTGCTACTATCAATTCGAATGATACCAGGGCGTTTCCGGTATTGATATGATAGCTAATTGTATAGTCCAGTGAGCCCGTATGACAATGGCCGTCAGTAAATTTCAAACAAACTTCGACGATTTTTTTCCTTTTCGGAATAATAATGCATTAGATGATCTGATTGCTGGCCCGATTTTCAACTTGATGTTTTCTATTTTACATGAAAGGTCATCCTTAAAATTGTCACATTACCAAGTTTGAGTTGCATAACTCCAATGGTTCTAATTTTAGAAACACAAGGTCACAATAAATTTGCCCCATTAAGTAGTACACAGACCTGCTGGTGGTTAACCAACTTTGGCAGTAATTCACCACATTTTAGCCTATACTTTCTAAATTGAACATTTCTGGCCCCTAAGATTTTACAGACATAATGAGAAAAATATCATAATATGAAGGGAAAAAATCATAGCCAAAAAAGGTGATCGGAACATACACCTTTAACTCGTCCATATGATGACGACTTCAGCAGCCACTGACCATGCTGACGTCTGGTATCAAATTGTTCCTTGCAATCAGATTGCGGATCCTAAACCTATATACAGATATAAGGAGCTATGTATCTTTTGGTTATACATTGTGTATATTGAATATGAAAACTGCTCTAACAAGGCCTCCATAACTGGCTGTTGCAGGAGGTTATTCCAGTCTAATAAATGGGTTGAACAACAGTTATTATTCAGGTATGAGTGTAAGAAAGCTTGCAAGAGGGAATATCAACATAATAGGGTCCTTTATACACAACACTAGTTCTTGCAAACCAAATTCCAAAATATGTCATTATACTGAAGGCTGCTTTTGCGCACTAGAACTAAATTATTAATCGGACGCCCTTATTCACGGCTTCTGGGGAAATATTGTTCATTGGAGTAGAATAAGGTCTGAAGAAAAACAGTCAAAATAATACTTTTTAAATGATTGTTCCGATCACTTTAGCATTTTTTTCTTCACATCAATATAAACTCCTCACAAAAAGTAACGAGACACTTAAAAATTATCCAATAATTAACGGTTAGAAAGGGTATGGATTAATCGAAGCAAAAAACCCAGTGCATAATTTTGTTCTGCGTATTTTGACACCTCGATTGTTGAGATCAGATGTTGCGGAGCGAAGATTTTGTCATTTCAATGGACGTAGGTGCAGTTTCAAAAGTGACAATCGTCCCTGTAGAAGCTGGTTCGCATTTACTGTTTTGAAAGATCAGGTTTATGCTTTACACACGTGTGTGTACAAATATGCAACATACACTCAGAATATGCAGATAAGGTGTTTCTTTCACAACACAGATTTATTGTTTTCATTCAACTTCAACTTTGCCATGACTTTATCTTATCTTCAGTACTTTGTGTGTCCACTATCATTGTCCACAACAGCGTGTGTAAAGTATAAACCAGACCATTCAAAACAGTAATGCAAACCTGCTTCTACAGGGACGATTGTCACTTTTGAAACGGCATCTACGTCCATTACAATGACAAAAACTTCGCTCCGCAACATCTGGTCTCAACAATCGAGGTGTCAAAATACGCAGAACAAAATTATGCACTGGGTTATTGGCTTCGATTAATCCATACCCTATCGTGCCGGTAATTATTGGATCATGTGTAAGTGTCTCGATACTTTTTGTGAGGAGTTTATTTTGATCAAAAGAAAACCCATATTGTTCTCATTATATCTGTTAAATCTTAGGCGCAAGATATGTACCATTTAGACGTCATACATGTAGGCCAAAATGCAGTGGGTTACCATGGTTACCGCCATAAGTGGTTAACCACTTATTTTAGTTTGTGTATCTCTCAATGGGCAAATTTCATGTCACCTTGTGCTTCTAAAATAAGAACCATTGCAGTTATGCAACTCAAACTTTGGAATATGACTATTTTAAGGATGGCCCTTCATGCAGAATAGAAAACATCAAGTTGATTTTTCTATTGTTCTCCGGTAGGCCTATGCGGTATCTTTTTTTTTTTTAAACCATGAGACGGGGTCTGTGAATCAAGAAAAAGAAGCTGATGGTATTTCACAATGTCAAATTAAAATTTGAAGAAGCATACGTAATAGTCCAATAAATCACTGGAGTCAGTTGTTTTTCTTGAGTTTAAATCCTGTTTTAATATTGGAAAATAACATTCCATACAGTCACAGCTTGGCTCACACCATCATTTATAAAAGTTCAAGAAAAAAAGAGAACAAAAGTGTTTCAGTTGTCACAGCCTTGAGCCTTACCTTGTGCTCCTTATCATATATTCATTACTTCATGAATAATCGCGTACCAAGTGCGTTCCAATCAAATTAATCGTTATATGATAACGCGCACGCCGAGCGCAGGTTACTAATAATTGCCCGAAAGTACTGCGCCAAAGTGTTCGATTGTGTTGCTCAATGACCGACCAATCAAATTAAAGCCTCACGCCCCTAAACTGAATATTCAATGAGTTATGAGGAAACACGATTAAAGCTTATTTCTGATTGGTTGAATGATAAAAATGTTAATGAGGGGATGACCCGACTTGGATTGTTTCAATAACTAAGAAGGGGTGGACAAAATAAACAGAAAACTAATCAATTATTAGCGCATTTATATCGGTACAAATCAACGATTTGGATAAATATGCATCTTTTTCAGTAATGAATGAGAATAATGACTGCTTTTAAGCAGTCATTATTCTCATTCATTATTCTCAGTTAACAGTTGTTAAAACAACTGTTTTCGTGAATTTGTTTTGAAATCCTCGGTTGTTGTTCTGGTCATTCGGAATTGTCCCTCAGGGGCTGCGCCCCTTCGGGACAATTCCTCAGACCAGAACAAAAACCTCTGATTTCAAAACAAATTCACGAAAACAGTTGCTACGCAGTCATTATTCTCTAAATAGTAATTCAGAGAGTCCTACCATAGAGCTTACAAGCATACAATCTTCTGAATCAAAATGAATTGATAGTATGTGATGTGAATTGTATTCTTAAAGTATGCATTGTTTTATGGAATGCAAAAACTAGTCTAGATAAAAACTCGCTTATAATATATTAATATTGTAACGATTTATTCTGTCCGTGGCTATGAGTTGCCGTACAGAGTATGATTTCACCTGCAATATCAGCTTCCAAGAGTTGAACGATCCAGGCAATCCGGGCCTTCTATGTTTAAGATCATACATGCTAAAGATGCGAAATGACCCGATATTCATATATTTTGTGCAATAATTCTATATTTTTGATTGTTCCAAAATTAGTACGTTTAACTGTTTACATGACATTGGAATGTTAATGCACGGGTTTTGTACGGCATCTTTTAATATGATTGCGTGTGATGACATTGCAATCAAATGAAAACCATTAGATATTACCATTAGACAGTTTACCAATAATAATACAATTGATTATTTTGTGTGGATTTTATGATTTATTATTAATATCTATGTTTTACAATTTGTAACATATGGTATGTGCATTGTTAAAAAACTTGTATCAATTTGTAGCAGGTTATTGATAAGGTTGTCAGTGGAACCACAATTAGTCGCAAATGCAGTGGCTTTATGGGGATGCTGTAATGGAATCAGCTACTTTCTAGGCCAGGACAAAAAAAAACGGAGGTTGTGGTACTGAAAAACTCTGAAATTTGGACCGGGCTATACAACGCTTTAAGGTCGGTATCGTAATCGGCTGCTGCCACAAATTAAGTGAAAACGAGCAGAAATTTGAGAATACTTTAATATTAAAAGTCAATCTCTAACAAAAAAAAGCTTTTGATACCAGATACCAAATAAAAGAATTGGTTTACGAAAGTCTTTCACCAAAATAACAGTGCTATATTACCTGTCTAAGATTAGCAATTGTAAACTGGACTAATAACGTGGCGGGAGATCCAATTTGCAAAAACTAAGTGAGGGTCAAAGGCTTGTATGGAAAGTGGACAGTAGTATATGGGTTTCCCCGTCCCAGAATTTTAACTCGAGCCCTCAAAGGGCAATAATGGTCTTTTAAGTTTGTAAAAGTGCAAGCTGTTTATTATTAAAGGGGCATTGAGAGATGCGAATGGGAGTGCGCCCTCAATTTTTCTATAAATCAGGTATTTTTGCAATTCAATTAGTTTTCTCATTGCGTTATAGTAATATGATGAATGTTGCGGCCGTTTCATCAAAGAGTTTCATCCCAAATTATGAGTTACCTTGTCTAGTTCAAAGGTAAAGGATAAAGATGTATATCGATTTGATATGAAAATAAATAATATAAAGTAATTTTTTAAGCAATATTTGAGTTAAAATTATACGTTTTGATTAATAGCTTCGTGAAGTTCGCTAAATAATATTCACTTCTCACACAAATCTCATTACTTATCTTTACTAGCGTTACGAGAAACCAATTATAATATTATTTTATGTTGGCCCTATTGTGACATTCTGACAAATTGCTACCGGCAAAGCCTTTATTCTTTGCATACAAACATAATATCTTAGCTTGTAGTCTGTGATTTAACACATGTTCATATGAAAATAAAGAGATACCAAAATCGTTGTTTGGGTTTAAACAAAGGCGGTACGATTTGTCACACTACCACTTAAGTATCTCATTTACAATGGAGAGGATACGTTAGGCATGTTAAGTGCAACATCATTCAATTTGTAATACCGTTGTCAGAAGTTCGTAAATTAACTTCAATAAAGGATACTCTCAACTAATTTAGATTTACCAGTATCGTTGGTTTACCATGAGACAGAATAATAAATAGCAATATTCTATTGTCCTTCATTTTAAGGATAAGATGATATAGATCGCCTGATAGATGTCCACGTTGATTATCTATCTAAACGCTCAATAATTTGCGCCAATTTATGCGGTAGGATTCAATGGAAGAAATTCAGATTGTTTTTCGAATTTAACACTTTCCACGCGGCAGGCGGCTGCAGACGACATTCCAAAATTTCACGAAATGTTTCAAAATTGTCCAAATTATTGAATTTCATCACCATATTTGGAATCACCTTGAGAAATGCATTAAAATAAGTACAAACATTCCTAGTATTGGGTCATCAGTAACCCTTGAGATAGACTTTGAAATTTGGCAAAGGTTTCTGAAAAATCTGTTTTGTGTATGGTTAAAGTAATGGCCGCGTGGAAAGCGTTAAAATATAATTCGTAGCAGCACACCATGATTGGCAGGCAGTATGAAGCAATTCGTAAAGAGAATCAATGTTATCAATCGTTTTTAAATGGCGCTTAATAGTACACAGAGAAAGCGCTTTTACAAAGATGTAAATCGCTGGATATACAAAGACCTGCTAAACAAGTAATTTATTGTAAAAACGTATGCTAAACATTGATTAGTAATATATCTTATAACATCTGGTACTTATACCTTTACCTTTAGGCCTACCTAGGCTTCGTCAACCTCTGTAGGCCGCTGAAGTTCTACTTTCAGCATCTTCCATCTGTGTCTGTCTTGTGCTTCTCTTGTCCATGTCGTTCCTCTGTATAGACTGTATTCAGCTAGCTCGTCTCTCCCTCTTTGTTTCTGCCTGCCTCTTTTCCTTTTGCCTGTACGGGATTGCCACTCGGTTGTTCTTGTAATTAATTCAATTAAATAGTTTCAGGTGCCCACAACATTGGGCAACCTATCAGGGGCGGACTGGGACCTGAAAGCGGCCGTGGCAAAATTATTAAAGCGGCCCTTTTTGACCATGTCAGGCAGAAGTAGAAGTATGTCGTCCCGGTAGTACATTTTCGTAAAAGGTTGCCCCAATTTTTTTCCCAGTCAGTCACCTCGTGAATTTCACGTAAGTGGGGGGGGGGGGGGGGGGGGGGGGGGGGGGGGGGGGGGGGGGGGGGGGGGGGTATCGCACGGTCAAAAAAATTCGCACGGTCACAAATTTTCGCACAGTCGCAAATTTTCGCACGGTCACAAAATTTGAGTAACCGGCCCTGAGAGGCCCAAAACCAAGCGACCCATGTGGCGATCGCCACAACGCCACAGTGGCCAGTCCGCCCCTGCAACCTATCTTTATCTTACCACAGTTCATAAAAAGGTATATACAATTTGAATTTCATTAGCTTATTACATTTACCTAGCTTCATACAGACATAACGTAGAAAGAGTTTACAAAATGTAAATCAAAATTGAAATGTTTTAAATGCAGTTACTCATCAGCTTTCGAGTTCAAATAAGACAAATATTTAAACACCTTTCTGGCACACTCATATCAAAAATAAATTGAGTGTCTCCCCCGGGTTCCACCCCGGGTTCCCCACGTCCACACTTTGTTGATCCTATTAATGAGATACTTTCAAAATCTTTCTGTTTTGATACCTTTTTCACTATAACTAACCTATAACATAAGATATTTGACAATTTTAATACCAGAAATAATTGCCAAGCCAAGTACATGTATACAAACATCTTTATGTCATAAAGAAAAAAGATTTTGGTCGTAAATTGTAAATGTGTAAATATGCATGAGAGTCAATAATTCCACATCTATTATGTCTATGGTAATCATGGTAATATTCACTGGACTGACACTTTTACTCAAAGGAATCTAGAACTTACTTCATGTATTTTCAGGACGTTTCCGTTTCCGTATAAGAGGTGTCTAAAGAAAGATTTGTACACTGATTAAGAGCCTGTATCTAGCATGTCATCATGGATTATCATGGATGATTCATTTGGAGATAACATACATTAACCATGATTACTACTAAGGGCGTCATCCCGTTTTCAAAAGTCGGGTACACGAGTGGCTCATGAGTGTTTGTATTCCGACAACAATCGGCGCACAGCGCCGCCGCATCGCTATGCGATGCCAGGGGGAGTGTGAGGGGGATGTGCCCCCCTTAGAATTAAGAAATTATTAAAAGTATGCAATGAAAATGGTGCAATTTGGTGCATTACTTATAACCAAATTTTTTGACGAATATGTGTTCTAAATAATCTAACGAGATGTGTATAATCATGATAATGGGCGACTATCGCAAGACAAATTACATTGGTAGAAAAATGCGACACACCAGTGGCATAGCTAGGTTTCTTATTGGGGGAGTGCAAGTGAAAAAAACGCGCAGATTTTTTGAATTTACATTTATTTTTGCTATGATTGAGGTACATTTTGGTTTTAAACAAGCTTGTACCCAAAAATATTGCATTTTGGGGACACACTTCCATCTGTGTACTTTTGACTTAAACAATGAATTGCGTACTAACCAATTGTCGAAACTCAAAAGTACACTGCGTTCACGTTGCTATCATGGTGATAAAAGAGCCCGTGGGCCCCTTGCTATTGTGGGAGCACTGCACCAAATCAATGCGCAATTCGTGTAATCCTGTAGTAGTTCCGGAAAAGCACGAAGACTAGGCTTGTAAATGTGAGGTTTTGGGGCAATTTGTTTCTCCGGGGATGGTATATTTGTATTTAAATGAACGAATGGGACCTATCCGTTGCACCTACAATGATAAAATACGATATTTTTAATTTATCGACCTAAATAGTGCCCAGGGCGTAAGCACCTGCTTTAATGGTGAACAGGCATGCCAGAAAACGTGAAAAAGTGAGGGCGCTGTGCGCAGGTCCGTAGCGGAAAATTTAGGTTAATAACCCCTCATGAAACAAGGCTTAAATTAAAGTTGAGATGTTACTGAAAATGGTCATAGGGGACAAGTATGCCATAAATGTAACCGGAGGGTAGAAATGGTGTCTTGAAATATGGCACTTTTACACGTATTTCAATGAGAAAGATATTTGGTGTGGTGCTCCCTTGTAAGTTTGTAACAGCTCGTAGGTGATCATCAACTAGTAGTAGACTTGTCACCTGAGGGCCTTCTATATACGTGCGATCTCATGATTATCTCCATCAAGGGCCGGGCATCATCGAAATCTGCCATTATCATGATCCTTATTCACTATTATCTTCACTCATCATCAATCATCATCATCATCATTGCACTCATCATACACTTTTCAGCCTCAGGGTTATTCAAAAAAGCGGGGGGGGGGGGGGGATCTGCTATTATGCCACACCCCCCCCCCCCCTCTTGAAAATTGTGGGGGGGGGGGGCGTGTCCCCATGTCCCCCTCCCGTATATGACGCCCCTGATTACTACATGTATAGACCTTTACGACGAATTGAAGAAGGCATACGCCTTGCCCTCGGCCTTGCGTAATAAACACCGTGGCCATCTTAAAAGTTACTTCAATAGATACATGTAAAACACCAGACCGATCCGATTATTCCAGCCAGTGACCGTAAAATAATCCAGCACTAACATAATTTTATGTTGAAATAAACTGTTTACAGGTTACAGTTTGGGCATCAACTCTTTGCCAAGTGGTTTAATCTAGTCAATCTGCCAGTCTGACCAGTTTTTAACAAAAGAGGGCGCTGCAATATCGAATGATATGTTTTGTTTTGTTTTCAACCATGTAAACAACCATAGTCAGTAGACGCATCTAAACAAATTATATAATGTATTTTCGGTATAAATCACTTAAAATAAACTATGGGTAAACTTTAGGAAATGTTAGATTAAAGTACAACTTTACCTTTACACAAATTTAACATTGTACATATAATCCGTGAAATATACATGTATACTCAAAACAGAGTTGATGTTCACGTACATAGAAATAGAATCCTTAAGCTTTTATTTTGTTTTATAGGTTGCAAATTAATTGGGGGTTTTCAGTTATTTTAGGAACATTTCACTTCTATTTATACACATTATATTCTCTAGTGATTTAGTAGTCTGATTTTGAAACAAATGACGAAACATTTTCATATAACTTAAACTGGCGTCAAATGAAAGAGTCACAGTCCATCTACTGCAGTGCTTCGGATCATCAAGCTAGTACGGATATTTTATAGGGCTTTTTACGAGTTAATATATAGCACGCTCATATTTCTGTCACACCGGTTAATATCCCACATCCCTGTTTCAATAAGCATGCCGATGAGCTGCCAAAACAGCAATAATTTATGTCATCTTCAGTTGTCATTTGTCAAATTTGCAATTATTTATGTCCTTTTTGTTCTATTTCTCGGCTCAAAGCTATGATGACAAGCGAAAACATTTAAGAAATCGTGCCATTAGCAAATAGAGCGAAAACAGTCACATCGTGCTCTATTTATGTCAAGATGATCTCGCGCTAGAACAGATAGAGGTCAAAGGTTCAAGGTTTGAACCTGGGTTCCCATTCTGTAATTTCTGTCTCATGTAAATTGGTGTCACGAATTCGGAACGCGGGGAGATTGGAAGAATACATGATAATGACATAATACTAGTATTTATAAAGGAAACTAGTGCCTTACCATGCTTACCACATTCGGAGTCGTTTTTTTGCTCAACGATTTGGGGCATCATTTTGAAATATTTACGGATATGAACATGATGAACGATGGACCAATTTGGTCATTTCTTAAAGTGACCAGTGAGTGATAATTAACATTGCTTATTGCTGTCAAAATAGGTTAGTGCCCAATTAACACTAAGATCGACCGTGACTATTTAATGCGTTACCTGGGTTATGAAACATCAACGTCAACGATAGTCAAACTATGCTGTTCAATGTTTTGACCACGTGTGATAATATTTAGACCAAAATAAAGAACATCTGAGCATTTCTGACGCTGATCTCAAGAACTTCGTGCTAATTTTCACAAAGTAGTAATAAAGGTTAAAAATAACAATGGCATTATTGTCAGTACCTTGACAAGATGGTTTATCTGCTAGAATGGTCTGGAAACACAGTGACTTTCATCTCGACACGTAATATAAGAAGCGCCCATTCATATACCGTATTCAGGTCTATCACCGCATTGTTATACAGTCCTCAAAATAAGTAACTCCAAAACTATAGTTCCTACATCAAATTATTAAGCAATAAAGTTGTAAAGAAATTTCTCCTCTTAACTTGATACATTATTCATTCATTAAGATCGGTTAATAATTAAAAACGCGACATTGAAAAAAGGATAGAACAAAGTGCAGTTTACATTCTAACACTTGGGTTTTGAACACGCGGCCGTGTGACAGGTATGTGTATGGGTTGCATTGATCAATTGAAGCATTCCCAATCTCCGTATTACTATCGACCCGTGAGTTGACGCTACCAGTTAACCCTAACCAGTAAAGTTAGTTTTTTGTGCATATCGGGGGGAGGGGGGAAAGTGCTAATTTTTTTACCCGAAAAATCACCCAGCACCCCCCGGGATTCGATCGCGACACCATCCGCACCCAAGTCTGTCCCTCTACCAACTGAGCTAACTCCCTAGCGGCTATGCGGCCACAAACTCCGTGGCCACATATGCCTGCGGTAGGTGACGTCATCGCGGCAATGCAGCAGCACGTGCCTGGAGTTTCTGGCAGTGAGATTTAGTGAGATTCAGTGCGGTTAGGGTTCAACAATCTGCCTGTTGCTAGACCGAGGCTGCGTGTAGAGGCGAACGAAATGTTAAAATGAAAAACGGACTTTGTTTTGGTTTAGGGCACATAACTTAGTTAATATTCATTCAATCTTCACGAGTAATATCTCAAATTAAAGACAAGAAATTTCCTTACAACTTTATATTCTAATATTTTTACGTAGGAGTTATAGTTTTGGAGCTGAGAGCATATTTATTACCTGGTCAGTTACTTATTTTGAGGACTTTAGTTTCCACCACAGAGCTCTGCGTAATTGTTGGGTGTGCTTTTCAATGGGAAATAATTGTGCCGCTTGGATGATGCTACAACGAGGATTTATTCCGTATAGAACAACATTGTTCCAGCAATTACGCACATGACCACTCTCTAATGGCTAATCGATAATAATCATTCAGTTTTGTTGTGTGACCATATTATTTTAATCCGAGTTGTCATTTTATACATGATGTGACCTGTGATGTAATGCCCGGCGGTATGCGTGCAACTACCAACTACCACTAATTCGGTAATGCGCGACACTGCCGGCAAAGTTGAGTATGATGATAGTTCCTATTTGACGACAAGAATGGTAGCCAATGAAACTAATCATTATTGTTTTTGTGTCAAATTTGAATATGATCTACTTTAAATGACTAAATCGTGACAGTTTACATTGGTTTACACGATAGACGTCGTGACATTTTACATTGGTTTACACGATAGACGTCGTGACAGTTTACATTGGTTTACACGATAGACGTCGTGACAGTTTACATTGGTTTACACGATAGACATCGTGACATTTTACATTGGTTTACACGATAGACGTCGTGACAGTTTACATTGGTTCACACGATAGACGGCGAATTGAGGTAAACAGTTTACATTGGTTCACACGATAGACGGCGAATTAAGGTAAACGGTTTCGGATGGTAGATGAATAAATATTACGTGTAGTTGCAAAAAACCTTGAGTGCGCACTCCTATAAATACGTATCTCTCAATAAACTCCAACATATATAAATACGTTGTTAACTTCGGCAGAAAATACTGTTGTGTGATCTCGACTTCACATTTAGAAGGAAACGCCTGTTTGTCTGTGACTATGAATTGATAGGATTATCTGTTAGCGATGTGCTGTCAACGAGTCGAGTTATTACATCCTAACGTCCCTCGTCTGTGTCAGTGTGAAGCCGTTAAATAAATGACGTGTCGGTAAATTATGGATCATTAGTAATAATCATAAATGTACATTTCACATGTGGTTCTCATGAAACATTCCAAACTTTCTCATCGTATTTATCTTCCCATTATTTGTCGGCACCATCATGATCATATTTATCATCGGCCGTGTGATTAATAATAAGAGTATGCGCCATACGTCGGAAAGAGCAATCATACTTAATCGCTTATACATCCTAGGAAAGAAAAGCCCTGAAATTGATTGAGTTAATGACGAAGGGAAGAGAGACAATAGTTAAATCCTTTACGTTGATTGCTTGGTGAATATCCACTGTTCGCGTATGTTGTATATGTAGTATTAACAGATACGTTATGTTATATAATGCACTTTCCGCGAGTTAGAAACAATTAAAGCTGCGAAGTTTCCTCGCGATTAACATAACAGTGAACGATTAAATGGTATACTCTTTATTTGCTGTCTTTAATATTTGTATTGAGGTTAATTAAATATGGCTTTTTATGATTTATTAGTGTTTTTTTAATGTAGATATTTGTTTGTTTACGTGCAAATCCATTTTAAAATATCAATCCATTGGATCTATCAACCTACCTTTTTAATATGCTTCACTCACTATGTACACGTGGCATTTTGATTGACAGCCATTACTATTGCGCAATATGATCCTCAATACATTATAGGTCCCTGATAATGCAATTCAGTTCACAGGGCTATTCACAAAGGGCCCCGAATGTCCTGTTTACGCAACGACTTGCGGAGGTTCGATACCCCGATTAGTTCAATTCGCCAAGTCCTCGAAATAAGAAGTTATTTGCTGGGCAACGATGTGTCCGAACAAGCAATATAAGCATGTTATGACCGGTTACAATTACATCATTACTTCCACGCGGCGAATTGAAGTAAATGTGTTCAAATGTTAATCACGTACTTATTTTAACTTTGTTTGTACTTGGCATATGGACACTACGACAAAGAGACATCTCCAAAACGACACGTCGACTGTCCAACATTTCTTACTGTCAGGGCTCGAACATTGAACACTAAAATATAGCAGGAGATCGGTTGCAGATAAGAATAATTCATTGGTAGATTACCAGTGTAGTCATCTTCGGAGCCGTAATTTCACCCTTATTAAGATGAGCACTCCTGATGTAGTTCTCGTTGAAAATGACTATTGGGAAAAATCAACGTGTTGCATAGCTTTTCTTCATCATCTTCATCTGTGTATGTAAATAATTTTATGCTCTGAGGTCTGGCATATGGCATGTATGGACACTACGACAAAGAGACATCTCCAAAACGACACGTCGACTGTCCAACATTTCTTACTGTCAGGGCTCGAACATTGAACACTAAAATATAGCAGGAGATCGGTTGCAGATAAGAATAATTCATTGGTAGATTACCAGTGTAGTCATCTTCGGAGCCGTAATTTCACCCTTATTAAGATGAGCACTCCTGATGTAGTTCTCGTTGAAAATGACTATTGGGAAAAATCAACGTGTTGCATAATATAGCTTTTCTTCATCATCTTCATCTGTGTATGTAAATAATTTTATGCTCTGAGGTCTGGCATATGGCATGTATGGACACTACGACAAAGAGACATCTCCAAAACGACACGTCGACTGTCCAACATTTCTTACTGTCGGAGCTCGAACATTGAACACTAAAATATAACATGAAATCGGTTGAGATATTTGTAACTTGCTCATTATGATCGGTATGTCAGTGTACGGGAATGGCGCCTGTTGAATCTGGTTGGAACAGCAATATTATTAACGTTTATGTTATTATCAGTTAACTATCTCAAAAGATGTCAGTGTCATGTCTGTGAAAATGAATACTAGTAATACTAGTATACATGTACAATGTATTTACCTTGCCTTGCCCCTCCGTCAGTTTTGACGATTGACCGCCATACGCTCCTCATCTTTCGTCTGTTTCCAAGCTGCTCTGTCTTGTGATGGGCGCCGGCGCCTTTATCAGACTCAGTACATACCTGGATTTTTCCGAACCGTTGCTTTTTTTGCCGACATCTTATTCTATTTCCCTCCACCTTTCCCTCTATCATGTCTATGATCCGGACACGGGATCCGGAGTGCCAATCAGGTCTCACTGCCTTGCCCACAGTAAGTCAGTTTTCGTTTGATTAACTCTCTACATGCATGCTCTAGTAGCTATCTCTACACCTGTACTACCTATCCTTGAGGATACTTAGTTTTAGTGAGTTCAAACTAGAAAATCTTTGGTTCACCGGGTTCAAGTCGCAATTCGACAAGTGAAATTAGTGTATCAATATAAACAAATGACAGCAAATTGAGCCTAAGATATTTGAGTATTTGGGTTGAATTGACACTTTTGAGTACATTCTATAGGGTTTCATTACCATGTTACCGGGGCCAAGTTTTCTAGGTTACGGCGTAGTTTATATTAAACCCCGATATTAACAGTTGATAACTTGCATACGTTTCCTTTCATGACTCGTTTGATTTTCATAATCATTTATGACGTTATCTTGTCATTTTTCAAACAGGAATTGTGATTAAGCATAAATAAGATGGTTCACAGAACAGAAACATATTTTCTGTAAGTTTCGTAATATGTCCTCTTTTTATAACGTTATCTACTTTTTTAGTAAGTTCATTTCTATACTCGTGATTGTAATGACATAAATGTCATAATAACTGTGTTTAAGATTTTTAGAAATAAGACATACCTGTTTTTTCTGATATGTTGGGCAATAAGGTAACACGGTTCATGAAATGAATTGGACGTCGTATGCACCGATTAAATTGAATTTAGAATAGGCGGGGTGTCCTCTTTGTAGTCCGTTGCGCATGGCTACATCATATATGGATAACCTCTCTATTAATATATTTGACATGAATACTGATATCATTTGCCGAATCAAACAGAACGTGGGGAATGCAAAACTGATGCAAAAATCATGAATCCCAAATATATCATGGTTACTACACACTTTCAAACTTTATACTCGATGTTTATCAAATATGTTTGATCTTAGTGTGCTTTGTGTGCTTTATTGTAATTGTTATACATGTGATTGTATTGTATAATATGTATCTGGAATTCGGTTAGACCCATATGGTCTTGAAATGGCTAGAATATGTACATTATGTTAGGGTTAGGGCTAGGGTAAGAATTGGTCAGAAAACAAGTGGTCAAATAATGGTGGTCGGGTTATGCATGGAAACACGCTGTATGGGTACTATGGAAGAGGATGGGGCGGGGGTTGAGGACACATTTTCTTTTCTTCCAAAGAGACACCTCGCGTTGAATTTCCCTGAAAATCCAATACTTGTTGTGTTGGTGCAATTATTCTCACTTTTGGTGAGACATGAATAAATCCACCTGTGTGACATACATTTGACTTTTTAGACGATATCAAACTCGGCTAGCCTTGTTATTCCTCCTTACAGAAACCCGCAGACACGGGATAATATGACACCTGACTGAAATGTCAGCATTGTATTGTTTACCATATTTTCTACGTACGTCACACTAGTAATACACACAATAAACATGACAAATTAATGATGCCTTTGAAATCCCACCGCCCTTATTTAAATAAATACAGCAAAACAATAGCGGAAATGTGGACAAGTCACAAATCCAGAAAATATCTTTTAAAACTGCTGTTGATACACCAGTCAGGTGTCTTTTCCTTGCATCTTACCCTACTACCATAATATTTGACTTATGAACAGGATACAACACAGGGTAAGTAATCTACAGATCGCCCATCCCTTGCTCATCGACATGTCATGTAACACCAGCGCGGGATTACGGGATTTGCATATCGCCCATCAGCAATGGCATCAATCTAAGACCGGATTGCGTTTTCAATTCGCTGAGAGCAGGTGAAGACAGCCAGCGCGATCAAGTTCAAAAAGATTTGATGCCGCTAAATCAGCTTTCACCTGACATGTTTTAATAGTTATGATGTACGGGCTGCTTTCAATAATGCCCGTTTACTTGCCAGGCCTCTCGTCTTCTTTTCAACATAATTTAGGTGTGTGGCATCGTCCCACAAAACAGCAGAGAATGAATAGCATCTCAGCCATTGAAGGTAAATGTCATAGTATTTTATAAACACAAACTATTAAGCACGCAGTGGCGGTGCCAGGGGGGGGGGGGGGGGGGGGGGGGGAGGGCATTCGCTCCAAAAATGTTTTTCTGCGCCCCCCCCCCCCAAAAAAAAAAAAAATAATAATAATAATAACTTAGTTAATTTTTCTTAGTTAAAATTAATTTTTTTTGACAATTTCCGCATAAAATGGCTATTTGTTTGCGCGCTTTGCGCGAATTTTTCTACCAAATTAATTTCGACTAGACCAAATTTGACATTTTTAGCATAAAACAGCTACATTTTGAGCACAAGCGCGCATTTTAATACCAAATTAGTTAGAATTAAACCAAATTTGACAATTTTAGCGTAAAATGGCAACAACAAAAATTGAGCGCTTTGCGCGCATCTTCTTTTCTTCATCCCCCTAAAACATATTCTTGCCCTCCTTGCCGTCCACGTATCAAACCGAGACCTTTGCATATTAAGTCGAGATATAAATGTAGGCTACTTCGAATAACAATCATAAATACGATTTTCAAATGCATATCAATGCGACAATTTGACTTAACGCACCTTGCAGAGACATTTGACACACCATACAGAGACCCTTGACAAACCTTACAGAGACACTTGACACACCTTACAGAGACACTTGACACACCTTACAGAGACACTTGACACACCTTACAGAGACACGTGACACACCTTACAGAAACACTTGACACACCTTACAGAGACACTTGACACACCTTACAGAGACAATTGACACACCTTACAGAGACACTTGACACACCTTACAGAGACACGTGACACACCTCACAGAGACACTTAACACACCTTACAATACAGAGACCTTACAGAATCACTTGACAAACCTTACAGAGACAATTGACACACCTTACAGAGACATTTGACACACCTTACAGAGACACTTGACACCTTACAGAGACACTTAACACACCTTACAGAGACACTTGACACACCTTACAGAGACATTTGACACACCTTACAGAGACACTTGACACACCTTACAGAGACACGTGACACACCTTACAGAGACATTTGACATACCTTACAGAGACACTTAACACACCTTACAATAAAAAATATAAATGTAGGCTACTTCGAATAACAATCATAAATACGCTTTTCAAATGCATATCAAGGCGACAATTTGACTTAACGTACCTTACAGAGACACGTGACACACTACACGTGACACACCTTACAGAAACACTTGACACACCTTACAGAGACACGTGCCACACCTTACAGAAACACCTTGCCGAGACACTTGACACACCTTACAGAGACACTTGACACACCTTATAGAGACACTTGATACACCCTACAGAGACACTTTGACACACCTTACAGAGACACTTAACACACCTTACAGAGACACTTGACACACCTTACAGAAACACTTGACACACCTTACAGAAACACTTGACACACCTTACAGAAACACTTGACACACCTTACAGAAACACTTGACACACCTTACAGAGACACTTAACACACCTTACAGAGACACTTTGACACACCTTACAGAGACACTTAACACACCTTACAGAGACACTTGACACACCTTACAGAGACACTTGACACACCTTACAGAGACACTTGACACACCTTACAGAGACACTTAACACACCTTACAGAGACACTTGACACACCTTACAGAGACACTTGACACACCTTACAGAGACACGTGTCACACCTTACAGAGACACTTGACACACCTTACATAGACACTTAACACACCTTACAGAGACACTTTGACACACCTTACAGAGACACTTGACACACCTTTAAGAGACACTTGACACACCTTACAGAGACACTTAACACACCTTACAGAGACACTTGACACACCTTACAGAGACATTTGACACACCTTACAGAGACACTTGACACACCTTACAGAGACACGTGACACACCTTACAGAGACATTTGACATACCTTACAGAGACACTTAACACACCTTACAATAAAAAATATAAATGTAGGCTACTTCGAATAACAATCATAAATACGCTTTTCAAATGCATATCAAGGCGACAATTTGACTTAACGCACCTTACAGAGACACGTGACACACTACACGTGACACACCTTACAGAAACACTTGACACACCTTACAGAGACACGTGCCACACCTTACAGAAACACCTTGCCGAGACACTTGACACACCTTACAGAGACACTTGACACACCTTATAGAGACACTTGATACACCCTACAGAGACACTTTGACACACCTTACAGAGACACTTAACACACCTTACAGAGACACTTGACACACCTTACAGAAACACTTGACACACCTTACAGAAACACTTGACACACCTTACAGAAACACTTGACACACCTTACAGAGACACTTAACACACCTTACAGAGACACTTTGACACACCTTACAGAGACACTTAACACACCTTACAGAGACACTTGACACACCTTACAGAGACACTTGACACACCTTACAGAGACACTTGACACACCTTACAGAGACACTTAACACACCTTACAGAGACACTTGACACACCTTACAGAGACACTTGACACACCTTACAGAGACACGTGTCACACCTTACAGAGACACTTGACACACCTTACATAGACACTTAACACACCTTACAGAGACACTTTGACACACCTTACAGAGACACTTGACACACCTTTAAGAGACACTTGACACACCTTACAGAGACACTTGACACACCTTTAAGAGACACTTGACACACCTTACAGAGACACTTTGACACACCTTACAGAGACACTTAACACACCTTACAGAGACACTTAACACACCTTACATAGACACTTAACACGCCTTACAGAGACACTTGACGCACCTTACAGAGACACTTAACACGCCTTACAAAAACGCTTCCATTGGAGTTTCTGCAACCATTGAAAATCTATTGTGAATGTGATAATAAAATGATTTAAGATTTTTAAAGATAGTAATGATTATGATTATTTAAAGTTGGTAAACAAACACAATACTCGCTTGTCAATGTCAACCGTATTGATATTTGAGCAGCAAATTCAATTTAGCGTTATATTTGAGCAACAAATTCGATTTAGCGTAGAACCCCTTAAACTGGCACATTTTTTTACGAACATTAAAAACAACTACGCTACCAATCAAAATGACTAGAATGATATTTAGGGTAGTGTAGTATTAGTAAAGGGTACTTCATAGGATAATAATGTATAGATTGATAAATTCAGATTTGTGTATACAGTTTTAGTTGCAATAGCCATATGATAGCTGCTTCGCGTATTTGCTAGTTTTAAGTAAACATTAAATATTGGTTTATTATCAATTTGAAACCTGGCAGCTACTGCGGAATGTTTGCGAACCCTTATTGTCGATTGATATTGTAAAAATGTCAGACGACAAAAGTAGATATGACTTTGACAAATGATGCGATTGATGAAGAATAAAGCTTAATGGTACCACAGAATGACATGAAGAGCTTCGAGTAATACACAAACGATCTGATTATTGAACGTTAATATTACACGGATGGACATTTATGACACTTTTTAACAAAAATCATTACCGCAACGATCATTTTGCAATGACAGTGACAGATATTGCTAAGATATTCTTGGCGATAGTTGAGGTCCCATTCCTTTATAGCTCTGTCGATTGAATTTACATGCTATTTTTTCATTCACTCTTTGAGGCATGTTTAGTGTATACGATTGAACATGGTACCTATTTCAACAGAGTAATATCATTTTGATGAAGCATCTATTAATTCATAATGGAATTAAAAATGATAGCAAACTTAATTGTATTTGTCGGCTCCTCAATACTTCTTTCTACATATCTACAGTAGGCACTTTGCCACGTTTTAACTTAGATCATAGCGTATAACGATCGTAGAAGGGATTTTCATGTACTAGAAGACCGGAGTTACTGTTTTGACAAAAGGGGAAAAGTATGGTTTTATTGACGTGGCGTATCTGTCCTGGTGGAACAGTCTTCCAAATTCCAGCTGATGTTGTAGAAAACAGTGACCTGACACAGCCTGATGCAGATTGCCGGCCCTTTCCGTGCCGGAATGGATGGAAAGCTACATAATGTACCGTACAGCTTAAATTCCGGAGCCGTACTGTTAGTACCTCATGGTCATGTTACATTAACCAAGATGGCTGCTAACAAACCTAAATGGTCACAAAGATCAAATAAATATTTTGACATTGTATTGAACCTTAAATAAGTCAGATTCAAAGAGAGTTATTTGGTAGGAAAGAGGATTTTATAAGGATAGGTATCATCGAGGAAGTCATTCTGCGACATCTGCAGCTTCCTGGAGAAGCAGCCCTGCTCGACGATAAAACACTTTTATATTTACCAATAAAACCGAAAGCAAATCTACCCTCTCAGCTCCTCTCATGACAAACGCCAATGCTTTTGTAAATTCCATAGAATTCCACTACTAGTATTTTAATCCCTGTAAATGACAAGTTGTTAACGAAAGCGGGCGATGTTCATCGCTCCCGTTAAAGTCAGTATCACGTGTAACAACATCAGTCTCGTTTGCAATTTTCATCAATCACTACCACTCGATATTATCATTGCGATGAATTGAATGAGAGAAAACCTATTAGAGTGATGTATGAGAGTTGGTGACAGAGACACTCATCACATCATATCCAATTATTACGTGACATGTCCAAATACACAAATTCTTTTTTGTATATGATGGTACTGGGTATGATAAATGAATGGATAAAGAGTGAAGCCTAGCGTCATGAGAGATTAAAACCATGTTGCCAGGCCATGTTGACAGATCAATTTGCAAATAATGAATTTAACCAATGCTATACGTTTTCAATCGAAAGCCTTAGTAGTTGCACTGCTGGTTCCATGCACAACTCATATCATCCAATTGTTTCTTCCAACTATGTCTGATTTAACTTAGCCAACATCTTTATAGGCTATTTACGCTTGGCCCGAAACATTTACTAGTCTTATCCCTTCAGGACCCGTTACGGACCGACCGTGTAAACACCCACACAAACAAACACAAAAACAAACAAACACCAAAACAAACAAAAACAAACAAACAAAAAAACCCGCCAAAAGTTAATGTTTCTTTAACTACACTTTTCGAGGTGTATGAAAATACAAGTCCCGTAAATATACCAAATCCCAGCCTCGCTATTACTCGCTTTCGGTCTGCACATGAGACTAGATCTATCCAAAACCACGCGGTTGTTAATTCACGTTAGGGAGACTAGCTGAGGCGCATCAATCAGAACATTGAGCGCAATTTGAGCGTGAATGTGAACTTCGCAAGTCTTCTTTCGCTGATATAATCATGTCATTGTTTAGCGCGTGGTTTAAGTAATGCAACATTTATAGAGCACAAGGATTATGGAATCCATCTGGACAGATCTATCTGGATAAGGAAAAGAAGGTCGTAATTTTCTTAAATCGCGCCTATATTATAAATCCGATCGTGGAAAGTACTACGCCCTCTATATTAGGCCTAAGTTCGTCAGGAAAGAGGTTGGGCAGGGAAAATGCTGGTCAAGACATGTAAAGACGTGAGGCCTCGTATATAAAACATGTTGGGAACCAGTGGTCCTGGACAATTGATATACATGTAGTCATATGTGTTAGTATGGGAAGCGCTTCCATTTCTAAACTGAATGGGTGTGTTCGCTCACGTTGACATCTTTGAACCATATTGTTATAATAATATAGCGGATAGCGATGATTGATCAACCTACTAATGATGCTTGGCTTTTGGTTGAGTGATTAATTATGAGCTATGGATGGTGCACACATAATAGCCCGATCAACAAGCAGCAGGAGAAATGCTCAAATCATCTGAAATATATATAGTGCTCTTGGTTTAGGCATGGTTTAGGAGACAAGCAAGGTTTGCTTGTACGTCTTTCGGTTCATCATGTTCATGTAGGGTTTCTAATGAAACATTGGTTAAATTCATTATTTTCAGATTGATCTTTTAACATTGCATGGTTTTAATCACTCATGACGCTAGCTAGGCTTTACTCTTTATCCATTCTTTTATCATACCCAGTACCATCATATACAAAAAAGAATTTGTGTATTTGGACATGTCACGTGGTAAATTGGTTAACGTGAATTATAATGGTTTGGGCCAATCCAGAATCGGTAATAATAATTTCATAAGGTGGTCATTGACTTTGTGGTTTATTTGTCAACATGTCAAAAGGTTCAACGGTTTGTGGAAACCGTATAGTGACCAGTAGAGCATGCCTGACAAATTAAACAGCAATATTTTGGTATAAAATGAAAATGATCAATGCTCCGAATATTCTATTGGGTAACTTAAACATCAGCATTTTGACAGCAACTTGTCCGACATTTCTTGGCCTTAAGGCCTACTAATATGATTATTATTGTAGAAAAAAACCCTTTTTACTCTTTTCGTTCTGAAGTTGCAATTCTGATCTTTAATTCCAGCATTGTTATCTTCTGCAGCTAGGCTATGGAACTGCCCTTTTCTATGGAGCAATCTTTCTGCAGCCAGGTTACGAAACAACCCTTTTTTGGAACAAACTTCCTAACGGTTCTATATAATTATAAGCACATGGGATTCTTCAATATTTACTCATTTCTTAAGCATGTTAAGAGTTCCATAACAAAATTGTTCTTGAGATCGTAAATAGAAAAGCCTGCCCTAGACTCTGGATGCCTTTCAAACGTTCCTATATCTTCATTTGGTTTCTGAATTGTTATCACTCTATTTTCCTGTTGTGGTATAATATCGTTATCGTAATATCAACGTGATGCTTGCTACGTCTGCTATCAACATGATCAATATCGTTATAACTATCATAGCCTCTCGTAGAATTTAGTAGAAATGATATACAGTATAGTACACTAAAAACGATGTAACTTTTTAAAGACATTCTTTCACCGGTTCACATGTAAGATAGTGGGTCTAATTAACAGAGACAGGCTTCATTACGATACGGCCCGACGACAAAGATGTCTTGAAATACTCTTGTCTTTCAAATAATGGAGTGGGTAGAGCAAGACGGTTATATCTACAATAGCTGTCATATGTAACATTGTCAGTAGCTCACATTATACAAACCTTTATATTTATAAAGAGCAGCTTTGGAAGTTAAGCGAGTGCCGTGGTTAGTCTGAACCAAACACAGGCGTATCATCAAAGCCGTTGCTTGGAGAATATATTGCTTTTCTTCCACCACGTCAACTTTTATCATTACCCAAAAGCTGAACAACCTCTGAAAATTGCCTGTCACTAAGATTTACTTCCGGCGTAAAGTGCCAAAAGCTGACTCTTTCCGGCATTTTCCCCACCATCTTATCTAAAAAGGGGAGTAAATAAAGCGTAAACATCAAAACATATATTTGCAATGTCAGTAATCAGTAAAAGCTTGCATGCGCGCGCGTGCAGAAGAAATATTTTATTAGTGAAATATTCTTATGCATGGTATGGTAATTACAAAACCTGTCAATTTTTGAAGCGCTCCCCATCTCTTATACGTAGTTCTTTGATTTTAACTTCCTGTTTCCGACAAGAAATCAGCAAAGCATAAAACTGATATAGCGGCCATGATTCCTTTCGTGATAATGAATATAACTGGGGCGATGCTAGCAGAAGCGAAAAATAACTCAAGTATCCATACTGACGTCCCAATTCAATATAGTGAGAGAAGATAAATATGAACGGTTCTATAATCGACAAGCGAGTGTGTAAAGGGTTGCCATCATACCACACTCTTATTTGTTACGCTCCCCCAAAAAACCTCTCATCTCATCTCAAACACCAATTCTTTGTTCTAATACATTTTGTCTGTTTGCGAAACAAATTAAAAATGCCTTCATGTATGTTTAATAATAGATGAGGAGACAAGAGGTTTCAACGTATCGGCAACGTATCGGCAACGTATCGGCAACGTATCGGCAACGTATCGGCTAGGTGGTTTACAATTTGAGATCGAAATGGAAGAGCGATTTTTATCAAGCATGTCAAGAAAGAGTCTAAGAAATTGGTCCGACGAACATTGCAGATCTTGACTTTATTTATCATGATAATGACCTGTCACTGGTTATAGCCCCATCTCACTTCGACCATCATCTGATCATCAAGCACTGCCTGCTCTTGCAAAGATTGACCTTCGTCATGTTCGTAGCAATGAAAGTTAATTTACAAATGCTCCAAAATGTGGAACTCAAAATGACAGCTAACTAAAGAAAGGTAGATTTCAAATACCTGTTATCACGGGTCAAGAGCAATGAACATGATGAACGAGATGAGAAGATATATCAAAGTCAAAACGAGATCACGCTTTAATAATACCTTGACCATGTTGACATTTTAAAGATATAAAACATGAAGATTTGTTCACGGTCACCTCATATTTATTTATTTATTTATTTATTTATTCGGACATACACTTTCAGAACAGTGGCATCCGCCAACTTGGCGAATGCGTCCATACACACAATATGAAAAACAGAGTGAAAATTATATACAAACAATTTACAAAATTATAAATGGCAAAGCTGACCATGCGTTGCTGGAATCACATTTTTAGATGATGGCATTCATCATCTCGACCTGTCACATTTTTCCAGTGAGCTATGAAAGAGCCCCAAGTGAAAAAACGTTTTCCGCTGATTTTTATTTCTGACAGACAAATGGCGTAATTTCCTTGGACAGTCAATATACCTGTCTATAAATCTGCTCGCCGATACAATTAATTGGACCCGCACACATCTCGAGATCTTGTCAAATTAAGACTGGTCAACAAGTTACAAGTTCAATGGAGTTTCAGACAGTTGAAATGTCAACCAAATTAAATATAGGAAAAGAGTGCGAGTGTAAATGTTGAAGTTCTATTTTAAGATGCTCGGTTAATGGTTAATGGTTTATAAAATAGGTGTACAGGTTTATCTTTTTGAAAGCGTAACGCCATTTAAATGTCCCGTCAAAGGCCAAAGCAGAGACATGGGTATGGGTATATTACACATTATCTCTGTGTGTTAAGGCAAGACTGGGTCACGGTTTTTTGTGCCATCTGTCTTTTGAAATGCTATGGTAGGACTGAATCTTTGGGATTGGGGTGTAGGTTGTCTGTTTTTGTTTGCTTTATCGATATATGGTATATCAGTCCTGATACAATCGCACTCAGTATTTGGTCGTGACGCCAATTGCACTTTCCATTTTCTAGCAAAAAGATGCAACAGTTCAGGATGTGGAGCAGGGTGCAGTTATATATGGTGGTGGCACTGGCACAGACAGTCCCTTATTTGTCTTGCCAGAGTCTCAGGTTAGTTGGTGTCGGGAGTTGGTCATGGATGGCATTAATCTGGAATTACAGGAGTTCTGAGGTCCATAGGAGCTTCATCCATGATGTATCGACTTGCATGGCAGAATCCCATCTCAGCCACTGTCCTTGTTTTGCAGATCCTTTAAGGTAGATCAGCATTTCGTCCTCGTCTACGTCTTTAACCAAACTAGTCAGGTACTTAATTACTATGTTCTTTCAGGGTCATATCTTTAATTAGTTTATGATTCTTGAACCCCAGGTCTGCTTTGTCAGTCTGACCTCTGCACATTTCATTAAGGATGAGATGCCGTTCTTTTTGTTCTAACCTTTTCACTCTATGCATCTGGACCTCGTCTTCTTCTCTCAACACCGTCTCGGTACAGTGTTTGAGTTTTCCCATCTCTGGAGTGTTTGTTCAGATAATACTTGGTTAACTGTATACATGTCACTGAGGTTTTGAGTCGTTTCAATTATACACAAACCAAAAGTATTAGGACACTATTTATGGTGTCAAAATCATCCCATATTTTAAATTGGGACCGTAATATTTCATTATGAGTTGAACAAAATGTGTTGCTGAATCCCTGAAGGGTGCACAATACGAAATAGAGGCCCATAGGGATATGTACAAAATCCCCGACAAAATCAGTCAATATAAAACCCTCTTTTAGACACTACATTTCGAAAGGGGACCTTTTAAACTAAATTTTGCTTGATGATGATTACTTTTTCTAACCAAAATGTGAAAACAGTAGGTAGGGTAGCCTGCTCAATTTACCAAACGACCGCCCTGAAGAGACGACATGTCCGACGAGCTAGAAAATGTCACCGTAATCGCCCTTGTTTCTAGTTAATATGTCAAATTTGAAAGATCTCTCAACATTTACTTAGATGGCATGCGCATTTTATATAGTCAGATGTGCATAGAGGTGATGTCCCATTACTCATAATTAATAAAAATCCTAGGCATTTACACAATTGTTATTACTGTCTAGTTTTTTTAATTGAGGATTTGGTCATGTATACTTTCCGATTCTAGTTTAGCAACACTTCTTTAAGGGTAGGGGAACCCTATTTAATGGAGTGCACCCTTCTCAATCCTGCAAAATACTCCATAATGTAAAATAAACATTCCAACACGACAACTCCACCTGTCTACCATACAGCTCTTTTGTTGTAATTATTGATTAGGTGACTAGTAAGACCCAAGTGTGTGTCGGTGTGACCGTGTAAACAAACAAACAAACAAACACGCAAACAAACAAGCACTATACAGGACCTGCTGCGGGTGTTGTAAAGTTTCTAGGAATATTGCCACATCCGGGATTCACATCTGGATAGAAGTGGTGTAAAATAGTGGTCTTCGAGCACGGTAAATTCATTCTATCGTGTTCTTAGTCTGGGTTCTCATGGTTCTGGGTATTCAGATAAATACTCTATTATTAATGATTAAAGTGTTCATGGAGTTTTATTACAAAAGAATTACAAGTAAGACCATCAATTAAATTACATTGGTCTTAACAACAACCGGTATTTAAATTTAGGCGTAAAACTCATTCAACATTTAAAAATAATGTCTATTAACACCCTTGCTACCAGGTCTACAGGTACATACGTGGTCGTGTTGTTGTTTATAATTTTTTAAACAACTATAATAACTGTCGTTTTCCATGTCCTCGGACCATTTTAGAGCTCTTTCTATGAATAATATGTATATTTACCAGCGGCTTCGTATTTATGGGATATGCATATGTAGCACGTTTCGCCGTTTATTCAAATCAATCATTATTTATACAGTATCGACATTTCAGATCTTTTAAAATATCGTAAAAACCCATAGAAAAAGCCCATATCAATCAGTAGCTTAATAAATGCATGTGTCAATTTGATTTGGGATTGATTGATTGGCGTGATGGCATCTTAATTAAAATTGCTACTTTCATGATTATAATTATATATAGTTTCATAATTGCCAAAATATAGTTTTTGTATCTTAAGGGGGCACTGAGTGATACGTATGGGAGTGCGCCCTCAATGTTTCTGGAAATCAGGTTTTTTGCACCTACGTAATTAGTTAGACATAACTATAACTACCATCTATAACTGTTTACCTTAGTTCGCCGTCTATCATGTAACATAATTTTCACGATTTGGTAATTTCGATGTAGATTAGCCTACATCAAAATTATTAGCATCCCTCGAAAAAACCCTTGCATCAACCAAATTTCAATCTAGCGCCGCCATTATTCAACCGTTTCCTCATAAATCATTACACTTCAGGATTCCTACGTATTGAAACAATTCCTTTTTACCAAATTTCATTTGTCTCGGCAATCTCTCAATGCCCCTTTAATAAAAACATATTTTTTTCTTATTGTAGCAATCAAAATGTTCGTATCTGTTTTTAAAAAGAAATTAAAATTGATATGTGATCCAACACGTGGCTAATTCTGTCTGAAACAAGTGGAAAGTATCAAATTGTGATTATTCTTAACCATCATCTGAAATTACTGCTGATCGTTAAAGTCGATCAAGTTGTATCATACAAATGATCATAACAACAAAAATGCTGAAATCACGCACAAAAAAGAAACAATATGGGTCGAACACAGGCGTCCCTATCCCTTTAGATTTTATCAAGATTGAATAAGAGATTATAATACATTATTTAATTATTATTTAATCTAATTCCATTCTTGTTAAGTTGAATTGACAATTGCATGGGATGTGCGATAGCAAGCATTATTATATAAATGAAAGAATGAATATTTAAATAGTATAAATAAATTAATAAGTACATTAAAAGTAAATAAAAAAGGTGAATACAAAATAATAATACATACACATTTAATAATTATTTCATTAAGTCCCCATCATGTTTTAAAAAAAACACATACGGGAATTTTGGGAATCGAACACGTGTTTTCCGTTTATAAAAGACAGGATCACAGTAGCACGCAGGGATTGGACGATAGAAAAATGGCATCATGTTATTAATAAACCATTGAACTATTCAATTACACAAAACAGATTTTTATCATGAAAATTGTACCTCTTAGTGCAACATTTGTATGTGACACTCGCCCAAAATATGTTTGTAATGTCATGATAGTTCTTATTTTTGAAAAAGCGGTAAGCAACATCGACATTTTTGGCTACAAAAATGGCGTCATTTTGTCCAGACACATTTTTAATATTACGAAGGACCATTCACGGCAGAATTTTACCGTAAAGTATAGGTGACCACTTGGCATTTGCGACAATTAATCTTGTAAGGGGACGATGCTGATTAATGTTGATATTTACCTCGCTAGTTACTATTCTGGTGTTACTCGCCAGTTTTGCTCTCAGAATTACATCGTTAGTAAGTTATGCTACAGTTAGGGCATAACTACTAGGGAGGTAGCTTACCTCCCTAGTAAGTTACGCCAGTTTGGTGTACTCGGTCGAATAAATTGCATGATAACCCCACTGATCATCATAACTATATGCAATCGTCCATCGGGCAAATAAGAAATTGTCGTTTAGTTACAGCATAAACTGTTATGCTCCAACTTACTCTTGGGTCCGGTGAGGTATAAGATTTTGCGTTAATTACCGCCAGTTACTAGCCTAGTAGTAGCTTACCTCGGTTTGGTGCTCAAAAGTTAGGGTTACGCCTCAGTTACTAGCGAGGTAGCGCTATTCTTCAGCTACTCGCCATTGGTGCACTTGGCCGTATATGTTATACCGTATGGAACTGATATTCCCATTGCTGTATACACTTGCATAAACTAATGAAACGTGAAAATGTTGGCATCATATTTTATCATTTTGTACAACCTCATTTGTATCGTCCATATTTAAACAAGATGGCGTCGGTGTTAAAAGTTTTAAATAAGAAATGTTTTATAGATATCAGGGTGACGTGTAGACCATGCACTGATGCCTTTGATCCACGCGAACGCCTCATATGCGCTGATTTATGCATGAGGTTGTGCCGTTTTAGCTGAAGATTGTCAAAACGCGTGACTGTAGGTATGCATCATTTCTGTTCCATACATCAATTGTGTACATGCTTGAGAAACGTTGATTAAAATAGAAACACCGTTACGTATTTGCTAAGTCATGAACGCTGAGCGGTTGTCGTTTCGACCGGTTGACAGAACATTTTCTTTTAACATGTTTAACAAACGATGTCCCATCCTTTGTTGGATTAAATTATTCATGTTCTGCAATGTTATCACTCAGAAAGCAAGATTGATGTTACGTTGATCTTTTGATAAAGCCGGATGGAACAATTATATGACGGTGGAAAATCCATGTTAAAATCCATCGCAGTCTGAAACCGATAAGTTTTAAAAGGATTGTGTATAAGTTTTTCTTGGCCCATAATTTTCTCCAACACGTACACCTGATGGAGACACTGCGTTGATTTAAGAAGTCCAAATACTGCAGCTTGATTACGTATTTCAATTAGATTATTGCGCGAACCGTTACAGAACTGCATGGGTCTCTATAATCATGATAATAGCCATAGGATAACCCCTAATATACATGGCTCATGGGACTGCTAAAGAAGGACGAACATTCCCACACCCTACCCCAATGATGGAGGGGATTCTGTAGATATGCCAGTAATTTACATACACTGCAAAAACTACAGAACACATCAGATGCTTCACAGAACACATTCCGACGTGTTCTACACACGTTCAGGATGTGTCGGAAGCGTCCTATTGTAACAGATATAGAACATGTTCATTTGTTCTGTGGATGTTCTAATGTGTTCTGTATAGGTGTTCTAGATTTTTTGACTCATCACCATGTGCTCTGCATGTGTTCAAGGACCATCTAGAACACATCAACACATCTGTAACGGCCAGGAACATGTTCTAAATCTGTTACATTTTTTGACATGTTCTTGACGTGTTCTCTACGCGTCGATGTGTTCTGTAGTTTTTGCAGTGTAGGTGATCATAGTAAAAACTTAAATATTGATGGTAACATGAAAGCAAGTATTGCCAAGCAAATATTACTTATGTCGGACAATCGGTTTCAAATAACCATCAAAATTGAGGGTAGTTCCCATCATCAATGAACTCTAAAATGTTAATACATGCATACATTCATCAAATAAGTGAATATTGTAAGCTCAATATGATTTAATCTCCAAGACTACAAGACTACTTGTCTCCATGTAGACAAATAAAGTTCGGTGTACTTCTAAGAATATACCGTGCTAAATATGTGCTACGCATGGATACTTACATGTAATGACAACCGTATGGTTAAATATCACATGCACTTTTTGGTTATGATGGCGATATATAAAGCCAATCATCGTCATGAATGTTGTATGAAAAATAATTGAATTAAAATTGAAACACCCGATTAGGTTAGAGTCAACATATGTACAAGTTCGATTGAGTACCGATGTCCATTATTTACGGCTTTAAAGGAGGTGTCCCGCAAGCACAAAAGTGTGCATTATATGTTAGAAATATAACTATCGAGCCCAACTGTTGTAATTATATAGAACAAAACACCACACTTATGACTAAAACAAATAAAAACCGCAATCTCTCAACATGCACTTTTTAAAATTCGCGGCGATCGAAAGTCCCAGTGTCGATGAAGTCATAGTTATACAATGCACATGCGCAAATTTGAGCACCGATACCCATGACGTCATCGACACCGGGACTTTCGATCGCCGCGAATTTAAAAAAGTGCATGTTGAGTGATGGCAGTTTTTATTCATTTTTGTGACTAGTATGGTGTTTTGTTCTATATACAATTACGTAACTTCGGCTCGATAATTATTTTTCTAACAAATAATGCTCAATGTTGTGCTTGCGGGACCCTTCCTTTTTAATGTTCCGAGGCAAGATGTTCATATAATCCATGCATTGATTGCTATAATCGATAGAGCTGGACTTGGTGACACCTCATGATGGGCGCCAATATCCCGGCTATCTTCAATGGCAAGTTTAGGAAACCACAGCTATATTAAGCTTGTATACCACAGCTATATTAAGCTTGTATAATACCCTCATGCAAAAAAATGTCGTCTCTTTTATAAATCAAGAAAACTTACAATCCGAATTAAGGACGATTCACAACTATTTACCTCATCATATATAACGATTTTGGAAGGATTCTCTTGCGTTCATAAGGCGTTGCGTAATTGTCTTGAATTCTCACCCTTGCAGCTGTCATTACATGGTAGCTTTCAATCATGGTTTATTCCGATACGTAAAGGGCCGTGTCAATAGCACACACACCGACTTATTACATTATGTTATCGATTAAATCAGGTGTATATACACCTAATTGCATCAAATACACCGCATCATTGTATAATACGTATTCAATAATTATATTTGTCGAATTGAGCGGGAAAAATTGTTTGACGATATTGTGCGTATGTATTAATAACGTAAACACACACTTCAGAATGTCTGTCAATTATACCCAAACTCGTGTTGATGTAGCCAGTGAAGCGTTTCGCGTTGTACATTAATTAGATATAAAATTTTAATGATTTGTTTATTTCTTTCCCAATATAAAGACACAAGACACTTCATTGCAGCATCAGTTCGTCGTATTCATATTACGAATACTTATGGTCAGAAGAAAATGAAATTACATTATAGCGCGTGGGTAAATTAGGGGAGGGGGGGGGGGTGTTGGAAGATTATCGTTAGCTATTTATATCGAGAAAGACGCAAAACGAACAGAGATGCAAATGCAAATTGCATTTTAACCATATCCAACCATCATTTTGGCGCTTAAATAAGGTATTTGGCACGATATTTAAACATAGAAAATGCCAAGATACTTTTAGTAAAATGTCAAAAACATAACGCGCGCGCGTTTTTATGATACTTTTTAACGGCATATTTCTTTGTTAAATCATACCACGAATACCTATCTAATTATGTAAAACCATAAATAACGTTGCATATTTAAGGAAACGTGATACCGTTTGTGCCTTTTTGGATCTTTTTATACATGTAAAATCTTGATAAACATAATAGTCAAACCTATGGTATTCATCTATGACAGAGAACACCCGTAAGGCATATTATCACAATTCTCACATTGATATGACGGTTTTCAAATTTTGAGCTATACCATTATTCGAATCATGGCTGCTATTTTTCATATCAAGACATTAGTATTAAATGCCCCGATATGATTCGATATGCATGAGGCAGATTTGGAGGCCAGATTGGCCTAGTACTCAATTCAGACGTTATTGTTCATTTTCATTTAAGCCCACGAGCATATTGCCTGCCATTTCTTATACAAGAACCGACTGGACTTGAAGGCATATGAGAACTTGGGGTAATTAAACCGCATGTATTTCTGATGTTATCTACTCTAGGAGATTTAAAACTTAAATACAGCTCTGCATCTTCGTTTGGTACGAGGGAAAGAAAAGCTTGGCGGCTACAATCAAAGTCAGATTTAGGGTTTAAAAAGTCCAAGTACACACACAGCTATTGACGGTATCCAAATACAGTTTAAATCTAACCAAAACGGTTCACACAACAGAGTATTAACATTTGTGAGTAGCCGACGCTGGGGGCGGTTTAACACGGCGGGTTTTAAGCCATCCAAGCATGTGATATTATTGGAAAAATAAAACTGCAAAATACTGAGCGGCGGCAAAATGTTGGAAAGCAAAACATATTGGTACCGCATAGCTTACAATGTGCATTGCTGTTGTTGTTCTTATGCTATTGAGTCATACGTTGGATATAAGCATAGGTAAAGGTGCTTGACTTGCACTTTTTAGTGTCAATTTAATAATCAAAAAGAAACAAAAAGATAGCTGATCAAGTTCAAAATCGATCAGAGAACGAGATTGTGTGCCAACCATCGACTTCAAACATGGGCCAAGGCTACTGCATCATAAATTCAAATAAAAATGGCTTAATTATAATATTCAGCCTACTTTATACAACCATACACATACTACTTCGACTACCTGGGAGAAGCGTGAGAGAAAACCCGTAATTGACAACTAACGGGTGCAGTTAATGATATTGAGTATATTGGCGCCCAACGTGAGGCGTTTCCAAGATGATCACTGAGGATGTATATATTATTTTGTACACAATAAGGAGGCGTTCCGAATACTTCCCAAAGATCTGTATTATTGAACTAAAATTCATAAAATTCACAATCACAAGGTCCAATAATTAGATATAGATCATCATAATATAAATTTTGCTCACCCTTCACCATGTTCACACTGTACTTTTAACGAGATTATGTGTATTAAGGTGTACAAGTTGTAAAGGGCAATACATACAAAAACCCACCATAAACTGAGGATTTAAGAAGAATTAATTCTTCTTAAATCCTGAACATTCTTCTTAAATCCTGGACTCTTCTTTAGTTAAGAAGATTCTTATCTTCTATTTCATAAAACAACTTAAGTGTATGTTCCGATCACCCTTTTTTTTTGGCCTAAATTTATTTTCCATCAAGATATTTTTATATCAGAAGAATCTCCATATTTTCCTCATTATGTCTGTAAAATCTTAGGGGCCAGAAATGTTCCATTTAGAAATTATAGTCTAAAATGTGGTGAATCAGTTTGTGTACTACTCAATGGGCAAATTTATTGTGACCTTGTGCTTCTAAAATAAGAACCATTGGAGTTATGCAACTCAGACTTTGGAATGTGACAATTTTAAGGATGACCTTTCATGTAAAATAGAAAACATCAAGTTGAAAATCGCACTTTTTGTGCTCCCGCCGCCACTGGCCGTAACAATACTGATCGGTAATATATTACTGTGCCCATCGGAAACTGTGCCAGAGCCACAACATTATCACATTTTCGAACATATAACAAACATCTAAACGAAGCAATACTATTACAAATGCAGTAGGCATCAGAAAAGCTACCAATAGGATCGATGAAACGACATGATTCAGATGATATACGGTATGTATATACCTCAGCGAAATTACAACGCCGTGAACCTTTAGATTTGTCCCCAGATTTGTTGCGCAATGAAGACTTATATTGATCACAAATAAATGTTCATCATAGACCAAAAGGCTTCCCTATGCCATGACTTTATTAAATTCGTATGCTATCACCATGATCACGGACCCCTCAATATACACGCATGACTTACATTACACTCTAAACATTTGACAGGATTGACCAATCCCTTAAAGCATCCAGCTGACGAAACATATCGACTTGTGAATTTGTTTTATCAGTATATTTTTCTTCTTTAACGTGTCTTAAGACTTTTTCTTTGCAACTTTTTATCGTCATATGTTTAGACTTCAACGCTGCGTGATAATTCTGTTGTTCTTACGGCATGGTGTAGGATGCAGTAGTTTGTTCGCTGCCAATGATCTGCTTATTAAACGTTATAATCTCTGTTTATCAAACGTGGTTTCACCACCTGCCTATAATAGCGATCTACTACTACCAGTAACTGACACCGTCGCTTTTAATCTCAAGTTCACGAATGCATGAAACGCATCCTTTGTACGTATATATTAAATGCTATGCATTAAGCAGGGAAAATAATTATTTAACTATACAAGTACGACACTGACAACAACACAACTGCCAGTTTCTTTATGCAGACCTGTTAAGCAATATCACAGGAAGTTTGGGACAGCCTTTTCGCTTTTGACTAACTATTTTCTAGTGGTCTGTATTATGTTTGAAGTTTTCCTCCGTCTTTTGGATCAAAATGATTGATTAGTCTTGCTGTCGCAGTGCTTTTGTTAGGGCGCGTGAATGAACAGTTTTCTTACCATTTTTCGGTACTTCGTAAAGACTTTTTGGTTATTGTTTGTGTTAACCTTGGGCGTTATTATTGGGAAACATTTACTCGCGTTAACTATTAGTGACACTGCTTTACTCAAGGCACAGAAAAAGTGCAAGCCATAGTAAACTGAAGGTGTAATGGTTTTGCCTGAATACACTTGAAAAACATGAGATTTGTGTGTGGTTGTTGCTGTTGGTTCAAGGGTAACGGCGGGTACAATAAAGCAAAAATGAGAGCTTTTGTGTTGCTATATGAATACGGTATACCTGTTCCTAATTTGGATAATGAGCTGATTATAGCTCAATTAGTCTCGCTTGTCTATCAACTTATGCAGGCAGATATTATACTTGAAAAGCTTTTGACAACAAACATGTATAACTCAGATGGTATTTGGACAAACACTGACATAGCTATATTAACACTAATAAGTGTGTTCATTGCTTCTGTTATCATTAGTAGAAGGCTACAAAAACAACATTATAACAAATCTTGTTTTGATATTATTAAATCAGTAGTAAATGATGTTAACATGACCTTCTCTTTTTAATGATCAAAGTACAAAATGAAGTTTTAGTTCCATAACTGCAATCATTGCATACCAACTACCAAAGGACATAAAACCATTTCAAAATTTCATAATTTGAAGAACCAATTGAAGATATACAACCTAATATTTTGATTTATATAATAATCTACCCCAATGAAATCATAATCTTTCATTCAAAGTAAATAATGTCATCAAGCTAATGTTTCGAAGACTCGAATATGTTCTTCTTAAATTTAACGTAAATACATGATGACCAGTGATATACCTTGAAATAATTTATACACTGGGCTAGAATTTGAATATTTGACGCAAGTGAACAACAATACGTGTAAGCAATCAATCAATGTGGTCATCTGCCAATTGAATAAATAAATATGCATGAGCAGTGATGAGCGAAGACATTACTCTAATTCGGGTTGCTGGTCGAACTATGATATGATTGAGATCTTTAACATTGTTCAAGGTCCTCGGTTGTAAAACAAATGCCAAAGAATTTATTGAACTTAATTTTGCTTTGTATTTATAAATGCACATACAATATATATTAGTTTTGCGCGAATCGGCTAAATAATTACAATTGGTGTATAAGAACAGAGCTCGTTCCATAATATATCTATACTGTACACTTAAAAATTGTGGGCTTTTAATTTGATTCATATTTAATTAACAACACAATCTCACTTGCTATTTAATTTAATGTAATGAATATTCAAAATATATGTAAGGCTGTCTTTGGTGTGCTAAGCGTAGATATCACTTGTGTCGTTTGCGTGATGTGTTGGCATGATGTTGTTATCTTCAGTAGACAGCAATGTCCTATACGTTCATTGGTGTTATATCAGACTCGTAAGCGGATGAATCAGCACAACTGATCTATATACCTGTATCAACTTCATACGCTTAACCTAATTACACATTGTTCCATTCCCACCATAAATCAAACTGTGACAGCACACTGTAAGACCGTTCTTGTCTCCTCCCAACATAGAACTATCTTCAGAAGATAGCAGCAATGTACTATTTCCATGTGCGTAACTCATTAGGCTCTGCTATAATGAAACCGCTATTATAAATGATGATTATGATCCGATATATCTTTCCTAGTTTTTAATGAGCCTGCCGGAATGATTTGTTGCATTTTGACAATGTCACCATCACTCATCATATTTTCCATTAGGTACGCAAGAGTTCACCCTTTCCTATTCAACCACATGTATTAGTTGGCCTGCCAATATTAGTGATAAATGTCGGCTTCTTATGAGCCCATACGAAGTAAACAAACCACAACGAAAATAGGGACACAATTGGCGCAAAGGGTCCCGCCTTTCCCTATAAGTAGTTCAATGGCAAAACACCATATCTATTGTATGCGGGTACTGGTAGTCATGGTAGTAGCAATTTAACCGTCAAGCCTTAGTTGACAACTTTTCTTGTTCAGTTTCGCGCATGATTTGTCTGAGTTTTATGATGGATGGCAACAGCGTAATTTCCTTCGCTGTCGCCTCAGGCCCGCCGGCCATTTTTTTCTCTCCACTTTCAAAGAGCGTTCGAGGTTCGTGTAGTTAGTCAGTCATTTTTCTCAACATCTTAAAAAGCTGTTGTCATGGTTAGACGGTTCAGAGTTTAGACCAATACCATGAGTTGGGTGGACCTCTCTCACAGATGAACTCACTATGATTGTGTATTTGATCCCACGTTAGTTCTCTAAACACTCAACTCCCACAAACCAGGAGTTTAACGTAGTTAAAGCAATATTATGTAATCTTTTTAAATGTTTACACATATTTTCTCGCTCTTAAAATGAAGTTTGACTATCAGGAATAACCAAGTTGCCTGGACTCATAAATCTACTTTGACTGTATTTTCCGTAAAAAAAACCATCACATAATTTAGCTAAATCATAATGGAAACCTACTTCCAATTTAAGGAATTATTCAACAACATATTTGTTTTGATTTTCATCATAAATCATTCCGTAGGCAGTGGTATAGGTTCACTTGTCTACAGTTGCAGTCGTAACCGGAAACAGTGAAAACGGCGTTACACGGTGTCAACCCATGGAATTCTATTTACGAACGAAAAAAAAAACACTCAGAAAATAAACTGTCCTGGTACCAGAACAGTTTATTTCAAAATCTTAGTTTGAAGTAATTAGGAAACGTACGTTGCTCTGTAACTTATATCAGATATTTTAGTTTCATGGTTATAAATGTAAATTGACAACAACAAAAAATCTAGGAATAAATCATAGATAGAGGGCGTTCCGTGAAAAAGATCACATAATATGCCTTTAACGTATAGAGTAATGTTGGTAAATATGTCACTTTTAAAACAAACACAATGAAGGGGCAGTTTGTGATTATCTTTGAAGTAAATCTAATCCTGACAACATTTTGGTTCAAATTTGATTGAGTATGCCAGTTTGACCTTTTCATTCCTGACCTGACAACCTGAGTGACATGTGTCTTAAACCTCCACAAGATTTCATGTTCCTAATTCAATCTATCATCTGAATTATGTCGTCATCAGCTTAGGTTCATTATCAAATCACATTTAATTAACGTCAAGCCTCATCGGTTCGGGTTATATTATAATGACCTTTGTCATCATCATCGTCATCACCATCGTCAATCACCAATGTCATCATCGTCATCCTCTTTGTGATCATAATCATCATCAGCATATAAATGACAATGCAATTATCATGATCTTCAGGGATAGCACTGGATCAAAAATGTGAGAGGTCCCATGAATATTTTCAGGACCCCGTAGGACTTCAAAAAACCAATTTAAGGGGTCCCCCAAGAAATTGAGGGGTCCTGAAGTTTGGGTATTGGAAAATTTTACTTTTTTAGGGACAGTTTTAATGAATTTATATTGTGAGCAAAGGATGGATATATAATTTACAGGATTTCTTAAGGTTTCCATTTCCATACATCGTCAAATTTAAGGGGTCCCTTTAATTCTGATCGGGACCCACAAGTCTTTCCAATTTGAAACATGACGCGTCACTAAAAGAAAATGAGAGGTCTAGGACGCGCAGACGCGTCAGAATGCGACCCTGATGATCTTCATCCTCGGATGCCAATGAACACCTAAACAGCAAGATAAATGAACATCTCACAGCATGATCAATGAACATCTCACAGCATGATCAATGAACATCTCACAGCATGATCAATGAACATCTCACAGCATGATCAATGAACATCTCACGGCAAGATAAATGAACATCTCACAGCATGATCAATGAACATCTTTAGAATGGTCGAACGATAATTGTCTGCAGCGTTAATTTGATGACCATTATGATCATCATCAACATAAGGATGACGATCATTAGATACAGTTGTCCTAACATAACCAAGTTATTAGCTCAATTTAGCAATACATATGTACAGCAGAAACGCCTCCAAAACCATCACTACCATCAGCAGCAGCAGCAGCAGTATTATCAACATCAGTGGCTTCGTCAGTCTCCGAGTTACCGGCGCGCATTGGCAAAATAATAAGTTCATTTCTACAGATCAAAGTCAACTAGCGGCGGATGTCATTATACTCGCGGGGGATATTTGGGCCGATTCACGCCCTGTCAGCTCCACTAGATCGACAGGCCCTAACCGCTAGCATGTCGTTTGTACATGGCCCTACGCCGCCGACACATGCCCGGGAGGGGCACTGCTACTTCTTTCAACGGTAAAGCACTCACCCTATTTGTCACGCCTCGTCTGACAATTTCTAATACAAAAATATCAAATTCTCTCAATTTTAACGCTAATTTTATTTGATAGTAATCACAGTGCATTTCCGAAATGTTCTACCACACTATAGCTTTTCCCATACGCAACAATGGTTCTCGCGATTGCGATTGGTGGCATATTTTGTCAAAATCTCAATACGCTTTTTATTAGCCTAATCTGTACCAAGTTGCCTGATTATAGTATGATAAGGTAAATTTGAATAAAACAGGCCATATTAGATTATATTATCTTCACCTAGACAAGATTGGATCTGATTACTTCATTATATTCGACCAAACCTTTCACTATTCTCTAACGAGGCCGACATGATATTGAACAATGCTCTAGCGGAAACTAATTTGAATCGCATTTCAATGCAAGAATTCAGATTTAAGTGCAAACATCGTAAACAACGCACCCCTTTGCTGGGTTGAGCCATTAAGGGTTGTAACTTTGTGAAAGTGATGCATGTCATTCACAATTAGCCCAATATGCGATGAAAAGTAACCAAAGATCGGTTTTTAAGGAATAAATGGTAAGAAAATAAACACCTATCCTTCAGATCATATTTTAAGAGCAGACCTACCCGAGGGCTCACGGACTAACCTATACCATGAATATGCAGGAGATTGGTTAGTCTTCTGAGGTTATCAAGTTATAATAGGTCCACAGCCGACTGTTTATCATTTATGTTCAATGTTCAAATAATTGTAGCGGCTTAAGCCCAAATTATGTCAATGGCATATTTTGAAGATGGTTTTGGGCGAGGGTGGCTAGGCTCTTGAGCATCTTCAAAAGGTTCGAGATAAATGTGCTCTCAGTACGGCTGGAATTCCATATAGCAGGTGGTGCAAAAGCTGAGAAGTGGCATTCATTTGAATTCATCTCCCACTTGGGATTTCTAAGGACAAGATTGCTACAAGATTGAAGACGGGTTTACGAAGGATATTTGACATGTACTTTTTAGTGCAAGTCTATTGAAGTGTGAAGCAAACATCTTGATGTCATCCTATGTCATCCTGTATGGCGATAGATGGTACTGGACTACATAGAAGAAGTTGGTTGATATACCTTTTAGATCATTATAATTAATTGATATATTTTTGGATCATTACAATTTAACAAACACCCACACACACCTCGGCCTCACTACCATACCCCCACACCCTACATCAGTGTTTGTGAGAACCCCATTTGGGCTTTTAATCGTAGATTTGGCAACTCGTTACAAGACCTGCCTGTCAATACATTGCATACAGAATGATGGATATATCACTTGGTAAAAAGGGACTACCATGTCCCGCATCAGTGATAAATAGACAATTTTAAGGGCTGCATGCCTGATGATGCCACTAGCTAATGACGGGTAATTTACACGCCAAATCGTGCCCGCCCGGCACAGATGATAAAGCCTTACTGATAATGGTTATGGTGAAAATGAAAGGGTTCGATTACTGCACAACTACATTATGACGAACTTCCTAATTGCCTGCATGCATTGAAGATGACTAACAAATCGTTCAGTTTGAATAGGCTCATATCACACCTCTGTGTGGTTAGTTTAGTGAAATGTATGATGAATTATGTAGATTGTGTATTTTTTCAACGCCCTGGTATTGCTAATCATTTGTTCGTTGTTTCATCACTGCGGCTTTTATTCTATAACATTTTTTTTACTGATCCAAAAAAACAATCGCTTGTTTACCATGTTTACATTGAATACGACTCAAATATGATATGTCATGTTCCATACGTGCAAATACTTGTTTTGACGTAATGTTAGCACGATTGAATTGCCGGTCACATTTTATGACAAGCCCTATCAATCTTACTCCCGGTTTGAATCGATTCACAGTATTAACGGTATTAAAGGATTGGTAATTGTAACAACGCACATGGTGAGATGGTTTTTGTAACATACGTACGTTGTAAGGAATGGTCAATGCAACATACACACATATTGTGAGAAATGGTATTTGTAACATATGTGAGAAATGGTAATTGTAACATATGTGAGAAATGGTAATTGTAACATAATGTGAGAAATGGTAATTGTAACATATGTGAGAAATGGTAATTTTAACTTATGTGAGAAATGGCAATAGTATCATACGTGTAGTTTGAGGAATAGTAATTGGAACGTGCGTACAATTGTAAGAAATGGTAATTGTATAAATAAAGAAGAGAAAATGAGGAATGGTGATTGTAATATACATATCCTACATTATACCTCACCTTGATGCCTCCATCACTTCTGATGATTGGCGACCATATTTGCACTCTTCTTAGTGTTCTTTCTCCACTTTGTTCTATCTTGTGCTGCACGTTTGGCTTGAACGTAGTTGAGACCAGTCCATTCCCTAATGTTATCAAACCAGTTTTTCTTCTGTCTGCCACGTTTTCTCTTTCCTTCTACTTTTCCCTCAATGAGGTTGAGAGTTAGGGGGCTTCCACTTCCCCTGAGTGTATGGCCGAAGTATCCTAGTTTAAGGCTTACAACCTTTCCCAACAGTTGTCTATCTGTTACCAGCTCTTGCAAAATGCTAACATTTGTTCTTTTCTGCTTCCAGTTGATGTTAAGCATTCTCCTCCACATCCACATTTCAGCTGCCATTATTCTGTTCTCATCTGCTTTGCACAATGTCCAACTTTCAGCGCCATAAATGAGTGCACTCCAAACGAGGGTTTTGACCAGTTTCATTTTGAGATGATTAGTAAGGTTTTTGTCATTCCAGAACAACTGCAGGTCTATCATTCTTTTCTTGGCAATGGCAATCCTTGATTTGATGTCACTTGAGCAGCTGGCATTAGCTCTCTTTGTAGATCCAAGATACTTGAAGTGGTCTACATGTTCAACTCTCTCACCGTCGATCATGATGTTATACTGTTCTTCTGGATCACCTCCTGCGACAAGTAACTTGGTCTTCTTGACATTTAGCCTCAAATTCAGCTCCTTTCCTACGTCATTCACACTGTTGGTTAGGTGTACAATTTCCTCCTTTGAATTGGCAATAAGTGCGGTGTCGTCAGCATATCGTAAGTTTGAAATATGTGTTCCCCCTACTTTAATTCCATAATTTGAAACCTCTGCATCTCGCATGCCCTTCTCGGTGTAGGTAACAAAAAGGTGTGGCGATATTATGCAACCTTGTCTAGCTCCTTTTCCAATCTCAAATTCTTTTGTCTGCTCACCATTCCATCTTATTGTTGCTCTGTGGTTCACATATAGAGATCTCAAGAGTGCTACAAGATGCTTGGGGAAGCCCATTTCCAGAAACGCCTCAAAAAGTTTGCAGTGACTTACTGAATCAAAAGCCTTGGAGTAGTCTATGAACATAATGAATACCTTTTGATCAATGGCAATTACTTTCTCCATCAGAATTTGTAAACATACTAGCATGTCTCTTGTTCCTCTTCCTTTCCTGTATGCAGCTTGCTCTTCTGGTTGCTCATATTCCAACTTCCTCTTCAGGCGGTCAACAATTATCAACAGGAGGATTTTGCTGGTATGGCTAATCAGTGCAATAGTTCGGTAGTTTGAACACTGTTTTCGATCTCCTGCTTTAAATAAGACTACAAACTCCTGTATCTTCCAGTCTTGAGGCCAGCGGCAGCTTTTCCAGATGCTGGTACATAGTTTGAGTAGAAGTTTGATACCCGCTGGGCCTGTGGCTTTGATCAGCTCTGCAGGTATGCCATCTAGTCCAGGTGATTTTCCGGTGCTTAGTCTTTTCATAGCATGTTCAACTTCTGACAAGAGAGGTGGTGGTCAGTAGCGTAGCGAGTGTGGGGGGTGGGGGGGGGGGCGAAAAGGGGACGGGGACGAAAAGGGCGGAAAATCATGTTAAATCAGCCGTTTTTTGACCTGGTTTCTTTGAAATAGGGACCGTTTTGGGGATATATGGGGATCTTGCCCCCTCGGAGTGGCTGGGCTGGCTACGCGGCTGGTGGTGGTTCTTGATCTTCTGGAGAAATTTGTTCCTCAGTCAATGGTTCCTCCTCCTCTGGTCTTTCAAACAGCTGAGCGCCATACTCTTTCCATCTGTTCAAGATGTCTTCCTTATGGTCCAACACATTTCCAGCTTCATCTTTTATGCATGCCTGCTGTGATGGTATTTTGCCGTCATTTTTCACAGATTTTATCAAGTCAAACATTCTCTTGGATTTTCCAAAAGTGTCAAAATCGCCTATCTTCTGGCACTGTTCTTCGAGCCAAGCTGCCTTGTCCCTCCTAAGCTTCCTTTGTATCTCTGATCTTACTGCTTTGTACCTTTCATCCTGAGCAGGAGAATTTCTTTGCTTTCTCAGCTTGCTTTTTTCCTCGGAGAGAATCAGTACTTCATAATTGCTGATCCACGGTTTCTTAGGGAACCGTTTCAAATTACCAAGAGTTTTGTCGGCTGTGTCAGATAGTATCGTTCTATAAGTAGTCCATAGACTTTCTGATGATTCTTCACCTTCTCGATCTTCCATCTGTTTAAGTTGAGCTTCAAAACAGCTTTCTGTTTCACTTCTGAAAGTAGATCTGATGATAGGGTCTTCAAGTTTCTTGAGGTCTAGTTTTTGTTGTTTTTGCTTGAATTTATTTCTTGCCAGTTTCACTCGTATCTTTGCAAGCAGCAGTATGTGGTCTGTATCACAGTCTGCACCTAGATAGGTTTTGCAATCAGTGATGCTAGACTTCCATCTTCTTTTAACCATGATGTAATCAATTTGATTTCTGCATCTATCTCCTGGTGATATCCATGTGTATCGATTTCTTTTATGATGATCAAACAAAGTATTTGTGATAACAAAGTCATTGGCATGACAAAATTCTGCTAGTTTGTCGCCGCTTGCGTTTCTTTCTCCTAGACCGAATTTACCAATTCCACATTTGGTGTCTTCTCCTTCTCCAACTTTGGCATTTAAGTCACCCATCACTATGCAAATATCACCTTTGCTTATTTTGTCCACAGTTGTTTGTAATTGATCATAGAAAAGGTCCTTGATATTTTCATCATGTGTTGATGTAGGAGCATAGACTTGGATTACTGTAACTGATTTTGGCTTTGCTTTAAGTCTTACTGTAACAATACGGTCAGAAATTGCTGTAGGTGTCCAGTGCTTTTTGTGCTTGACCTCTCAGAATGATTGCCACTCCACTTTCTCTTTTTCCATTTTGCTTTCCAGAGTAGACCACTGTTGATGTTTTATTCGGTTTGAATAAGCCTTCTCCTTTCCACCTTGTTTCGCATAGACCAGTTAAATCTAGTTGTAGTCTCTCTAGTTCATTTAACAATAGGTCAAGCTTTCCAAGCTCATTCATTGTTCTCACGTTCCATGTGCCAATACGGAGCACTCCTTTTTTCTGACATAGGTTGACAGAAGGCTGATGAGAGGCATCACCGTCAAATGATATCCGTTCCGAAGACTTTAGGATACCACCGTCATTAGCAGCATCACCAGTCCCTGCAGCCTCTTCCCCAGTAACATTACGGGTGGGTTTCCTGAGGGGCTCAACTCCCACTTCGATTAAATGTTTAATTCTTTCTGATCTGCGCATCATATGGTATTCTCGGAAAGGTGTAATATCTCTTAAAGCAGTGGTTTCCCGTTGCCTTCTGCTTCAGTACTATCCCGCCCATCAGGATTACTTGGATGTATCTCAAGTTAAGTTGTCTTATGGCACTGTCATAAAACAACTGTTATCTGGATGTATGATGTTAAATCCAGTTTTGCTCGTTGTGAGCCAGGAGAATGAGACTTACCTCTCCTGGCCACCCTGGTCTGTCCGTCACCTACTGAACAAGTCAGAAGGCTAACAACCCCTACCTAACTAGAAGGTAGACCAGGACGTTTACCCGTTATCTCACAAGTCGGTTGTCCCCTCACACTACATGCTACACTACAAGCTACTCTAATTTTCACTACATGCTACATGCAATAGGCTACCAGGGACGGTCTCCTCCTTGATGTCCATCATTACAAGAATGACAAGAGATTACAGGCTTTACATTATAAGGAATGGTAATTGTAACATATACATTGTAAGGAATGGTGATTGTAGCATAGGTCTACATATCCTACATTATGAGGAAGGGTAATTGTAACATACATACATTGTAAGGAATGGTAATTGTAAAACACATAACCTACATTATGAGGAATGGAATTGTAACATACATGCATTGTAAGGAATGGTAATTGTACAATACGTAGCCTACATTATGAGGAATGGTAATTGTAACATACATACATTGTAAGGAATGGTAATTGTAAAATACATAGTCTACATTATGCGGAATGGTAATTGTAACATATATGCATATATAGGAATGTTAATTGTAAAATACATACATTGTAAGGAATAGTAATTGTAAAATACATACATTGTAAGGAATAGTAATTGTAAAATACCTACATTGTAAGGAATAGTAATTGTAAAATACATACATTGTAAGGAATAGTAATTGTAAAATACATACATTGTAAGGAATAGTAATTGTAAAATACATACATTGTAAGGAATAGTAATTGTAAAATACATACATTGTAAGGAATAGTAATTGTAAAATACATACATTGTAAGGAATAGTAATTGTAAAATACATACATTGTAAGGAATAGTAATTGTAAAATACATACATTGTAAGGAATAGTAATTGTAAAATACATACATTGTAAGGAATAGTAATTGTAAAATACATACATTGTAAGGAATAGTAATTGTAAAATACATACATTGTAAGGAATAGTAATTGTAAAATACATACATTGTAAGGAATAGTAATTGTAAAATACATACATTGTAAGGAATAGTAATTGTAAAATACATACATTGTAAGGAATAGTAATTGTAAAATACATACATTGTAAGGAATAGTAATTGTAAAATACATACATTGTAAGGAATAGTAATTGTAAAATACATACATTGTAAGGAATAGTAATTGTAAAATACATACATTGTAAGGAATAGTAATTGTAAAATACATACATTGTAAGGAATAGTAATTGTAAAATACATACATTGTAAGGAATAGTAATTGTAAAATACATACATTGTAAGGAATAGTAATTGTAAAATACATACATTGTAAGGAATAGTAATTGTAAAATACATACATTGTAAGGAATAGTAATTGTAAAATACATACATTGTAAGGAATAGTAATTGTAAAATACATACATTGTAAGGAATAGTAATTGTAAAATACATACATTGTAAGGAATGGTAATTGTAAAATACATACATTGTAAGGAATGGTAATTGTAAAACACATAGCCTACATTATGAGGAATGGAATTGTAACATACATGCATTGTAAGGAATGGTAATTGTACAATACGTAGCCTACATTATGAGGAATGGTAATTGTAACATACATACATTGTAAGGAATGGTAATTGTAAAATACATAGCCTACATTATGAGGAATGGTAATTGTAACATACATACATTGTAAGGAATGGTAATTGTAACATACATACATTGTAAGGAATGGTAATTGTAAAATACATAGCCTACATTATGAGGAATGGTAATTGAAACATACATACATTGTAAGGAATGGTAATTGTAAAACACATAGCTTACATTGATTATGAGGAATGGTAATTGTAACATACATACATTGTAAGGTATGGTAATTGTACAATACATAGTCTATATTATGAGGAATGGTAATTGTAACATACATACATTGTAAGGAATGGTAATTGTAACATACATACATTGTAAGGAATGGTAATTGTAAAATACATAGCCTACATTATGAGGAATGGTAATTGAAACATACATACATACATTGTAAGAAATGGTAATTGTAAAACACATAGCTTACATTGATTATGAGGAATGGTAATTGTAACATACATACATTGTAAGGTATGGTAATTGTACAATACATAGCCTATATTATGAGGAATGGTAATTGTAACATACATACATTGTAAGGAATGGTAATTGTAACATACATACATTGTAAGGAATGGTAATTGTAAAATACATAGCCTACATTATGAGGAATGGTAATTGAAACATACATACATTGTAAGGAATGGTAACTGTAAAACACATAGCTTACATTGATTATGAGGAATGGTAATTGTAACATACATACATTGTAAGGTATGGTAATTGTACAATACATAGCCTATATTATGAGGAATGGTAATTGTAACATACATACATTGTAAGGAATGGTAATTGTAACATACATACATTGTAAGGAATGGTAATTGTAAAATACATAGCCTACATTATGAGGAATGGTAATTGAAACATACATACATTGTAAGGAATGGTAATTGTAAAACACATAGCTTACATTGATTATGAGGAATGGTAATTGTATTAAACATAAATACATTGTAAGGAATGGTAATTGTAACATACATAGTCTACATTATGAGCTATGGTAATTGTAACATACATACATTGTAAGGTATGGTAATTGTACAATACATAGCTTACATTATGAGGAATGGAAATTGTAACATACATACATTGTAAGGAATGGTAATTGTAACATACATACATTGTAAGGAATGGTAATTGTAAAATACATAGCCTACATTATGAGGAATGGTAATTGAAACATACATACATTGTAAGGAATGGTAATTGTAAAACACATAGCTTACATTGATTATGAGGAATGGTAATTGTATTAAACATAAATACATTGTAAGGAATGGTAATTGTAACATACATAGTCTACATTATGAGCTATGGTAATTGTAACATACATACATTGTAAGGTATGGTAATTGTACAATACATAGCTTACATTATGAGGAATGGAAATTGTAACATACATACATTGTAAGGAATGGTAATTGTAACATACATACATTGTAAGGAATGGTAATTGTAAAATACATAGCCTACATTATGAGGAATGGTAATTGAAACATACATACATTGTAAGGAATGGTAATTGTAAAACACATAGCTTACATTGATTATGAGGAATGGTAATTGTATTAAACATAAATACATTGTAAGGAATGGTAATTGTAACATACATAGTCTACATTATGAGCTATGGTAATTGTAACATACATACATTGTAAGGTATGGTAATTGTACAATACATAGCTTACATTATGAGGAATGGAAATTGTAACATACATACAGTGTAAGGAATGGTAATTGTAAAATACATAGTCTACATTATGAGCTATGGTAATTGTAACATACATACATTGTAAGGTATGGTAATTGTACAATACATAGCTTACATTATGAGGAATGGAAATTGTAACATACATACATTGTAAGGAATGATAATTGTAACATACATACATTGTAAGGAATGGTAATTGTAACATACATACATTGTAAGGAATGATAATTGTAACATACATACAGTGTAAGGAATGGTAATTGTAACATACATACATTGTAAGGAATGATAATTGTAACATACATACAGTGTAAGGAATGGTAATTGTAACATACATACATTGTAAGGAATGATAATTGTAACATACATACAGTGTAAGGAATGGTAATTGTAACATACATACATTGTAAGGAATGGTAATTGTAACATACATACATTGTAAGGAATGGTTGTTGTAACATACATACATTGTAAGGAATGATAATTGTAACATACATACAGTGTAAGGAATGGTAATTGTAACATACATACATTGTAAGGAATGATAATTGTAACATACATACAGTGTAAGGAATGGTAATTGTAACATACATACATTGTAAGGAATGGTAATTGTAACATACATACATTGTAAGGAATGGTTGTTGTAACATACATACATTGTAAGGAATGGTTGTTGTAACATACATACATTGTAAGGAATGGTTGTTGTAACATACATACAGTGTAAGGAATGGTAATTGTAACATACATACATTGTAAGGAATGGTTGTTGTAACATACATACATTGTAAGGAATGGTTGTTGTAACATACATACATTGTAAGGAATGGTAATTGTAACATACATACATTGTAAGGAATGGTTGTTGTAACATACGTAGCCTACATCATGAGAAATGGTAATGTGTAACATATACTGTGGCCATGTGTTATGAACTCGCCACCCTTAGCGTTACATCACATAATTATATTATGATTTTTTACACCAATTGAGTTTCAATTTAGAATATCTCCATAATTATTAACCCTAACCTAGCAAAAGTATACATTTTTGGAAAGCTGACGACATAAGCAATCTAAATATACACATTTCAACTCATTATACAGGGTGACCTTGAAATCATACAGGGTGGAAAGAAAACAATTCTGGATAAAAAGTGAGTTACTTAATGCATTGCTTATTACTAACTTACAGTAATAAACTGAAAGTAAACAATATGTATTTGGTTAGAGGATGGGGGAAGCCTACTGACTTTGGAGAAAGAAAAATCACAGTTGCTTGTTAATCTCAGAATACAGGGTGTTCCAAATTATGTTTTTTTTTTTTTACAATTCAACATATTTTGAACTGAAACATTTTAGCCCTAACCCTAACTGAAAAAGTAAGTCCATATTTGGATTCCTCATCAAATTTCCTTTCAGAAAATGTATACTTTAACTATGATAGGATAAGTAATTCAAAATTTACAGCAACTTTTAGATTTCAAAGACATACGCATTACTTACTACAGTGTTCAATATAAAAACGGGTAGTTTTATACGTAAAAGTTCGTATTTTATAGACTAAACCAATCATAAAGAGTTCAAAATGATTAAAAACAATTAGCAGAATTGTTTAGCTGTAAATTAAGACCAAAACCAAGTTTGTAGGCCCTTTAGTACTTGAGTAGTAGTGAATTTAATCAAGTTTACACACGCGAAACGCCCTGTTCCCATAGAGTTTATGTGTACCTCCTCCCCCCCCCCCCCCCCTCCTCCTCCCCCTCCTCCTCCCCCCTCCTCCACCTTGACTGTTCGCAATTCAATCAACCATAACTTCGTTAATTGAGAAGCTATAGTGTTCATATTTACAGGTTTGTTTAGTGGTATTAATTAGCTTTCAAGTGAGACCAAGAACATGACTATAGCTTTTTGTTTTGCTGAGATATAATGAATTAAACAGATCACAATTTGAAAATACGTAACAACACCACCATTTTTGGGTGGCGAGTTCAAAACGCATGGCCCTATACATTGTGAGGAATGGTGATTCTAACATGCTTACATTGTAAGCTTGCATTTGTAACAGAAGTACTCCGCGAGGAATGGTAAGGGCAACATACATTATGAGAAATGGTAATTGTAACATACATACATTATGAGGAATGGTAATTTTAACATACATAAATTTAATAAATGGTAATTGTAACATACGTACATGGCGAGGAATGGTAACTGTAACATACATCTTTTATGAGGGATGGTAACTGTAACATACATCTTTTATGAGGGATGGTAACTGTATCATACGTCTTTTATGAGGGATGGTAACTGTAACATACATCTTTTATGAGGGATGGTAACTGTATCATACGTCTTTTATGAGGGATGGTAACTGTATCATACGTCTTTTATGAGGGATGGTAACTGTATCATACGTCTTTTATGAGGGATGGTAACTGTATCATACGTCTTTTATGAGGGATGGTAACTGTAACATACATCTTTTATGAGGGATGGTAACTGTAACATACATCTTTTATGAGGGATGGTAACTGTATCATACGTCTTTTATGAGGGATGGTAACTGTATCATACGTCTTTTATGAGGGATGGTAACTGTAACATACATCTTTTATGAGGGATGGTAACTGTATCATACATCTTTTATGAGGGATGGTAACTGTAACATACATCTTTTATGAGGGATGGGAACTGTAACATACATCTTTTATGAGGGATGGTAACTGTATCATACGTCTTTTATGAGGGATGGGAACTGTAACATACATCTTTTATGAGGGATGGTAACTGTAACATACATCTTTTATGAGGGATGGTAACTGTATCATACATCTTTTATGAGGGATGGTAACTGTATCATACATCTTTTATGAGGGATGGGAACTGTAACATACATCTTTTATGAGGGATGGTAACTGTATCATACGTCTTTTATGAGGGATGGTAACTGTAACATACATCTTTTATGAGGGATGGTAACTGTAACATACATCTTTTATGAGGGATGGGAACTGTATCATACATCTTTTATGTGGGATGGTAACTGTAACATACATCTTTTATGAGGGATGGGAACTGTAACATACATCTTTTATGAGGGATGGTAACTGTAACATACATCTTTTATGAGGGATGGTAACTGTATCATACATCTTTTATGAGGGATGGTAACTGTAACATACATCTTTTATGAGGGATGGTAACTGTATCATACATCTTTTATGAGGGATGGTAACTGTAACATACATCTTTTATGAGGGATGGTAACTGTATCATACGTCTTTTATGAGGGATGGTAACTGTAACATACATCTTTTATGAGGGATGGTAACTGTATCATACATCTTTTATGAGGGATGGTAACTGTAACATACATCTTTTATGAGGGATGGTAACTGTAACATACATCTTTTATGAGGGATGGTAACTGTATCATACGTCTTTTATGAGGGATGGTAACTGTATCATACATCTTTTATGAGGGATGGTAACTGTAACATACATCTTTTATGAGGGATGGTAACTGTAACATACATCTTTTATGAGGGATGGTAACTGTAACATACATCTTTTATGAGGGATGGTAACTGTAACATACATCTTTTATGAGGGATGGTAACTGTATCATACATCTTTTATGAGGGATGGTAACTGTATCATACGTCTTTTATGAGGGATGGTAACTGTAACATACATCTTTTATGAGGGATGGTAACTGTAACATACATCTTTTATGAGGGATGGGAACTGTATCATACATCTTTTATGTGGGATGGTAACTGTAACATACATCTTTTATGAGGGATGGTAACTGTATCATACGTCTTTTATGAGGGATGGGAACTTGACATACGCACATTGTAAGAAATGGTGGTTTCTAACATACGTACATTGTAAGGATTGGTAATTGTAAGGATTGGTAATTGTAAGGATTGGTAATTGTAAGGATTGGTAATTGATTATTGTAACGTACGTACATTATAAGGAATGGTAATTGTAACGTACGTACATTGTAAGGATTTGTAATTGTAAGGATACGTATATCATTGTACGAAATGGTAATTGTCACATACATACATTGTGAGGAATGGTGGTTATAAATTACAGACGTACATTGTGAGAAATGGTAATTGTATCTTACATAAATGTTTCAGAAATTGTTTTTGTAAAACCCGTCTATTGTAAACAATGATGTAATTATATGTATATCATATGTACATAGTAAGGAATTGTGTGTTATGTTATTACATTCTTAAAAGTTGATACTTCGCCATCAAAATAAATCATTTCAATTTACAATATTGTAAGGAACTATGTGTGAAACACGTGAGTAATGCGTACAATGTGACATTTAGTTATAGTTGCCATACTCGAGATATTCGCAACATATCTGCATCGTAAGTAAGTAATATTTTAAACAATATACACCACTGGTCAAAGATATGGGTATGGTTAGGAATTTTGTTTTAACAAACAGACTTGGTAAGAAATGGTTACAGACGTAGATCGTGAGAAATGATATTAATTGCAGCTAACATACTGTTAGGAATAGGATTTGCAGCAAATGTTTATTATTGTAAGAAATTAGTATTTTGTATTGTAGCTTACCTTTATTGTGAGGAATGATTTGTGAACATTGTAATGCTTGTTATTTACAGCATACGTTTACATAATAACAAACGAAATACGTATACACTGTATATTTGCGTTGGCGTGTTACTCAATAAATCCGTATAGATCATTTCAAATCTGGGCATAATTCTGTTATACCCTACACACCAACATCGGTATGCGTCGTTCTTAAAAATCATGCACTATCATGAATACCTCTGACGGTGAAGGGTATAACAGAATTACTCCCAAATCTGGGTAGCGGTATGGTGTAGAAGTCCCAAGTATGCAAATGATCTCACTGAATACAATGTCATGCTCTACCACACATCTACCCAGTACTCAACAACGGAATAAATCTCATAATCCTCATTTGCATACTTGGGACTTATACACCATACCCTTACCCAAATCTGGTCTGTTCAAGAACTGAATGATCTTTAAACATTTAACAATGAGACAGTATAGAACACCAAAACGTTATTAAAACAAAAGTGCAGCTCTTTTGGGTACACCCTGTATAATAAATGAGCAAAAGATGGGTTCACGTTCCCGTGTTATATGCAGTCTAACGGGTATAGGTTTGCTATAGAGATTGGAGCGTGCGGTGATGTTATTTGTCTCCAACAAAACATTAATTGCTGGAACAAATCCTGACGCTGAAATGGTAATGGGGCCGGCTGGGTAAATGACCCAACTCACCGCTACGCTCTCAAAACGATGTATTGCACAGAAATGATGAAGCCATCCATCAAAATTTCATTAATAATACTAAAACACATCGTGTATATCGCAGACCTATTTCCATGCTAACATAAAGATGCGGGGGAGGAGGGGGCTCGTCAATATATCGTTTTTACTCCAGTTACATTGAAATATCACTTCTGTGTTTACTACTATATAGGCCTAACTATGTTATTTTACTGGATGGACTACACTTTTAAAACTTCGAATAACCTTTAGAAATGGAATCATCTCATTAATGGTTCTCACTTACTTCATTTTGAGATCGGAAACCTTTCCGTGCTGAACTTCAAAAATAAGCAAAAGTGTTAATGCATTCATAAAGCGAATGTACACAATATTAATCCTTGCATTTTTGAAACATTGTTGATTACAGGATTTCTACTAAAAAGTATACGTGGCTTTTTATTTTTATTCAACTCACATCTATACGAGTAAAGAATTCAAGTTAAGAGGGCACGCTGCACAATTATATACTACTTGCGATCAAAAAAAGTCATTTTACGGATCGTTTTCAATTCAAATGGCAACGGAAATCGAATGGTCAGTGGAGATGGCGTAGCCAGGAATCGTTAGTTATTTCACTGAATCGTATTTAGTGAGACAGAAATAGACTAAAAATTAATTACGAATGCGATTGCGTTCGACCCACAGGAGACACTGCTCCCCCTCCCCCCGTTTCGATACTAATAAATCATCCCTTAACTGCGGACAAACTCAATGCATTATGGTCTTCAATCAGGATGTTCGTATTTATTACAATCTCCGGGAGGCTGCAAAACGAGCGATATGTCTTCCCCAATCTTTCCATAAATCAATATGAATGGTCATAAATGGCACTGTCATTGATACTCAATAAGGAAACGGGCAGATCTCTGACACGATCGAGATAAAGTTATAAAACATTAAACGTCAAAAACGTGAGCAATTATTCATTTAACTCGACAGGACTGATACGTAACAACGTACACGAACGACACGCGATGGCATCGGTGTTCACTCAACGTTTGATCAAGTTTATAACGTGCACGGTGGTTGGCTGCTCGGTGTTCATTCAACGTTTTATAACGTGTGCGGTGGTTGGCTGGTGTTGAATAGTTTCGATGAATAATTTCTCATAAACATTTTACGGTACACAGTTTGTAAAACTAATTATTAATCTACCTTCATCGTTGTATCGTGCATTTTATGCAAATGGCAAATGCAAGGAATCAAAATAGTATTTATAGGTATGGTAGAAATATTAATGTGGTGCTAAATGTCATACTTTTAGTGTTGATATGGACATTTGCTTATTCCATAGTAATCATGTTAACTCACTCATTGTAAAACAAAAGGAAATCCGAATTGTATATTATTTCGGGAATATTTGGGAGGTGATATGAACTCCTGAAACCAAGTCTATATTATCAAGGGAATTATTTCCTGGAAGTGCGGGGCGAAATGTTTGCATGTGGCCGGCATTGTAACATCCGCCCTAGAATGCCATTCAAAGAAGAAATTCTGATCATTTTGAAAGTATGCGGACTCCGTAAATTAGAAATTCCGTATTTTGTCCCAAACAAAATACGGAATCGTTCCGTGCTTAATTAGCATTATAAATATATGCTTTACGGAACGATTCCGTCTTACGGAATATTTCATTTACGGAAATTTCTAACAGTGCATGAATCACAATCGATTGTTTCAGTTTCAGTTTCAGATTGTTACTGAAAGGCTTTAAAAACATTGTTTAGCCCGGTGTTAGGACGCACATGGAAGGAACCTATAAGCCTAGACAATTGTGAAAAAATTAACATTTGTTCTCCATAAATAAATGCTACGGTGGGATTCCCTGGCCATGTAATAATACTCCAGTAACAGAAATGGACAATAATTTTTAAATTACACGTCTCTTGAATAATAAAAATGGTTTGTTTTGTAACTACATGTAGTATGTAAGGCAAATGTATAAGGCATGATTGTTCTAGAGTAGGGAAGCAACGTAAAATCAATCAACATTTTATTTAATGAAATATAACTTATATTCGGACGTAACGTTATCTCATATCAAATTTGTACTTATCTGACTTTGGGAGTTGGCATTTCTTTAATCAGCTCGTATTACTGGTATTAAACCTTTGCAAGAACAGTCATGATAACATGTATGTACGTACATAAACATTCAAAACCGTACAGCGAAACTTACTGTTTTATTGTACATTCAGCCAACCAGTATGGGTTTTTAAGACAAATAAAAGAAGATTTTAGTTTTCTTCCTGATATGTCGACGTAAACTTTTATCAAATTGATATTAATCTGGGCTTGTGATTGGTGATTTCTTTTAAAGGTAGATGTTCCGATTTTCAACTTGAAGTTTTCTATTCTACATGAAAGGTCATCCTTAAAAAAGTCGTGTTCCAAAGTTTGAGTTGCATAGCTCTAATGGTTCTTATTTTAGACGCACAAGATGCTGTGAACTGTACCCATTGAGTAGTATACAAACTATATCGGTGGTTACCACCATTCGCGGTAATTCGACGTTATTTCATCGATTTCTCCGTAATTATACCGATTTAGGCCGTCAAATTTCAGTATGATGATGAGAAAAATACGAGCTTTCATATGATATGAAAATCTCCGTATGTTTGAAATAATTCTGTGTTACGAAAATGTGATCGGGTCATCTACCTTTAATACAATGATTTCGTGTATTGGTATTACAGCATTGACAAAATAACTTTTCGTTTTGATAGGCTTTTTTAGAGCTAAGATTTCACATGAAAAAGCTGCAATCGAGATTCCATTGATGATTTGTATAATGCATCAATGGATTGCTGCCAGACACGAGGAAATCGCAGAACGATATGACCTAGCGAATGAATCCAGGGAAACAAGGGCTGTGTTGAGCCGGATACGCACGGCTGAGCAACAAAGCAAAAATTCGCGGGTTAGCAATTCGAACTTGTGATTGGCCTAAAGGAACCAAGACAAAGGCCGTCTGAAAAAGCCATGGAAAAATGCACTGGCAATCCTGTGCTTGAGCAACTCAGAATTATGTTAGACAAGCAAAATAATTCTTTTATTGTTGAAGATAGCACATGTTTGTTATGGATAATACTAATGACAATTTGTCTCTTGTTCAAATCGAACTTGACAGTCAACATGCATTAGATTATTTTACTGAATTTATTGATTATGTTTAATTGCTCACTGAATGACTGTTCCAAAGCAGAGGTCTTTGCACATAAAAGCTGAATTTGGCAAGTGACAGTTTTGACGTACCTGAGTAGATATATACTAACTATAATTTGATAAGTAAGCTCCAAACAGACAGAACAGATTATAATGACACACTGCCTTCCTTGCCTTTTGGGCCTCGGTCAGTTGTGACGATTGGCTGCCATACGTTCACATATATATCCGGATAATCTTTCTCCAAGCTATTCTGCCTTGTGTCAGACGCTTAACCTTTATTAGACTAATACCGGTCCATTCCTTGATGTTATCGAACCATTGTTTATTCTGACGACCTCTCTTCCTGCTGACTTCCACTTTCCCTTCTTTGATGTGGAGTGCCAGTAAGCTACCACTGCCTCTTATGATGTGCCCCAAATACCGTAGGCCAGTTTCCTTTCAGGATATTTATGTTGGTTCTTTTCTCCTTCCAGTTGACTTTCAGCATTCTTCTCTCCAGATCCACATTTCAGCAGCCATTTTCCGATTCTCATCTGCTTTGGTTAGAGTCCATCCCTCCCGACCATGAAGGATTGCGATCCAAACCAGGTCCTGGAGTTATATCATCCTTCCCTTGGCCACTCCGATTTTAGCTCTGATATCAGCTGTGCAGTTAGCAGATGTGGTTTTTACAGATCCCAGGTATTTGAAGTGACTGACTTGTTCAACATCTTCACCATCAAGTTGTTTATAGAAGCTTTGTCTTTTTGATATTGAGCTTGTGGTTTAGCTTTTTGCCTGCAGCGTTTATGGCTGTTGTTAGTCTTTCAATGTCTTTTTTAGATGTTCCACAGAGTGCAGTGTCATCGGCATATCTGAGGTTTGAGATTGGCGTACCTCCTACTTTTATCCCATACTGGTCTACATTGGCATCTCTCATGACTTTTTCCGTGTATGAGACGAACATGTATCATAGTACACCTGCCCCACACCTTTCAGGTTGAATTAATCTGTGTTTTCATCATTCCATCTGATCCTTGCTTTCTGATTCGCATAGACATATACAGGTAGAGGATTGAAGCAGTGCTACAACTTACAAGATGTGCTTGGGAAACCCATCATCATTGCAGAGAAACGCTTGATGTGGCTCACAGAGTCAAATTCTTTGGAATACCTAGTCGATGAACATGATGAAAGCTTCCTGACCTATTGCAATGATTTTCTCTATCAAGATCTGTAGACATACTAACATGTCAACAGTGCCCCTGCCTTTCTTGTAGGCGGCTTGCTCTTCTGGAAGTTCTTGTTCTAACTTGGCTTTCAGACGTAGGATGATGATCATCAGTAGCACCTTACTCGTATGGCTGATGAGGGCAATTGTCTTGTAGTTGGAGCACTGGTTGCGGTCGCCTGATTTGAACAGCATGACAAATTCTTGCACTTTCCAGTCATTTGGCCATTGATCCAGATTCCAGATGCATGTACGTACATAGCTGATGTAATGCTTTAAGTCCATGCTGGCCTGTTGATTTAATAAGCGCGGCAGATATTCTATCAAGGCCTGGTGATTTCCCATCCTTGAGTTTCTTGACAGCATCACTTCATCCATTAGCGGTGAAGGTCTATGTCATCGCCAAATGCTCTGGTCATCTTTCAAAGAGTGATGCACCATAATCTCTCCATCAGTTCATGATGTTTGATGGTTCGCTTAACTGCTCCGTCTGTGTTTTTACACATGTTTGGTTTGATGGAGTAGATTTATGATTTTATTTTATTTTATTCAGCATATTATCATCATTATTTCGGATTGATCTGAAAATTGCTTTGGATTTTCCAGTTGCATCATAGTCTTGTATTTGTTGACATTGCTCTTCTAGTCCCACTGCCTTGTCTCTTCTGATTTGTCGTTGAATTTCAGAACGCACTTCTTTATATCGCTCAATTGGCTGGTAAGTATGCTTTACATTTCTTTACTGATCCCTGGCATCCCTGGTTTCTTTGGGGATCTTTTGACTCTTCCAAGTGTCTCCTCAGCAAGTGTCTCAGATAAAATGGTTTTTGTAAGTCATCCACAGTGATTCTGGAATGATATTTATTATTAGATGGGTAGGTTCAATTTAAACATGTCTCATGGTCAGCAAATCTTGATGGCACGACAAAACTGGTGTCAAACTTGAAGTCATTAAAATCATCTTATTGCCATTGTAGTTTTATTTCATGCAACAACTTTAAACTACGTTGCACATCCACAAACCAGCCCGATCACTGTATCAGTAAACCATTGCTTCGCTTCAAGTATCTTTGCGCGTTTAACACCTGCAATGTTAAATGCAGTATTCATGTACAAGAACGTGTTACCAAAAGTTGCAATGTTGTCACCACGTGTTCACGTAAGCATGATGGATATGTTGGCACACACATAGTGAATGTACATCGTATATAGCTAGCGATAGGGTGATCATTCAATGTTGCAACGCGCTACGAACGTGTCTCATATTCAAAACCGTACAACAACACTATTGCTGTACTATACCATGACTGTACACACCAATCAATTAGGGAGCGTTCATAAATACTTGCTGGGGGAGGGGAGGCTGGACAAAAGGGGTGTCATGAAAGTTTTGAAAATCCCTAAAGAGGGGGGGGGGGGGGGGGGGGGGGGGGGGGGGCGCAAAAACGTTTGAACACTCAACAGTTTCCAAATTTCTTCCAGACCCCTGCTTAGGCTATGTACATTATTTATTCATAGTTCAGTCAAATTTAACAATTCGAACAATGTCGTGTCGGCATACAAATAGAGAAATATCCCAATATGTACTGCCGGGGCAGGTGTGGCAGCTAGCAGCCCCGCGTAGCAGCCCTCAATAAGTGTGGGAACGAGTCTGAACTACAGACACGTGATGTGCAGGGATTCTCTATTGTGAATATCCATCTTCAAGTGTAGGTCCAAAAGGGCCGAGTCTGATTCCAAGTCTATCATGTCTATCGGGCTGTCCGAGTCATGAGTCCAATTCCAAGTCCTGGTGAAAAGCAGTGGCGTGTTCAAAGGGGGGGGGGGGGGGGGGGGGGGGGTGGACGACGGGCAGAGGGAGCCGCGTCACCCATTCGGGGGAATTTGCTCGATTCAGATAAGTTTAAATATTTTACTTATGGCCAAGCTCAAAACGTCAGTCGGGGAAATCGAAACCAAATGTAGTATAAAATAGCATTTTTGTCGCGCGCATACGTCCAGGGATATCATGTGAAGCCCATTTAAAATAAAATGGCAAGTTTCATTCAAATAGCTAAAAAATGTGCACTGTTCTTTGTACGTATTTTTACTATATACGCCCTGTATAATTTATAATAGTCCCCTACAGGGTGACCCAAAAAATGTTAACACTCTGGGCACATCAGATATCTTAAAAGGACAGGAACACACGGGTCTAATCTTGATGTATTATGAAAGCTGAGTAAATAAGCTTTCATTTGTACCAAGCCGATTTTGCTTCCTCATGTTTGCTGAAGCATATCTCCCGTTCTAAATAACCAATTGGAACGCAATAAAATGCAAATGAAAGCTTATTTACTCAGCTTTCATAATACATCAAGATTAGACCCGTGTATTCCTGTCCTTTTAAGATATTTTATGTGCCCGGAGTGTTAACATTTTTTGGGTCACCCTGTATATTGAGAATCAAGATGACACGCGTACAGTGGCACAATCAGACCGAGTAAAAGGCCTGTCCCTCTGGGTTCCTTCAAATTAGATGACAAACTTGTGGCATTTTGACAATGGGAGTGAGTTCTCCCTCCCGAATACAGGCCTACCCCCTGAATATAATATAACTAAGTTTTACGTATCTGCTTGCTTATAAATATTTAGTGCAAATGCCTTTATCGGGCGCCAACTTATCTTGTGTATTGAACATTTTCCACACGTGAGTTGGTGCGTTGATGACGGAGTCCATCTTGTCACGTTGTGTATCATTTTCTCATTGATTATTGACCAAATTAACGGTTCGTCTTTCATCAAATTTCCAATTTAATGACGCACGTTGGCATATAGGCGTTCACTCCAAACGGAATCTAAAGATACCATACAGGAAATAGTGATTTAAGAACACTTAAACATGTTAATAGAACACTGTTTGTTACGGTAGCAGCACACACCAGCACGGCAAATTATCTTATTGCCATTGTAGTTTTATTTCATTCAACAATTTTAAACTACGTTACTCATCTAGAAACCAGCAAGATTAATGTATCTTCATGCATGTCATGTATCATTGCAGCGTATATTGTAACGCCTGCAATGTCAAATGCAGTATTCATGTACAAGAACGTGTTACTAAAAGTTGCAATGTTGTCACCACGTGTTCACGTAAGCATGATGGATATGTTGGCACACACATAGTGAATGTACAGCGTATATAGCTAGCGATAGGGTGATCATTCAATGTTGCAACGCGCTATGAATGCGTCTCATTATACATTCAAATCAAAAAAGAGAAACTATTGCTCGCTGATAGGTATAGAACTGTGCCTTTTCTTTTGTGTGTTGTTAACAGATGGTCAAGAGTTATACAACATTTGACAATACAATTTCAAGCACATGAAATATTATAATTTGAAAAATTTCGCATGTTCAAACTATATTTGTTTTTGACAACCAGTTTCAATACAGCTAAACATTGTACACAATTTTGAAAATAATGTCCAAAATATCCAATTTCGCTTGCTTCAAATGCAAAGAATATCTGTTAGTTGTTTTTTGAAATAGCAGTCTTCTATTGCTGGACCCCTAAGTTGCTGCTATATTGTATAGTTTGAAAAGAAGAAAAAAAATTGAAGGAATATAAGTAAATTCATAAAAAATAGTAAAAATAAAAATAAGTTATGAGTACATACATTTTGATCTAAAATTAGCCAGAGTTTTGGATAAGGTAGAATTTTGTGAGAAAGATAGCGGGTTATGAACATACTTGCAATTTAATAGACTATCTGTAAGCATGTTAAGGCTTCGTGTGGTGTTGACTCATTCGGAGGCAGTTAACCATGATATGAATGGTGATAGGCAGAATTGATGGCAAGTATTCTCAACACATATTATTTTCATATAATATAAAACGCATCAGTTGTTATTAAGACTAGCGGAAAACCCGCTAGATGAGCAAATGAGAGATGTTATTAAACTGTTAGGGACATGGGATATGTAATTCTAGGCATACCGTATATGTGTAGGCTTTCTGCTGACTCGATTGACCTATAGACCCTTTCCCATCATATTCCAGTGTGTACTTTTTCCGTGAAAAGATATCTCTTTACTAAACCTCTCAAAACGCGAACAGTGAATCCGTCACAAATACGGGGAAAAAGTCTCCTTTGCCGGGCGTGGGCCATGACCATGATGACGGATGCTTCAACATAATAAATCGTGAGCATGCGTTTTTAACAACGTGCTATTGTCTATTTTTTCCCTTCAAAGTTTGCTTCGTTGTTGTTTGTTGTGGTGATTTTGTTTGTTTCACAGTAAGGCATGTCCATTTGCGATGCCCCGAATACTTCCGGTATGGAGAACGGGCGCGGGATGTGTTCTCCGAGAAATATCGCAAATGTCATGGCCTACAATAAGATTATGGCACTTGTGACTACACAATATCAGCCACTATGGTCACGTTTCGGGTCTCGGTCCAACTTTTCGGAACTTGTTGGTCATATTTGAGCATCGCGACATGTGAACTTTCAGCAAGTCCTCAAAGCCTGTAATAATGTACTTTGTTATTATGTGTGATTGGTCAACGTAATTACCATGATTACGCGTACTTAAAAATTCCAGTGTTTGTCTATTATAACCTTGGTCTGAGACATCGAACTGACTGCGATATCATATAAGATGACCGAAGCATCCTCATTTCGCCGATGAATAGTTCATGACCTTGGCAAAGTTGAAAGAGATAATAATACTGATCTCTTGTAATTGCAATAGACGATAACAGGTGGATTTAGTCAGCAGGTGGATTTACGGTTTAGGGTATGGATTTCACGGGCGGTTTCATGGTAAAGTACTGACGATCAGGGAGACACACAGGGTTAACTGCAAATAGCTACTTTGATGTTGCGTTTTCTACCACTGACTGGCACATGAAACCATCAGATTCATGCCCTAAGTTATAGGAATACACAATCTTTCAATTATGCCGACACTTACGGTATCAGCAGATATTTACTTTCGTGTTGATATTCCTTTTAATTCAGTGCCGCAAGTCGCAATGAGAGGAAGCTATAGACTAGTTTTTCATAGTGTATCTGGATTCTTTTAATGACATAATAAGCAGTAAATGAGTATTCAATGTGTGTGGGGGAGGGATAGGGCATGTAGGTTAAGACCGACAATAAATGTCATGATTTTCACATTGAAGTCGACACCCCTTTGCTAGTATATCCGGCATGTCCGGTGAGGAACGTTACGGACTCCAGTTTAAAGTCCATGATCTTATCAACTGAAAGAGATAATTAATAGTCCTATCATATGATGAGTATTTCTAAAGCGCATCACTCCGCCAGATAGACGCTGAAGATCCATCTTAATTTCAACCTTTTGTAACAGATGAATAGTTAACAGGAAAGGTTTGGGGTTTAGATTTATAACAACGTAAAAGGCCGACGGGGCTGTCTTTAAACAATCACTCATATTTTTGTTTTGTTCATATATGGCAGTGTTGTACATAATTCTCGATTAAAAGATGTTCAACAGCATATTTTGAGCGGCAGTTTTAGATAACTATATTATATATAGGGGCGGCTTCGGTGGTCTGTCGGAAGCATGTCGGTATATTACGAGCTGTCGGTACAATGACATGTCGGCATTAGTAAGCTGTGCAAAAAATAGAGGCAAAATTGAAGAAAATAATAAGGGACTTGTTTCTATTTGAATTACTTATTACCTGTACTTATAATATATTGAGCCACTTGTCAAAAATAACTTGCAATTCAGCATACTGCATGCATTCATAACCCTGTGAAAGTTAACAGAAATATCGTATCATGATCAATGTGCTATCTACGGTAGATAGCACATGGGTGATTATTAAAAGGGCTCAAATGGTTGTGTTATACAAATGATTATACCACACCTTATACTGGACAGTGACGGAAGACCATCGTATTTTTGTAATGAGAAATAGTGTGAATATAGAACCACGAGACAGATGTTTTCATATTGCCTACGGTGACCGGACGGAGGAAGTGATGATGCATTTGGTGCATACACGTGCGCACTTAACCTCTGAATAACATGAATAAATGCTTTTGGGTGTGCCTATAATTCTCGTTCACGATTTGTAGAATTGTTTTTCTTCTTTTAATTGTTGAATAACCAAAAGTTCGTTTTAAAGAATTACATGAATAAAGGACGCAATGTATGACGTACATGGGCATGTATCAACCATGATAAATCTATGATTAGTATCAAAATACCTGACAACATACAAAATATTACGTTGTTGCACGAGCGTGCTATCTTCAGTAGACAGCAAATGATGCGTGCTTTCTTTGCGTGCTTTTCAGAAGATAGCACGAAAAAGTGCCCTCAGCTAACAGTGCTAATGTATAATGCTCCATTTACAAGGTTACGCTATGTTGTACAATCTAATTGCACTCCACAGCAATTCCTCTATTGAGATTCTGTTGTAATTTCAATAAATCTCTCATGGTCAACAGCATCATCAGCAACAATCAGCGCGCTGTAATCGTAATCGATGAAAGAATCATCTCCGACTAAGCATGTGAATTATCTACCAATTACGAACGGATTTAATGCCATCATTTAATATAATGCCGATCTTGGTGATTAATGCTTGGTTGATGGTGTGCCCTTGGTTGAAGAGATCACTGCCTTAAGCTTTACCCTGTTCCGTCATCAAATATAGGCCTATACATTGAGAACATTGTTTATAACTGGGGAAAGCAAGATTCTATATAATCTACTGGCATAATTCAAATCAGTGGTGCGACGAGAGGAGAGGGATATATATAAAGGAAAGGACTTGAAAACATCAGATTATGGCCACTTGATGGTTTTTACGAGGTCAAAAAGAGACGAAAATCGACTAGGAAATCTGTATCAAATACCCATATTGGGAATGGGATTATTATCATCTGACAAGTGACACCTATAATAACACGACCTTGCTTCACGGACAGACAGACATATCGACACCCAGACACACAAACAGACAGGCGGCGCGGACAGACAGTAGCCTATTCCGAGACATGAACGTACTGACGCACCGATTATAAACAGATACGATATGATAACAGACAATGAGACAATGTTTGCATATCAAATCATGGACGTATACACCGACAATTCATAGAAAACGGTTTATCGATTCTTACTAACTAATATATCAGTATAAGTAATGACCGGCCCCCCTTAAAGACATCGTCATAAAAACAGGGCTAGTTTTACTTACTTTAATAACGTACTGCATCCGCTTCCTCTAATTTGTTAAGGGGGCTATGAACCCTCAGGTATAGCCTCCATAAAACTGCCGTAACTTCTTCATCAGTATTCATTTAATCTATATAAAAGTATTACATTTGTGTGCAGACAAGGTTTCAATGAATCCAACCATGATCATGAAATTGACCATTTTGGAGAAAATTAAAAAAAACACCACGTTTTTTGACCCATTTTAGGTTTTACAAAGATAACTCAAAATATATTTTGTCAAATTTTGTCATACTATAGTTTTATTATATTCCTAATACAATTCCCTAGGAATCTTGTTGTGTTTTTTTGATTTTTTTTGTTATTTTTTGAATTATTAACCAAAAAGTGCCAAAAATGTGATTTTCATGATTTTGGAGGTAAAAAAATCACATATTATGGCACTTTTTGGTCGATAATTTAAAAAATGATAAAGATTTTTAAAAAAGAAGAAGATTCCTAGGGAATTGTATATATCAGGAATATAATAAAACTAGTAGGCCTATGACAAAATTTAACAAAATATATTTTGAGTTATCTTTGCAGAACCTAAAATGGGTCAAAAAACGTGTTTTTTATTATCTTCTCCAAATGGTCAATTTCATGATCATGGTTGGATTCATTGAAACCTTTTCTGCACAAAAATGTATACTTTTATATAGATTAAATGAATAATGAAGTTATACGGCAGTTTTATGGAGGCTATACCTGAGGGTTCACAGCTTCCATAACAAATTAGAGGAAGCGGGTGCAATGCGTTATAAGTAAAACTCGCCCTGTTTTTATGACTATGTCTTTAGGGGGGGGGGGGGGGGGGGGGGGGCGGTCATTACTTATACTGATATATTAGACATTAGTAAGTATCGATAAACCGTTTTCTTTGAATTGTCGGTGTAACAAATTTTGCTTTTAGTTGAATGAGTTTTTGTTTGTTTTTGTTGTTGTCCTTTATATTTCATCATGTTAATGTTAGTCCATGCTTTTTTGTATGCATGAATAATGTTTATGTTCGGTTGTCTGTTTGTTTTTCTGTAATGTTTCTGTAAGAACGTTTCGGCAGTACGCACATCAGGTGTGATAGGCTAAGGCTCATTTTCTGGTCAAAAGTGCAAATTGTATACGCTAGAAACTGAGCCTTTAAGCATACGATATTGTATTAAAATACAACATCCATTATTGAAAATTTAAGAAATATTTGCTTGATTCTAGCCGGGATTCTGGCATGTTCTTGTTCCAAAGTATCTATCTATGGTACCTGAAAGTAAAGTCTTTATTGATATTGTCAAAAAGAGAACAGAAACTGTCCTAGTGCACTTTAATATGACAGGGAACGTATACCATACCGTCGTCAGCTAGGCGATGTGTTCACGTAAATACAATTGATTGGTGCGTGTAGTTGATTGATAACGCTGTCCTTATATGAGACACCTCTTCCCCATACAGGCCGACATCAAAAACGTGACTCTCACGCATATTATTTAATAATTGATATCTTGTCTTGCTTGTTCATGTCACTTCAACTTGTGTGCTACATCTTTGCGTAAGTCAACCGAAAGACACTCGGATGGGTTACGGAAGGGCAGGAGGTAGGGGTTGAGGTTATTTTTTGTATTCTTGTTGTGCATCACATAATCATGATAATAGTGAAGTTTATTCATTCTGTTTCTTAACAAATGGTTGTTGGTCATTTCATATACTATACGTGTTCCTCACGCATGCGGCTGCTATCAAAGAAAATGGAAGAATTGTATCAAAACACCAGCTATAGATATTCAGAATGAAAATAAATGCATTGGATTACAGTGCTATCTTCAGAAGAAAGCACGCACGTCTCACATACCGCACGCACCCCCACAAAAGCCACCCCACTTTGATTGTAGAAATTAATGGGCCTTCATCACACAACTACAAACTCATTAATTTTCATATTTCACTTCCAACCGTCTTTTTGTTAATTACCTTCAGTTAAGTTCTGATACCTCTTGTAAAATATGCAACAAATATGCATGAACAATAATCGATTATTTAGACTCTTGTAAGAACTGATGGGTATTACGCCATCTTTATATCGTATACGATACATATAGAGAAAGTATACGGATATATCATACAGAACAGGTCTTGCTCTGTTAGCCACCGCCCCCCCCCCCCCCCCCCCCGCCCCCGCAAAGTTGATTTTTAGTTTCCCGTCACCCGCCCTCGCTTCGTTTTCATGACCGCGTTTGAATTCATTATTGAAATTTCGGGAACAAGGTCTTCTAAAAAACTGGGGGACGAGTGTTTAAGGTGGCAAAAGGATGGGAAGATTTGGAATGGATCTGTTGAATTTTGTGGAAGTTGGCAAGAGGAAAATATCATTATTTATAATTTAATTTCAATTTGTAATAATATATTTCGATGTAAATTACATGATTATGTATACAGCAGTCCTTCCAGAAACAACACACTAGTGATCCTCTTGCCAACTTCCACAAAATTCAACAGATCCATTCCAAGTCTTCTCATCATGCTCATCCTGCTTTAACACAATACGAATCTTTTAGTAGAAAAGCATTCCTTGATATTTTGATTCAATTAATAATGCACCAATATAGGCCGTTTTAGTTTTGTATTGCATAAATGGTAGGTTTTGATGGATAATTGTAGTCAATCGTTTTGTAAAAATAAACATCACGAACAGCCAGACGAACGAACATAACAACATGAGCCGAATCAAAAAAGAAATCGTGATTATTTATATTCATTAAACAAAAATTGTAAACAATATTAATAGATAAAAAAAGAGTCTCGTTAATAAACAAACTAACGATATTGTAAGTAAACAATATAATGGATCATAAAAAAATACAAATGTAATATTAAAAAAGTGTGCTCCCCAGCGGAATCGAACACTGGATTCTCGCGTGACAGTGCAGGTAACTAACCATTAGACCACAGTATCTTGTTCACAATGGCAGACGTTACAACAGTATACATCCGTTGAGATTGTCTCGGATACTGCTAAATCGAAAATAATAATGTGATATTCAAACTACATTGTCCATTAAAGCACCATTGTATTTACGGTAATAGACACATTTAATATAAAATATCATTAAAATACTAATTTCGCACTGAAAATCTGAATTTGGCGATATTTTCGCATTTTATACCAACACTACTACCGGACTGTATTAAAAACCTCAAATTGCCTAAAAACCACAGATAAAGTTCGTTTTCCTATCAATACTTCTTCCGTTATCATGTTTATGTATAATACAATTTACATTATTTAGTAAATACAATAATTGTAACGTTTCACGTCACCACTAGCTAATTGAAACAACAATAATGACCACGTGACCTTTCATTTGAAAACTAAGGGGTCCGAGTTAACTAGTCCCCCCCCCCCCCAAAAATACAGTTTTTAAAATAAAAATGTCCGAATTCATGCATTTGTGTGATGAAATTGTCCGATCAATCGTCCGTCGTGAACAAAGTAAATATATAGCCTTTCTGTAACTTACATATAGTGATCTAAATTTTGTATAATAATGAAAGTCGTAAAAATAATGAATAATGAATAATGAAAAAGTTGCTTCGCTTGTTTTTAAAAAAAAAATGTTACGGGAAACTAAAAATTAACTATGCGGGGCCTTATCATAGTCATTTCCGTTTGAGATTCAAGTTATCAAAGCATGCAATTTGGTAGATAATTATTTAAGCGGTAGGCCTAGTCCTCATGTACAAGGATGATCTCTCCTGTGGTTTTATTTTGCTCGAAACACTTCTCGAAAAACTGTTTGGTATACAAATACTGTAATTATATATAAATAAATAATAAATATTTGTATTCGCTTTTCTCTCACTGATGTACCTTGCATGATTTACAAGACTAAATTAATAATGTAACGCATGCACGAGCAAGAAAAGCGAAGGTGGTACAATCCGATACAATCCCCACAATTGCATGTCTTCTTGAAAAACACTACAAGAAACTATTTCGATACTTTGTTTTTCTCTCATCTTCTCTGGTTCTTAGTGAAGATGTTGTGTATATTTAAGGAGGTGTCTAGCAAGCACAACATTGTGCATTATATGTTAGAAAAATAATTATCGAGCCCAAATCGCGTAGATATATAGAACAAAACATACTTACTCATCAAAACCGGCATCTCTCAACATGGCATATTTAACAATTCGCGGTAATCGAAAGTCCCGGTATCAATGACGTCATGATTATTGGTGCTTAAATTTGCGCAAATGTTGAGAGATTTTATTCGTTTTTATGATAAGTATGACGCTTTGTTCTATATAACTGCGCGATTTTGGGGCGATAAGTTTAACATATAATGCAGAAGGATGTGCTTACTGGACACCTCCTTAATAACCATAAAGTTCATTTCTACATGAAAATTAATATATAACGGTCCCAATTACACATCATTATTTCTACCATAACACCGATACCAACACATTTTCAGCGGGAAAATAATCATACAATCTTAAAACAAAATTCCCCTTGTTGTTATTGTAATCTTCTCCTCGTATTATTCGTTCATGTTGAGTAAGTCTTCTCAACTTATTATGAAAGCGATTACCCTGCTGTATTGTATAACATATGCGTCAAGCACACTTCAAATCCAGTGCCGTATTAGAAAGGCTGAGTTTCATTTGATTCCATAAATATGTGATTGGAATTAATAATAAATCGGGTTAATGACTAAATTATACCTTGATGAAAGAGTGTCTATGCAGCCGACTAGTTTGTAATGGATACGCTTGTTTAACCCTTAGCTCAAGTGCAGCTGTATACTTTAGGTGAAATGATCCACCAACTAAATTTACATATTTATGTGATCATATTTATTTCTGTGATATTTAAGTGGAAAGATATATATTAAAAAAATGTATTTTCTTTGTCGTAAACAGGATCAAACCGCTACGTGGAACTTCTATAGTACCGTATCGACAGCCTCTAAACCCTCTAAAATCGCATGACTTTGAGGACGTGGATACAGACCTGTAAAGCAAATAAGAGGTTAAACTTCGCTTGAGGAAGAATAGCGACAATTACTCTTTGCAAACGTCTTATTTCATCACATCATTTTGGGATCTTAAGATGAGACGCATTGTCGGCATTCGTTTTTAATAAATGTTGAAACGTATTGTGGGAGATATCATGTATAATTCAACTTGAGCCCTTCAAATTGGCTTTCCTTTCGATTTTCTTTTTAAACGCAATTTTATTTATGCATTATTTGACAAATAAATGCTTAAAAGCTCGCCATCGTTGACCTAATATGTCCTCCTGTTTTATTCATTTGTTTAGTTGTTGCGACTAGTGTGGCGTGACACATTTTCACACATTTTATTATACTTTCTTAAAAGAAAAACGCATTTGATTTGTGTACTAGTCATCTCCACGCCACGCAGCTATTTCTGATATCACAAAGCTTTGACTCATCATCACAAAGTCACAAATTCATCATTGTGCTCATAATTATAATCAAAATAAACTGCTCACAAAAAGTATCGAAACACTTAGAAATGATCCAATATATAACGGCTCGAAAGGGTATGCATTAATCGAAGCAAATAACCAAGTGCATAATATTGTTCTGCGTATTTTGACACCTCGATCGATGAGATACGATGTTGCGGAGCGGAGTTATTGTCATTTCAATGGTCGTGGGTCCAGTTTCAAAAGTGACAATCATCCTATAGAAAGAGGTTTGCATTACTGTTTAGAATGATCAGATTCGTGCTTTTCAATAGGGATGAGTGTCACTTTTGAAACTGGACCCACGATCATTGAAACGACAATAACTCCGCTCCGCAACATCGTATCTCAACGATCGAGGTGTCAAAATACGCAGAACAAAATAATGCACTTGGTTACTTGCTTCGATTAATGCATACCCTTTCGAGCCGTTATGTATTGGATCATTTCTAAGTGTTTCAATACTTTTTGTGAGCAGTTTATTATAATCATGATCTTTGATAATAATATAATTAGATTTAAAATAAAAGTGACTACCGACAAGGACTTTACCATCAGGCTGTCAACTTGTAAGAATGTCCGCCAAGTCAGAAACTGAAAGAAGGTGGCGGGAGAGGGGACATGGCGGGGGCCCCATATCGGCGCCAAAATCGAGCTCGATAAACTGGTGCATGGTGCCAATCTCAACCGACACGATTCGAATATTGGAGGAGGGGTCGCCCCACCCCATCCTTCTGGCCACGCCACTGCCATGAAGTTCACACACATTCAAATACTGAATGTTCAATACAAAACATCACATGCCGCAAAAAACAGTTAAACATGACAGAATGCCGATTTTTAAGCCATCGCCTGTTGACCAACTACACCGTTAACTTGGCAAAAACAGTATCGTTAAATTGGCAAAAACAATTAAATAGTGACATTTGGAATCAAACTAAAGTATCTTATTAAATATTAATGCAAACTACTTCACCTTTCATGAGAGCAATGACGCAGAGAACACGTGCATCCTTACGGACAACACCCTGTTTTTCGGGTGTGTTTTATAACAATACATGTTGCCATTACGTCATTTTGAAGCAGGATATATGATCTTTGAGTTGATTTTTGAATATTGTGATGGGTCGTGATACGAAGAAATCATATTAATGAAAATACTTCATAGATCACCCACCACTCCGTGCTCCCATCCACCGGGAAATATGAATCTGGTATCCTGTATAATCATTTTCAATTGTTATAATCATGTGTGATGTAACTAACTTTGCGCCATGTGGTCCCATTACTTGTATATCTCCATTAAAACACATATCTGCAAGGAATGTATGAACTTTCATTCTTTTAGTGTGTTTTTTTGGTGATAAAGAAACAAAATCTCAAAATTATATAAAAACACGAACATAATCAAAACTCGTACTACTTTTCTCGATGTGACAATTTTTAGATAACCATAGCCACCCAAAAACCATTGCAACAGTAGCAAGACTTGTATCACTTTGTACCACAAACGTTGGACACATATTGAATTGTCAGACATAATACGTTATAAACTCGTTTACAAGTGTAAATATCTCAAGGATGGGTGAGATGAAGCGAGCTAGTTCAAGTGTTTCGAGCAAAATATAAGAGCGTGGCAGGTAAAGCGAGATCAACCGGCGTGCGACCAAGATCAAGCCGGCCATGGCCACGCTACTGCATTGCTGCACTTGAAGCTTTACGTGGATATAATATCCATCAGAACTTACCAGTGTATAAATAAATAGATTATTGTTCATAGCATTTGTTGCATGCAAAGGTATCAGAAGTTAATAAACAAAACAAAAATAGATAATGCAATGGTTAGAAGATAATGATTATATGATTGATAAGTGTGAATGTATGTTGCTTGCAATATAACTAAAATGTACAGTTTCTATAGTAATAAGATATATACCTTACGTGAAAGTGTGCGTTGTCTGCTATCTACGGAAGATAGCACTGTTTCATATTTACTCGCAATACAATGTTAACACTTTCCATGCGGCTATTGCTTTACCATTTCAAACAGATTTGTCAGAAACCTTTCCCAAGAATTACTGAACAAATACTAGGAATGTTTGTACTTATTTTAAAGCATTTTACATCGAGATTTCAAATGTGGTAATGATATTGAATTATTTTGACATTTTTGAAACATTTTGTGAAATGTTGGAATGATGTCTGCAGACGCCTGCGTGTCCCAAAAAACTGGGTCCAAAAACCGGAGGGCTTATTACTAGTAATGTAGGTACCATAGCTACTCAATATTTAGGGAAAGAAAAGTAAATATATCTGAAATTAATTGGTGAAATTATGAGACCATTTGGATATAAGGTTTTTGAAACACAACACTTTGAATACAGCGTGGTCAGATCCCGTTGTTCCGATTTTGCTCATGAACCGTCCATGCGTTGCATTTGCGCATCGTATACTGACTTCATCAACGTTTTGCTTTGACTTTATTCTTACTCAGGAAATTCTTCAGGTGATTATAAAGTATAAATACCTTTTCTAATGCTGAATATTGACCCAAAATACCTGTAATTTTAACCTTTGTTACCAAACATAAGTTATTTCGGAGAATATAAACACCATACAGGGAAAACTTGCACACCAATGCAGAGATGCGACGCATGGGTGGTTTATTGTTAAATTGAAGAAAAAAAACAGGTTCTGACCACGCTCTATTCAAAGCTTTGTATTTCATTAAGTTGCTATTTGACTTTGTTTTAATTTTCAATCAAAGGACTTTGTGAAGATATTTTGTTTGTATCCAATCTTTTTTCTTCTTCATCGTTATATTTATTAACATGTAGTAATCATGGGTTTGCCTCAATTGAACGTGTTGAATGATGGTTAGCGTCAACTATCGCAATCAATAGGGCATTAATTGACCTTGGTTGGATCATTAGCTTCGATGGCTTTTCTAAATATATTTTGTTATTTTCTGAACCTGATTACCTGATTGGTTACTGTTTCCATTTTATTGCTATATTTCACCCGTCGTGAAAAAAGTGTTGTGGCTTATAGAACGTAAATTAGCTTCCAGAGGCGTGGTTTATTTTCTTCGTGCCATTCTGTCGTAATTCGCCAGCATCGGTGCCATTAATGGTAATATTAAGCCCTGATGTGACACTCCTAAAGCCCTATCACAAATTATTGCCTTTATATATCTTACGGCAGGTGATATGTTATCGAGGAAAGGAAATAAAAACAAAAATTTAACTCTGGTTTGAACAATTTCGCCTTAGTTTAATGACATCACCAAATGAGAAACGCTAAGCCGTGAGATTGAAGCGTATTTTTATCGTTAATGACATGTCTTTTGAGATTACAAAAAGAAAGATGTATTTTATTCTTTGTACGCCAATACTAAGGGTTCTTGTCACATTTATGCAATTTGTCATATCCCCTCGTCATTATACAAAAACGAAATGCTCCTTAAATTAATCTTCTTGACGTTTATGGTTGTTTTGACGGACTGTAAAATAGGCTAAGTGTTTGCGAATTCGTCAAATTCGACAGTCGAGCATTATCACTCGTGATAGTTATCAGCGTCGGCAAGCCAATTGATGTGAAAGGCTTCGAGTAAAAATGCCTTCATCCGAAATGACATATGGGTACTTGGAGATATGAGCTTTTATAGTTTAGATGTATAAAGCCTGACCTTTTATCAATCGTACCGGCGCTTGCTCGCAGCTGCAGTCAAAATCGAAAATATTACACACGATATGGTATTTACAGAACAGATAGTAGTACAAGACAAGATAGCCTACCACACGCATATCATCCACCATAGAATGTTGAGCTATATAGTTGGTCTGGTATTTTTAAAACGGAACCCGGGGATAGCTATAGTACTAATAGTAATAGAAGTACATCCGCTCAGATATTTTTTATATTGCCTCACCCGCCAAGTGTGGACAATGTTGGGGGTAGCTTATAATATACCCTCAGCAATTTTAAAACGAATTTAGATCATTTTTTTGGTATGTCTGTACTGTTTTTATTCAAAACGGATCCCGTTTGCTTTATACGATTATTTGGGGGTAGGGCCTACTTTGAGATATTTATGAACATTCCCGTACAGAGGTATAGGGGGTAACATACTCTTATTAGGTTTTTTCAAATGGATTTGTTGTGGAAATGAGAGAAGGATGTGCACTACATCACTATGTTTAGTCTAAAGATGTTTCAAGTCCGGATGCTGTCATTTTATTAATAGTATACATCCGTAATAACTCTATAATGCCTCCCAAACGGATGACGCTCTCAGCACCCGGTCTCAGCTGTCGTATTGTCAAATATTCTACGAAAAAGACACCGCCAGTGGACAGGCTCGTGATGAAGATTCATTCCAATAATTCACTCTTCACTTTGCATTTTGACAGCCGTCCATCTATCGTATATCACACGTTGTTGTCCACGTGTGTACAACCTTTGCGTTACTGTTGTACTGCGAAACTAAGAGGTGTCATGTCTTCACTCTACATCCCCGTCGCCGAATTCGCGCCAAATTTCTCGCCGCAATTCACACACGTCTGTTAAGGTGGCAATTTTCGCGCGTTTTTGCATCGCACTGGGCATGCGCTCAACTGCCTATATCTAGTCTCATTTCACCTCCCATAATTAAACGCCCGGGGTATTACAGTCTTACACAGAAGAGGATTTCGTTCCTTGCATACCAAGTAACCCGCCTAAAACGTGCTGGAATCCTGCCGTAAATCACCTCTTATAATGATTCAGTTGCTATCACCAAATGTTCAATATTCTCCAATTCCTTGGGCATATTCTGACTCCTTATTAGTATTTATGGTTGGGATAAATCCGTTATTTACGACCCCAAGGACTCAAAAGCTTGAGCGGCATCAGTGAAACTATTCTTGAAATGTGCGCGGTGGTAGATCAGTTATGATAAGTATAGGGCAATGCTCCATATGTGGCGGGGATCATCAGTATACATAATACGTAATCCAGGCCGTGATTATTGGCCTATAGCATCACATTATTGCTCAGTCTGTGGTGATCTCAACTCATGCATAAGTTCATCATATATCTTGGCAAAGGGAAGTCGTGAGGAAATTGTGACTGCAGTATAATATAGTCATGGCATTAGAAAACGTCTTTATTTAGTCCAAGCGATCTTGTATAATCTATATCTTTGGACGGAATTGCTATCTTCAGTAGATAGCAAGCACAGGTAATAAACAAGTATTGAGACAAATTGATGTGTTTATGAGATTCTTATAACTTGAATTCACGCCTCTGTGCAAGTGCTATCTTCAGTAAGCCATCATACATATCAAATCATTCATACAAATGCAGACAAGGGTATATTGTGTTTGCATTTAGGATTGCGAAACTGAATTCTTTTGTATTTGCTATGCTGCAAGTGCTATCTTCAGTAGATAGCAATCAATACACGAAACAAGTTTTTGAACAACTTTATATGTATGCACTTGAGCTTTCGATAAAACATACAAGATGTGCATGTGCTATTAAATCATATACAAAACCGGTTTCAGACAAAGTCGTATGTATGTACCTAAAACGTCAATGTGATAAAACATTCATAATATGTTGTGACAGTGTTATCTTCGATAACAATCATTACACAAAACATGTTTCAGACAAATTCGTATCTATATGAATGTATATAATACCGTGTGATAAAACAAACACGTTCATACAATATGAATGATATCTTCAGTATTGCGATAACATACAAATTGATAGCAATCATATATACAAAACATGTTTTTAGACAAATTCGTATCTGTGAAGTCGCTTAAAGCGAGCGATAAACAAACAAATTCAAATGATGTGTTAGTACTATCTTTAGTAGACCGCAACCAAATTCATATTTGAGTGTATGCACTTAAGCGTACAATAAAGCGTATACCGTGCTATACTATAAAGTGCTACCTTCAGTTGAAAGCAACCATACACTAAACATGGTTTTGAACAAAATGCGTGAATGCATTTGAGCATGTGTTCGTTATACACAAAACTTGTTTCAGGCAAAAACTTAAGTGCATGCAGTGTTCCTAAGCGCGTGATGTGTGATAAATATACACCTTCATGTATATGTGTTAGTGTTAATTTCAGTAGATAGCAACCATACACAGAACATTGTTTGGAACACATTCATATCTGTGTATGCACCAAGCTTGCAATAAAACATACATTCATTTTTATGTTCTATGTGCTTATCTTCAGTCATACATGTTTTAAGCAAATTCATATCTGCAATATGCACTTAAAGGTGTTTGTTCTGATCACTTTTTTTGGCTATGATTTTTTTTTTCACATCAAGATATTTTGATATCAGAAGAATCCTCATATTTTTCTCAGTATGTCTGTAAAATCTTAGGAGCCAGAAATGTTCCATTTAGAAATTATAGGCTAAAATGTAGTGAATTACTGCCAAAGGTGGTTAAACACCAACCATGCCAACCAGTTTGTGTACTACACACAATAGGCAAATTTCCTGTGACCATGTGCTTCTAAAATAAGAACCATTGAAGTTATGCAACTGCAAACTTTGGAATGTGACAATTTTAAGGATGACCTTTCATGTAAAATAGAAAACATCAAGTTGAAAATCGGGCCAGCAATCAGAACATCTACCTTTAAGCATGTTAAGCGTGCGATAAAACATACTTCATGCATAGAATCATGCGCAGATTATAGTAACCATACATAAAACATATTTTTAAACAAATTCATGTCAGTGAATGCGTTTAAACGAACGATAAAACAAACAAAATGTAAGTGTAGTGTTAGTGCTATCTACGTTTGTGATAAAACATATAGCAACCATAAGCACAACATTTTAGCATGTTTCGCCAAGCCAAACTCATAACTCTAAATGCGCTTAACAATTTACGTAATTTGGTGTGTGTCTATGTTCATATTTCAGATAAAACATGCACGGGGTGGGTGTGTACGGGGTGGGTGATCTGCTCTCTCCCACCCAGTGGCGTATCCAGGGGGGGGGGCAGCAGGCCATGCCCCCCCCCCCATTGAAAAAAGTGTTAAAAAAAAGGAGGGAGAGGAGAAGGAGGAAGAGGAGAAGAAGGAAGAAGAGGAGAAGGAGGAAGAGGAGAAGGAGGAAGAGGAGAAGGAGGAAGAGAAGGAGGCAGGGGAGGAGGAAGGGTAGGGATATATGCGGCGCAAATGGGGGGGGGGGGGGGTCACGTCCCCATAATTTTAATGTGAGGGACGTTAAAAACGTTATAGGCTACTAGACCTTATAATGTTAAAAATGCCAATTTTTGCGCGATTTGCACGTATTAGTTTCAATGTTTCATTATTCAAGCTTAACAAGAGGGCTTCAGGAACGTTTTTTCTGGACCATTTTTGTTTAAAAACTTTTTTTTTTCTTGCTCGATTCGCGCTCACTTTTTCAACAGGTTTCAACATTATAATGGGTCTCAAAACACACCAAATATTCTAAATATTATGTGGGGACGTTAAAAACATCATACTGGACCATTCAAGTGTTAGAAATGTCAATGTTTGCGTACATCGCGCGTATTAATTTGAATGTTTCAATATTCAAGCTTAACAAGATGGCATTGCAGGACAGTTTTTTTATGACCATTTTAGTTCAAAAACTGAAAAATAGTGAGCGTTCCGCGCGCATATTTTCTACAGGTTTTAATATTATAATGACCCTCAAACCATGCCAAATATTCTAAAAATTATGTTGGGGACGTTAAAAACGTCATACTGGACCAATTTAAGTGTTAGAAATGTCAATTTTTGCGTACTTCGCGCATTAGTTTCAATGTTTCATTATTCAAGCTTGACAAGATGGCTTCAGGATAGTTTTCCATGACCAGTTTAGTTAAAAAAGTCAAAATTTTTGCGCGCTCTGCGCGAATATTTACTGCAGGTTTTAACATTATATGGATCAGACCCACCAAATATTCTAAATATGTGGGGGACATTAAAAACATCATACTGGACCAAAGTTTAATGCAAAAACCACACCAAAAATTCTATATATTAGGTGGGGGACGTTATTATTATACTGGACCATTAATGTTAGAAATGCAATTTTTTGCGCGCTCCGCGCGCGTATTAATATTAATATTTCATTATTTAAGCTTAACAAGGTTGCTTCAGGACAGTTTTCCATGACCATTTTAGTTAAAAATCGAATTTTGCGCGCTCCGCGCGCATATTTTTTACAGGTTTTAACATTATAATGGCCCTCAAACCATATCAAATATTTTAAATATTATGTGGGGACATCATACCGGACCATTTAAGTGTTAGAAATGCCATTAGAAATTGAAATTAATTTCAATATTTCATTATTTAATCTTAACAAGGTGGCTTCAGGACAGTTTTCCATGACCAAATTTAGTTCAAAAACTCAAAAATATTGTGCGCTCTGCGCGAATAGGTTTTAACATTATAATGACCCTCAAACCCCACCAAAAATTATAAATATTATGTGGGGGACGTTATTATCATACAGGACCATTAGTGTTAATATTTCATTATTTAAGCTTAACAAGATGGCTTCAGGACAGTTTTTCATGACCATTTTAGTTCAAAAACTCAAAGACTCTAAAATTTTGCGCGCTCCGCGCGAATGTTTCTAGAGGTTTTAATATAATAATGGCCCTCAAACCACACCAAATACTTAAAATACTATGTGGGGGACGTTAAAAACGTCATACTCTACATTTTTAGTGTTAAAATCACAATTTTGTGCGCGCTTCGCGCGTATTAGGTTCAACGTTTCAATATTTAAGATCAACAAGATGGCTTCAGGTTTTTTTGGCCCCCCCCCCCCCATCCAAACAGTCCTGGATACGCCATTGCGAGTCCCACCCTCTCTCTTTCGGATACAAATACACCCCCATCTTGAAGATCCATTTGCCGCAGACAGAAGTACCGTACGGTGTATTTACGAGTAACCATGGGGCGGTCTATATAGTGTACAAGAGGAATGCTCTACTATGTAATCTGAATGTTTTACGTAATGTTTTATGACATGTTTTAAAGGAATAGAAATATGCTTGGATACGATAATAACAAAACAGTGATAATGGTCAATACCCTTGTTATGGGTTGTTTGCAGATTGTAGCGTGCATCTCTATGAGTTGAAGTAAATTGTATGTCAAACATTGTGTGCTATCTACTGAAGATAGCATAACTTCAGTGTATCGTATGCCGTGTACACGTGTCCCTTAATAAATGCTTTATATGTATGTAAAACCTGCAATCGCCTGGTCAAAGTTCTTTGTCCATAAAACATCATCAGCGTAAATTTCCCTCGATATAATTTGCACTATAGGCTGCTTTCAACCCCAGACTCACGTCAGCTTGTTGCGCCAAAAGCAGATTTATTTTTATTATTACGTTATGTCAGAATGGATGGATTGACATGGATTTGGCATGGCAGTGCTAGATACAACTCCTTTCTGTCGGAGTACATCAAGATAAAACCTTTCTGCTTACGCAAACCGCCTCAGGCTTAAGCAAGACATTTTATAAAAACTCTGTCATCACTTATGAAATTGGTATACATCAAATTGTCTTTTCCAATCGTCAATATTCAGAATACCTTGACAGATAAATGCCAGTATTGATGACAATTGTACAGCGTGGTTGTTGGCGATACTCACTTATAATAACAAGTCTGCTGTTTGTATCGCACTAATCTGGTTTGAACTACGCAAATGTACTTTCATATGGCATGTATGCCTACGCCAGTTTTATTCGCCCATTAGAATTTTCATGATATTCAAATGTCGCGCATTTTGCGAGTTGGAATTTAAACATTACGCAATTGTACAAAAATATATTTAAGTATCTACTTATCGGTTTTAAATGTCGTAAAACTTGCGTATACATACAACTATCGCGAACACGGGAAAATGACATCTCGCATACCGTACAATAGCAAGTTGAACGTTTTATATAAATATATGCAGCAAGTTGAACTTTTTACAAAAACAAAGTTGAACTTTTTATATAAAAAATAATGAACTTTTTTTATATAAAACTGAAAGGTCTGCGGAGTTAGCTATACAGTCTTACTTTACCAGTGATAAGACTGTTTTTAAACATACGGACCAATGAGAATATTTGAAGTGGATTTTCCCTGTTGCATATAGTTAAAATAATTAAATTACATTTAATATGAGTACTATTTCAGGTTCCATTGCTATCGGTAATTGATCCTTTACAGCAATAGGCTAATATGAATATATAAATGATCAAACAAATGTTCAATATTGACTATTATTAATTATACCATTTAATTTTAATTTTTATATAATTTGGTAGATCGTTAGTTAAGGAATAGTACCAAACCCATTTACTAACCTATATATGGCTATATTTATGCCACATGTATAGCTAGCTAATACATTAATACAGCACCACGTTAATACCTATTCACAAATTCCAACTTGGCCTATGCCTTAATCACCGTGGCCATTTGTCATGTTTGTGGCATGATGTAGATCATACCAGTAATTATATAGTAGGTCAATTTCAGAGTAATGGTAAGTCTGGCGCCAGTCGTTCCATTGGCTTGCTATAATATATATATGGCTAATCTAAAACCAAAAAATATCAAATTGAAATATGTTTAGCATCTGGTGTATTACATTAAAAAGATGAAAACCATTGCTGGTTCCTATAACATATCACATGTGTCCATATAAAGTATCATTGTTAAAAACTCATTTTTATATTTTTATATAATTTTATATAATATTAAAAGCTGTATACTAGAGTGTTCAGAATGAATGAAAAAACCATATAAACGAGATAGAATCCGTTAATTCCCATTATGGGTGAAGAATAGGTGTCAACCACGGCACTTGCAACTGTCAAAGATCGGTAAAATTTCAATTAATTTAACAAATGAATCATCATATTAATTGCTTAGGTAAGCGTTCTATTTTAACTGTGCTTTGTTATCTACTGACGATAGCATGATCTATTGCGGGATGTAATCAAATAGGCTTGCCGTAATCATGGTAATAGTCTTATCATCTATCATAGCATGCAACAGAACTTCGCTATCTGCTTAAAATGCATGTGTGCCCATATATGAATCTCTTAATATATATAGTACATACTTCTATATAAACACAAATTATCGTTCCGTTTTTTATATTATTTGTATTCATCTTTTTCTTGTATAACTAATATCCTTAATGAGTCTATTTGAAGTCTTTTTCTCAGGTTAAAAATTTTCCAAATCAATGTAATCTATTTACAATAATCGTATCAGCCCAATTCCACAGAATATCATGACAACATAAATCGTGTACAATTTATTCAAACATCCGTTAATTAGTTGTATAGCGTGACACAAAAAATGTTACATCGTTTTAATCAGACAGATCATTCTGGTGTCATAAATCACAATCCGATTTATATTTCATAGCTAACATTTATAACCATCACCTGCCAAATACTACTATACGCGCCATGAATTGCTGGTACATCCTCCCAAATCATCATTATCGTTATTGTAAGCAATAGGCCTAACAGCAGACGACATATAATTATTGATTATTTCTATTCCCGCCATAATGTTTGTTGTTTTGTTTGCTTGTTTTCATCACTTCATACACAGACATGACAGGTTTGTATCAGCGCCGCCTGATGGTCTGATAATCATGATCATCCGACCATCTGTATGTCTGAAAACGGGATACGGGAATGCAGACACACACGAATGGGTTAAAAGTTTACCCTTTGAAACTTCCAATCAACACTATAGTAATCGCGCATTTAAACAAATCAAACCCTAACAAAACTTTAGCCTGTTTCCGGACATGCAGTGAGAACCAAACCTCGATTTAGTCTGACGGAAACGGATGAAAAACAGCAAAATATCGCCGAAGTGCTTTTCAAATGTAAGTGGCAAAACATACCTATTGGTCAATTATAACCGTTCTAAATGTCAGATATCTCTTTAACAGACTGTAAACAATAAAGTTGACTGATTGGTTTGGAAAAAATATGCCCTCTGATTAGCCGGATCCAGGTCAGGACAACCATTCCATTTACCACTCCCCTAAGAGAACCCTGTAAAAGTCATATTTGACTTTCATGATAACTAAGCGATCATCAATATATCGAGCTAAATGTCAAAGCGATAATTTTCTATCATTCACTACCTGATTGACTATTCTGAAGGTTGCACATTAGTAAAACTCATATGTGACTATTATGGTAAAGATTTAACATTATATTTATAGGCATCATTGTGGCTTAAGTTGTAACAACGAAAATTTGACTGATGGCAGTATTCTGGTATGCCAAAGGCATAGCAATACATTTTAGGTGATAGTACACTATTTGCAAGCCTACAAGAGTTAATATTGTTTACAATCTTATCTATACATGATAATACTGTAATACATTCAGATATCATTCATTCATTTCCATTTTCAGTATTTAAATCGTGCTCTTATATCTAACCATACAATACGAAAAAACACCCGAAAACATGTGTATATTTTTAAGGTAATTTTCTGTGTCCGTTGTCCAAAATCTCTCTCTGGCTTGGACCGCGTCATAACAAAAGTAAAACAGATATCAATTATCATTTACTACATATTTGTAGCTATGATTCGGAGCTATAATCATGACAAATGTCGTGAGGTTGACATTAATATAAGCGATGTTATGAGGGAGGAGGTAGAACTTATTGAATGACCCTCGTATATACACCCACAACTGTCTCATATATTAATTGTTTTTGCAATCTATTGCTATCTTCATTAGACATCTACTCATGTGTGTCTGGATGTGCCGTATACAACACATACTATTTGACATTGTAATGGCTGTTGTTTTGCATTGTTATCTTCAGTAGACAGCATGTCATGTTTATCATGGATTAATGTAGTAATATCTGATTTATTGCTATCTTCAGAGACATCAATTGATGTATGCCTGTAAGTGTGATATAATGTAGTAGTAGCTGATTCATTGCTATCTTCAGTAGACAGCAATTGATAAAAGCACATTATTTTATATAGTAATGGTTGTTGCAATCCATAGATTCTCAGTACACATACATGGATAATATATACATAGTGTTAATTCACTGCTATCTTCAGTAGGTAGCAAATAACGTTGGTTTTCATTCCATGTATCGGATTCGACATGGACTGTCTAATAAAGGAACGGCTGTTGTAATACATCGCTATCTTTAGTAGACAGTTATCTATGTATGTCTTCACGTGTGGTGTATAACGAGAATGCACATATTCACAATACATTGCTATTTCCAATGGACAGCATTTCATATGTCTTCATACAACATTTCATGTTTGTCTATATAATACAACACAGCTATCCTATAATAATAGGTGCTATAATGTTTTGCTATCTTCAGTAGACAGCAGCAAGATGTGTATGACTACATGTACAACATAGGCTGATACAATCAAGATGTTAAAATCCATTGTTTATATAATAGTTCAGCATAAGTTGGTAGTAATGTATTATGTGTGTATGTATCGTTTAACGTCGACTAACTAAAGGTGGGTTATTGATCAAATCGAAGATATAGTGCAACAAAGGGCTATCTGCATTTAGGTCATTTTGAGAAAAAGTGAATTAAAGATTTGTACCCATCATTGTCACCTATTGGTTTTGATAGGTTAAAAGGAATGCTATTCAAACATTTTTGATTAGGTGAATTTACTATTTTCTCATAATTAGGTTCCTGATCTTGTGCGGATCATTTTGATACCAAAAGCTCATTTTGGCCAAAAATGCAGATAGCCCTTTGCACTAAACCCTCGAAATTCACTTTTCCCCATCAAAGTTAATATTTTGGTATCAGAAAAACACCCCCTATTACCCCCTGCAAAATGATAGGCCTGAGAGATGTTATGAAGTGGTGAATTATTTCTAAAGGTGGTTTACCACCCTAGAAGTCTGTGTAATGTTCAATGGACACATTTTTGTTTTTATCATAAAAGTCGCTGGAGAAATTTATCTTAATTTTTATTTTTGGAATATGACTGTTTAAAAGAGCCTATTTATTATGTATCTTCATGTACATTAGACTAGTAAACACCATTTGAAAAAGTATTGGGCCAAATCTGGTGACCAACCTTTGATATAGCTTTTACTGTTAGAATCGGTTGCTATATAACTTGACTAGACAGCAAATCAACTATGTGCTGTTATACAACATAGATATTTGTCTGATACACATAAGTAGTCCATTGCTATCTCCAGTAGACAGCATTTATATCCATGACTATTCCAAATTATTTTAATTCAGAATATTAATTCAGGCATATACCATGTACAGCACGTGCTATACCTGATATATGAATGGGTGCTGCAAGTCATTGCTCTCTTCGAAAGATAGCATGCTGTGTATGTGTGTATGTATGTTTGTATGTTGCTATCTTCATTAGACAGCAACATATGAATGCATGCGTGAGTCGTATTAAAAGCAGACTTTCTGAGACAGCGATTCGTGTTTTAATCCATTGCTATCTACTGGAGACAGCAATGTAAACAATGGTAAAAGAAATGTACGCATGTACCAATTACAACACGATAACTCTGATATAGAAATGGATGTTATAATCCATTGCTATATTCAGTAGACAGTTCATGTATGAATCCATGCGTCGTATAAACACAGATTTTCCGAGAGGGCAATATTGCTATTTTAATCGATTGTCATCTTCAGTAGACAGCAATTCATCTATTTCTGCATTAATGCGTTCATTACGAGAGACAACCGCTAGACAACAACCATTTGTTTTAATTGATATATGCCAGCTTCATTATAGTACTATATCAATGAACACATTAGTTTTAGTGTAGGCTCCATAAATCATCTATAAAGCACATTGTCATTTAAACAGTTGCAGTATGTAAAACCAAATATGTTTATCATGTCAAATTATGTTCCAAATCCCACAAATAACCACAATGGATTACCAATCAACCAAAGTATAATATTATATATTTTTGGTCAGTTGTCAACTCATCGTTTACCAGTGAGTAATCATCACATCCAATGCCAGATGATGAAATGACTTTTACGATGTGGATGCAGCGTCTGTTTCGGTACGTATAGACCCATCATTTTAACTAGGTTTAATCTCGCCCATCTCAATAAGATCTGTGATGACATACACATAGGATAATCAGATAATATTGATATGCATGCGATGCGGTTTTACTCTACCTCGGCGTCAACTCAGTCCTAGGAGGCTGGCGCATGCGCGTTGTATCAACAGAGGATATGGTTTGCCGAGCGGAACGAGTAGTGTTGACAGTATGAGTGATGGGCTCCCCCCGGAGTCAAATTATACTCATATTTATTACATGATACAATGATACATCGTATGTCAAACTCAGTTAAAATGCCTTAATACACATGCCAGCTGTCCCACCGTCCGTAGTAGTACCGAACCGGGCCAAGCAATATCGACGATACAGGAGGATGCAGCGATATATGACGCCATGCTGCATCCCCTACCCCCTGTAGGTTGAGCGGTCCAGTTATAAAGGTTATGTCTTCTTCGTCATCTTCAGTAGTAGATAGCACATCGCAAAGATAGCTGCTTTGTTTACAACAAGCTTAAAGGAGCTATCAATACCGCCTATAATACGATGACGCCATCCTGTATCCATGCTTCAGGCTATGTTGGAGCAAGTCATCGCCAGTAGAAATGTAAATTACACAGCTTAAAAGATCTGTCAAAAACATAAAAAATGTACCGGTCGGCTGTGTTTTTACTCATACTTATTGGCAGTTTTTGTAATACACGGATGGTGCACAAACATGATGCCAGCATGGACATCAGGTGTACTGGACATGTTGGGTGTGTGTTCTTGTTTATGCTATCTTCAGAAGATAGCAGTTGGCAGGCCTTATATGAATACTGTTAACAATATTTGCTTAGCTTCAGCGTGTGAGCTATATGGGTCTATATGAATATCATGTGTAACTCTGACTTGCTCTATTGAACATGCACGGCAGAACAGTAATCAGTTGGACTGAAGAAGGGGGAGGTGGAAGCTTCCGGAAGAAGCTTTGTCGTCAACATGACTACTGTGAATTTGAGGGCGCTTTTATAGTAAAGTGATAATAGATGCTTGTGGGTAGGGCTTGCGGGTGTCATTTACATGATTTAGATACATTACCCATGCAATTGCATTTTTTAAAGTTCAGCCAGCATGCTTATATAGGCTTTTTAACATGTTTAAGCCTGGCCCGAGCATTTTGCTTGAGCTTGGTCCTTTCAGGACCCAAGCGTGTGTCCGTACGGACCGACCGTGTAAACAAACAAACAAACAAACAAACTTGCCTGGGTGTATGGCACTATTATATCTATGTTGTAAATTTAACTCTGTCTACAAAGATGCTTTGCATAGTCATTCAGTAGGACAACAGAAGTCGTCAAACGTCAACTATACAACCGCGTGATAAGTGTACTCTTACATCAAAATGCTCTCAAAAGACCTCATCCACTTTCAAGATCACTAAAATGCAATAAGTCAACAAGCACTGACGCGTTGAGGACTGTCAAGCTTAATTTGGTTTCTGTCTGATATATATAAAATGTCGTATTTGTTTTTAATACTATCATTAAGACGCACAGACGGATGTATGTATAATGAAGAGGCTCATTAACGCAACTTCTGTTACTCTATTGTCTCGCTTATAAATACGGGTTGTAAAGATGCCTGGGTGTTTTTTATCGTGCCGACATTTACTTAGGCCTTAAATTTAATTTAAAATTCTCTATTTTAACGCAAGAATGGTTTCGGAATAAGAAATGGCATCATCGTCACTGATAATTTATAATGAAACATTTTTCGCCCATAAATATCCGCGACGCTATCTAATCTGTATGCATAGTTAATTCACCGGGTGAGAAATTACTTTTGCGGTGCGGGTAAGGGGCGGACCCTCCTTGGAGCCAAACATCCCGAACTCCCGGTCCCCCTTCATCACAGCGCGCTAAGTACAGACACAACCGCCGACAATCCGCTACTAGTGCTCTGAGGAGTCGTTTTGTTGTGACTAAACCTGACGACGAGGCAAAAAGGAGAGGTAGCTTTGATGAAACCCGGGCCCCGCGGGCGGCCTGTGCTGCCTGGCTTCTTTTCTCCACACATCCATCCATCTATCTATGCATTTATAAGTTGCTATCCATCTTCGCGTGTCTGTATACTACCTATCTACTCATCATTCATCTTTCATCGTGTACTGCTTACAGCAGCGAACCATCCGCTCTCATAAACCCCTTACCCGCTGAAACTGTGTAGTATTTATTTCACAACTGATATATTATAAAATCATTTTAAAATAGGATAATTTTATCATTTTATATTTTAATGTCCTTAATACTCATTTACCGACTGCACAGCGGATACATTTTATAAGAGGTAGCTTCCTCTGATCTGCTTTGGTATTAAACAAAAACTAGACACGATATATAGGCTATGCTAACACTATAAATTGTAGAGAAAAATATAATGATGTAAATGTTTCCAGATATCCTATTGCGAGAACTGAACATGTTTTTAGTTTCCCTGTTTTTTAATCAATGTTAATAACTTCTATATCATCATGATTCCCGGTATGTTTATAAGATTGCACTGCTATCTTCGTAAGAAAGCAAAACTAACTTCACAGTTATCTTTGTAAAAAGTAAATCAATCGTCAAACGCTTGCTCAACCTTTTCTCATATGGAAACAACTATTTTCCTGAGATAACTCATTCTTTTTGTTGCTTGTTGTTATTGTTGTTGTTGTTGTTATTTTATTATTATTTTTGGTTAAAAATCACAATCCCAGGTAAATATTTATTATCACAGCTAACCACAATAGCCCATAATCTCGTCGTTAGGCATCGTGTGACGTGTCGATGGACATACGAGTTGAATGTCAACTTTTATGAACGTATGGAGTAGTAATATAAACGAACCAGGACAACCCAGCAATCTTCGTAGATTGCATGCATATAGCCATCATCACAAGACAGACAGCAATGCTATCTTCGTCTGACATACAGTACAGCCATATCTTCATAACACAGCACGTAATCCTCGTTAGATGATTGCGTAAATATCATTTTAAGATTGCACGATTATTTTCCTAAGAAACACCATTATATTTATAATAAAACACAGCCATTTTCAAAAGAGAACACAGCCATCTCTGTAAGACAGCAAACGTATCATCAACGTATCATGTCAATCCTCATCAAATTGTACACTATCGTTATCTTCATAAAAAAGACCAATACTCGTCATAAAATTGCACAGTTATCTTCGTAATGTAGACCAATAATCGCCATAGTATTACACAGCAGTAGTCTTCAATTATTGCACAACTATTTTCGTAAGTATGGTAAGAAAACACACACTCATTTTTACAACTATCTTCTTAACCAAAAGCTTAACTGTCTTATAAGGTCTTATAAGAAGGCAAAGTTATCATAAGAAGAAAACACGGCAAGAGTACACATATTGGTAAAAATACCTTCTTTTTCATAATTAAATGCACAATAATCTGTGTAAGATTGCGCAACAATCTTTGTACAATTGTACGATTGCGCATCAATCTTTGTACGATTGCGCAACAATCCATGCAAGATTGCGATAATCTGTGTAAGATTGCACAACAATCGTGACAAATTTTGTAAGATTGCACACAGATCTGTGTAATATTGGACAACAATAGTAAAGATTGCAGATCATCTTCGTAAGATTGCACAACAATCTGTGTAATATTGGACAACAATAGTAAAGATTGCAGAGCATCTTCGTAAGATTGCACAACAAATCTATGTAAGATTGCACATCGCTATGATTGCACAGCTGATTATAATAATAATAATAATAAAAACCATACTTATTGAGCGCATAACACAATTAAGTCCCTATGCGCTATCACAAACAAAAACAAAACAAAAACAAAAACACACAGTAACATGAGTAACAAAGACGAAACAAAAAGAAATTAAACATAATTATATGATTGAACAACTAGCTTCGTGAGATTGCTCTGCTATATATCTTCGTAATAAGACTTCATAAGATTGCAAAACTACAAGTTATTAAGATTGCACATCAATGTTAGTAAGATTGCACAAAACTATGTGTAACATTGCGCAACAATCTTTATAAGATTGCGCAACAATCTTTATAAGATTGCGCAACAATCTTTGTAAGATTGCGCAACAATCTTGGACAACAATCTTAGTAAGATTGCATAGACAACAACCTTAATAAGATTACACATCCTCTTCGTAAGATTGCACAACTAATCGATGTAAGATTGCACAAAGCTATGTGTAAGATTGGCAACAATCTTTGTAAGATTGGCAACAATCTTTGTAAGATTGCACATCATCTTCGTAAGATTGCACAACTAATCAATTTATGATTGCACAACTGATTATGAGATTGAACAACTAGCTTCGTGAGATTGCTCTGCTATATCTTCGTAATAAGACTTCATAAGATTGCAAAACTACAAGTTCGTAATATTGCACATATATCTTTGTAAGATTGCACAAAACTATGTGTAAGATTGGCAACTATCTTTGTAAGATTGCGCAACAGTTTTTGTAAGATTGCACAACAATCTTTGTAAGATTGCGCAACAGTTTTTGTATTGTAAGATTGCACAACAGTTTTTGTAACATTGCACAACAATATTTGTAACATTGCACAACAATTTTTGTAACATTGCACAACAATTTTTGTAACATTGCACAACAATCTTTGTAACATTGCACAACAATCTTTGTAACATTGCACAACAATCTTAGTATTAAGATTGCATAGCATTATTTGTGAGATTGCAAAACAATCTTCGTAAATTGCACAACAATCTTCGTAAATTGCACAACAATCTTCGTATGATCACACAACAATATTCGAAGATTGCACAACAATCTTAGTTAGATTGCACAATAATCTTCATAAGATTGCGCAACTATCTCTACAAGATTAAACAGCATTTTCGTAAGATTGCACAACTATCGCTATGATTGCACAGCTGATTATAGGATTGCGCAACAGTTTTTGTAATATTGCACAACGGTTTTTGTAAGATTGCACAACAGTTTTTGTAAGATTGCACAACAATCTTTGTAAGATTGCACAACAATCTTTGTGAGATTGAACAACAATCTTTGTAACATTGCACAACAATCTTTGTAAGATTGCACAACAATTTTTGTAACATTGCCCAACAATCTTTGTATCATTTCACAACAATCTTTGTAACATTGCACAACAATCTTTGTAAGATTGCACAACAATCTTTGTAAGATTGCACAACAATCTTTGTAAGATTGCACAACAATCTTTGTGAGATTGAACAACAATCTTTGTAACATTGCACAACAATCTTTGTAAGATTGCACAACAATCTTTGTAACATTGCACAACAATCTTTGTAACATTGCACAACAATCTTTGTAACATTGCACAACAATATTTGTAACATTGCACAACAATCTTTGTAACATTGCACAACAATCTTAGTATTAAGATTGCACAACATTATTTGTGAGATTGCACAACAATCTTCGTCAATTGCACAACAATCTTCGTCAATTGCACAACAATCTTCGTATGATCACACAACAATATTCGAAGATTGCACAACGATCTTAGTAAGATTGTACAATAATCTTCATAAGATTGCGCAACTAACTTTACAAGATTGAACAGCATCTTCGTAAGATTGCACAACTATCGCTATGATTGCACAGCTGATTATAGGATTGCACAATAGCTTTGTGAGATGCTCAGCTATCTTCATAAGACTTCACAATACTGTAAAACTATCTTAAAACGATGCCATGACTATCTTTTAAGATTCCACACAAGGTTGTGTCACACAAGGCTGCTATCTGATCAAATTGTACGTACGATTACACAGTTATCTTCATCAAAAGGTTACAAAAACTATCATAACAAATATTGCGCAACTACCTTATTGGAGTAATGGATTGCACAGCTATCTTCATAAGACAAATTAACCACGGTAACCGTATCTTTAAGATTGCGCAGTTTCCTCGTCATCATGCGATTGTACAACTAATGTATCTTAATTCTTATATATGGTTGCACAACTTTCTTATTTATATCTCTGATACCAGAGTTGAATTCTTTACTTTGAGCATGTTGAGACTTGAAACAAATGGTCACTCATCATGATTGCGGATCAATTCTCAACACAAATTTGAAAATTAATTAAGACTCCTAGGTCATGTAGGTCTAAACAATGCTTAGTTTAAGTGTAAACTTGCTTTTGGGTGTTACTTCAGTTCATTTAAGAACAAAACAAAAGTCAGCTAGTCTGACCACAAAATGGAACTTCCCCTACGGCGCATAAGTCGTTCTCGGTGCACACAAATTACACGTAATGCCATGACTACGGATGCCCGCGGTGATACATTGGTGTCTAAACTGCCTCGTAACTCGTTTTTCTTGAGGTTCTTAAAAGATCAGAATGAATCGCTCATCCATCTTCTTAAAGCTCTAATTCGTCCCTTATTTCCTTTAGCCCTCCATCTTAGCTAAGTTGCTCTCTTTCCTCCTGTGCGTGTAATTCCTCGTCATTCGCTCAAAATGTTTGGCTTATACACGCTTAAAACTGTGACCATAAAGTGTTCAATATTTATTTACTTCAAGTTGTACACAGTTATCATGGTTATGGGAAGGCGATGTTCTTTATATTTCAAACAAAATGAAATACATATAGATCTCAAATACGATTAAAGGAAGAAAGGATTTGTAGAAAAAATAAAATCCAATATCAAGATTGAAGTTTTGTGTTATAAAAAATATTGTATTTCTTAATATTAATACAATCATAACAATAGAAAGGCAGTGGCAACGTCAGACTCCGACTGAGGGAAGTTGGGAAGAAGAGGACAAGTAATTGTATTTTATTTATTTATATATTATTTATTTATTTTGGTATATTTCGGTTTATTTTTATTTACTTTTATTACTTTTTATTATTTTCACTTACTTTTATTTATTTATTTCTATTTTTTTCATTTACTTTTATTCATTTTCGTTTACTTTTATTTATTTTTATTTACTTTTATTTATTTTTATTTATTTCCATTTATTTTTCATTAATTTTTATTTTGTTTGGAGGCAATTACATTATCTCTACTTTTCCTCTTAACTCAGTTTCTTTCCTTCCTTCCGTAGATTAGACATCGTCTCATTAAAGTTGAAATACTACTCTTTTATTACATATTTTAAATAAGATAGACCTATGGATGGTGTTTATTTGCACCAGCCTAATTAATATTGGATGTATTGAGTGATTTATGCACAAATATTTTAAAAAAAGCAATATCTCTGATGTATATCAAGAGTAAATGGATTCAAATTTTGATATTGCAGCACCCTCAGTTGCTGAATTTATCAGGACACTTGAAAATGATATATGCCCCCACCTTATAAACCCTGTATTTCTGTATTATGAGCTGCCTGTCTTTCGAAGCACCCCTACACTATCAAGCGTCTCATTTACACCCTATTAGTTGTGAGGTTTCTCTTTGATCATATTGATCTTTATTAAATTCTACACGTTCAAGAATTTCCCTTATTTAGCGTTGCCTATGACAAATGCAAGATTTCTTTAGAGTGTAGGCCTATATATGGTATAGATAAGAATGTGACGACGTCATTCAATTCTCATTACTAAACAGATCTATCCCCGAAATGTTCTCCACCAAGCAAACATTTGTAATTAGCCTTCCACTCCTTTACTATCTTCCACTATTTCCGGAAATATTTCATCTTGTCTTGTTTTTTGCTTTTATCTCTTGCTTCTGCTAAAGTGGCGGGCAGAAACACCTTCATGTACTTTTCCGCTGCGGCGTCGGAGACCTCTATATGCACCCTTCCACATCCCATTCACCTACCAAACCTGTAATCTTTTCCCTCGAGAGTTGAGATGATGAAGAGACTAAGAGAAAAAACATCCCTCGTTAATTTTCCTCTTCGTTTCTTTCTTGTTCAATTTCCCGTACTCACTTAGTACCTTTCGTTCTTTCCATTTAGAGTATCTGTCTGCACGTCATGTTCATTTAGGACTTTTAGCGTGATAGTTGCGACGACATTTTCCGGCCGTTTACTCTAACACGCTGTTTGGTGGCTTTATGTCGGGAGACACATTTCAGCAGTTTTCATTTCCATTAGCAGACTTCTTCTCTTTCCTTATTCATTTCCCGCGTCCCCTTCTCCACGACAGTTTCGTGTTCGCTTTCTACTCCATCTTGTGATTTACAAGCAGTAGGCTTGACGGCTACTCTCCTCTTACATTTACGCACCCATCCTTTTCTTTGCTAATACTTCAAAACATCGCTTCATTAGCGCTCGTCCTCTTCGCAGTCAATGTCCTGAATCTCTCCATCTTTCAGCATACGGGAGCACCACACCAAATATCTTTCTCAATGAAATACGTGTAAAAGTGCCATATTTCAAGATACCTTTTCTACCCTTCGGTTACATTTATGGCATACTTGTCACCTATGACCATTTTCAGTAACATCTCAACTTTAATTTAAGCCTTGTTTCATGTGGGGTTATTAACCTAAATTTCCCGCTACGGACCTTCACACAGCGCCCTCACTTTTTCACGTTTTCTGGCATGCCTGTTCACCATTTAGGCAGGTGCTTACGCCCTGGGCACTATTTAGGTCGATAAATTAAAAATATCGTATTTTATCAATGTAGGTGCAACGGATAGGTCCCATTCGTTCATTTAAATACATACCATCCCCGGAGAAACAAATTGTCCGGAAACCTCACATTTACAAGCCTAGTCTTCGTGCTTTTCCGGAACTATTACACGAATTGCGCATTGATTTGGTGCAGTGCTCCCATACTGCACTCACTGGTTCTAGAGCGCCTGTCATATAGACGGTCCCTTTTCACCGTGCTTCACAAAAAGGGCTTCAACAATGTAACCCAGTACATCAAAAGGACCTGATGTCCCATATCGGCCAGGAAAGTTGTGGGTATGTAGTAATAAGCAATTAAAAGAGTAAAATTATAAAGAAGAAAATGATAAGAAATGCAATGCCCTTTTTCATATCTTTAGAACCAAAACTTTTAAAAGAGAGGGATCTTCGCGTTAGAAACCTCAAAATATGTCGAAAATAGACATCGGGTACTGGGTCTTCCAGAATCAATTTAGAGATTCTCATATGCAATTACCATTTAATTTACGTCCATCTGACATGGGACCTCATTTTACCTAAATATAGGCCGACTCAATATTTAGGGTTAATTTAAAAATTGGGTTGATTTGAAGAGAACAATAATGTCTATATTGAAACGAACATCTGGCAAATTTGGAACATATTCTGCAAGGTAGACAATTTATTTGTTTGTTTGTTTATTGAAATTCGGACCTGCTACGTTGTCTGAAGTATCAAATCAATGATGATGAAGCCAAGGTTTGTGTCACTATGTGAGTTTAGGCATCGCCTGTTATTGAGATGACACCGGCTATGGCCTATAAATAATATCAAAATAGAAGAACATTTTTGTGAAAGACCGCCTCACACCGCTGTCGTTTGAAATAGGGTCGCACGCCGGGTGACAGTACGAATTTCTCGCCAGCAATAAATGAAAAAGTACATTAAACCGTAACAAATAATTCGCTGAAAAATCCCAAAGGTTTACAGAGTTATTGACAAAGTTCGAGTCCCTTTCGGCTTTATATTGTTTTCATGGTATTATTTATTTCAAAGCAATCCATCTGATAAAGGAAAGCTGACAAAGTTCATCAGCCATATCCATAAATCACCTAACAAAACGAGCATTATGATCCCGTCATTGCCAATACATGATGCCGCGTATACAAATTAAAAACGGATGATTTACTGAGGTATTGTTTCCACGTAACGAATAGAAAAAAGTACACAGCAATTGAACATGGACTTGTTTGACAGTTGGAATCACTTTTTCATGGTACATGTAGTCGGGTTTTGGCTAGTAAAATTTAATGTGAATGTTAATGACTTTCCTGTAGGTCTAGCTCGTTATGTTTTCAATTTAATATACCCCACGATGATTTGATATTCATATTCTGTTTAGTTCAATTGGTGAGTAATGATTAAATAACCATAATGCATAACCAATGATAACGTTAATACCAGATAACCTGACCAAAGCACAGGTTTGTTGAAAATTTGTCATGTGCTTGGTTCCATTAGATTTGTGCGTGAGACTCAAAAGAAGGTTAAATAGACGAGTCATTCAGCTTTAGGGTTCATTTTTGTACTTTCCAAAGCAAGACTCCCCATTTTTGTGCAATAACATACCTATAGCCCTCCTCGTAGGGCCACTATCCAGGGAAATACTATACTAAGATAGAATAGAATAGAATAGAATAGAATATTTTATTGACATTCACCAAACATTATGGTATAATCAAAGTAACGATACATAATAAACAAGAATAAAATACATGTAAGCACCATTCATATAATAAAGTGATATAATGCATGTGAGTAAATATTACAAATTACTCTCACGTGTTGCGAAGCATACATTAACATAGTCAATAACTATTTTGAGCACATCATAATCATTAGCACACATAATTAAAATAAACCTATTATAATCAGATAAGCTATCCAAACACAGAATTTCTTTTAAGTCTGAAAATATTTAGTCCGATGATCATTGTAGAGACTGCATTCCATAATAAAATGGAATTCATCTTCAATGTTATTAAGATCACATTTTGTACAAAGTCTATTTTCAAGTGGTGTTTTAGGGGAAGTATGACGGCCTTTTTCAACCATAAGGGTGTGAGAGCTAATTCTAAGTTTACTAAATGCTACTCTAAAACTACGATTAAACATAATAACATAATTTTCTTTTGCAAAACTATCTTTGAATTGACAATATGTTCTAAGTTTTGGTTGTGAATTTGTAATACTATCTTTCCACTGAGTGTTATAAATATCTTCGAGGCCAGAAGTAACAATTGTTGAAATGTTGGATTTACAGCATGTGTTTGGTTTCTCCCATATATCAGACCTCTCAATAGTATCAAGGACTTTTTTAATACCATGAGACCAAGAGAAAATATGTCTACTGTTATTATAAAGTTTCCTATTATCTACAAGGGCATCAACAACCAACATTTTTGTTTGATCTCTTATACACATATCATTGAGATGCCACCAATATTTTACAGAAAGACTGAGCAAAATAATAAGTATTGGAAAACTACCTAAATCACCTCTAACAGCATTGTTTGTAGTTTTACGATGTACACCTAAAATAAGTTTACATACTTTAACATGTAAGGTTTCTCCAGGAAGTTTATCACATAAGTGGATACAATTCTTATCATTTAAATTCTTTAGGATGTAAGGTGCCCAAATCTCACAACCATAGCCTATAATAGGTTGAATAAGTGAACGGAATAATTTTAAACTACATTTACTAGAAGTCACTGTAAAAACAGTGTTTAGAGATTAAACGCTTTTCTAAACACCATTTTGCACCACGTTTGTAAACATGTCAAATTTCTAAACACTTACATGTCAGATCCCTAAATATGCATGTCATATATCTAAACACACGGTGTTTAATTTCTAAACATGAGCGATCTAAACACCATCTTGCACCACGTTTCTAAACACTGTTTTTACAGTGTATTGTATAGATTTTCTCTTATTTTAAAGAATGCTTTGGAAGCCTTTTCTACCAGTTTCAACATAGATTTTGTGAATGAGCCAGAGGGTGTAAAAACAATACCAGGATAACTGTACTCTCCAGTTATCTTGAGCGTTATATCACCATATTGAAAGTTGCAGTTATTTAGAATATGACCACTCTTATTAAAAATCATTACTTTAGATTTATCAATGTTTACAATAAGTTTCCATTTTTTACAATAGTCATGGAGTCTATTAAAAGCACATTGTAAACCTTTAGCAGTTTCTGAAATAATAACCAGGTCATCGGTATACATCAAGCAGTTTAAATTAGAATTATTAAGTTGAACAGGGTCACAAGTATTATCAAAAATATCAGGTAGATCACATAAATATATATTAAAAAACATTGGGCTAAGTATACAGCCTTGTTTTACACCAACAGTTGTTTGGAACTCATTTGTAGAATATAGAAACACTGAGTCAGCCATCCTCCAGCCGAGTCAAAAGATACTCCACGGGTTCGGTTCTCGGGTTGGTCGGTTCTAGGATTATAGATAGAGTATTCCTAAAGGTAGGACTATAAAATACTAGCCCTCCTCGTAGGGCCACTATCCAGGGAAATACTATACTAAGATAGAAAAACTGAGTCAGCCATCCTCCAGCCGAGTCAACGGTTCGGTTCTCGGGTTGGTCGGTTCTCGGATGGGGAGCAATTTTTCTAGGATTATAGATAGAGTAGTCCTAAAGGTAGGACTATAAAATACCTTCGTTATACATTTAGTTAAATCATGTCCTATGATGATATATACGATGCATGCTTATACAAATATTTAATGATCATGAGGGAAATGGTACAAACTATTGGCCCCGAGGTGACTGGAGGCCGTGGGCCTACTATTTTCCCGAGACCGGAGGTCGAGGGAAAATAGTAGGCCCACGGCCTCCAGTCACCGAGGGGCCAATAGTTTGCACCATTTCCCGAATAAAGATCATTAAATATTTGTTTTATATAACGCATGAAAATATTTCTGTCATTTTACACATTTTCATCAACCATCACTATCAGTGATAGTGATACGGTACTCACCTAGCCTACAGAGTTGAGCTCCCCATCAGTCCGAAATCATTAGTTCCCCAAGTAGTCATAAAACAATCCAAAACAAATTGATTCCTCGTCAAAAAGTCTTTATCGTGTAATTATTCCACGCGAAACAGTTCAAGTTAAAATCATTCAACTGGCAAATGATGTAGTCCTTTAATATTAACACTAGGCTAGGCCCAGCGGTGGGTCAAGCCAAGCTGCTGGACCTAGCCTAGGGCTAGGGCTAGGCCTAGGTTTATATAATCAGTCCGAACGCTGTCTACGCCATTCAACAGCTCGTTAATGGCATCTTCATCAAGTAATTCAAAACCTAATTGATCCATTCTCGGGCAGTCCATTCTATCTAGAAAAGTTACACAAAACTGTACTAAAGACTAAAGTGCAACAGGGAGCGCAGCAACAGCTGCAGACGACGCGTTTTGTTTACTTTCTCACCGTTTCACGAAATGAAGGTAGGGATGGGCGTACGTGGGGCGTGGGCGAGTCGGGGAAAAAGTGGGGCGACTACCAGGTCCAAAAGCTCCCATCAAAATGTACTATTGACCGCCAGGTCCAAAAGCTCCCATCAAAATGTACTATTGACCGCTTGACCCGTTATTTGGGTGAAAAGGTGAAACTATTTTATGTCACGTGATGCAGTTTCAACCAATAAAATGACAGGAATATTTTCATGCGTTATATAATACGTGATAACCTGCAATCATCATGAATGATGAGGATATTTTAATATTTAAAGGTATGGGTGATCCTATTTCGGTCTAAATCTTTAAGGTGTTTGTACTTTTCTACAGGGCACATCATGAATTTAGTTATATTCCAGAATTTTAGTTAAATTGCCCATGTAAGCAAACATTCACATGACATTTTCCAGTAGAACAGTATATCAAATATTAGACACTGCGAGCGAAAAAACAGTGAATACACTTGAAGAGAGGTTAGGCCAAATAAAGAAGATAGTCTGTCTCAGAAACATTTTGCAAATAAGAGCTTTGCGATATTTTAATTTTTTAATTTTAGAAAATAGGCTGTGAGGTATGCGATTTTTGTTGTTGTTGTTGTTGCTAATCCAAATTTGTATGACCTACAACGGAAAGATTATAAAGATCTGAACAACAACAAGCCCATAATTATTGTAGGAAGTGAATCGTCGGTCCTTATCCATTGATTACGTCGTCGTCTGAGTCGCAAACGCAATAACATTATTGCAATGGACTTGCTTTGATGCTAGAGCAAAAAGCCTATACCTCTTGTTGCAGGAGCTATGTTAAATTGTAATCAAATGTGGTTCATAGGTCGTTGCATGCCGGCAAATCGGCCTATAATATAGAAAAAATAATTGTCGTTGTAAAATAAGAACCAAAACAAATTGGTCTATATTTCAAAGGGTATAAAGCTAAATAATATTTTTGTTATCATCAACATTACTTAATATTATTTTGGCCTTTTGATCCCTTTTTACCACCTCATCTCAATTAATTTTCAATGTGTTCAATAGCATCATTACCTGCCTGTGAAAGCATCACTACAATCCTTTCCAAAACATTCTGGATTTAAATCCCTCTAAGCAAATCCCTAAATTTATCGTAAATAAATAACGGCAACGCAACATTAACGTTGCGAAGATTGATTTATCGCTTGCAGTATGAACGGCATTATATCTGTCGCGCGAAAGAAGCGAAGGCGAATTTGACGCGGCGACAAATTCGCGTCCGCGAAATGGAGTATACATCGGGATTTAACGAAACACCCCACCCACCCCCAATATGTTGCAGGGGTGCATAAGGAAAATGTGGTCTTTCTTTCTTTTCGATGAGTAAACGTGAATTGATCGGATCACACACCTATACACATGGAAAAAAGTATCGCACCAGTTGTTGAAAAGTGCAAATGTGGCCTCGAATTTTGCCACCATGGTGTGATATTAAGGATAATTTGTTTGCGTAAGCTGTCCAACAAAATGTTATGCAATAAAAGGGCCACATTTTAGTTTGTGATGTAATCGATGTAATGTTTTTCAAGGCCAAAGTGAAAATGCATAAAACAAGTTTGGGTAAAACGCGATATTGAGAGGCCCAATGATTAATCTCTATAGTTGTAATCCTTGGTTACACATTCAAGTCTTCAAAGGTCATCTGGGGTCAAATTTCAAAAGTTGCCCGATTGTCCTCAAATATGAAAAAACTCCCTTTTTCGTACGCCCAACGGTTATGGGGTCAAAGGTCAAAATAGGTTAAATTTTAAATAAGTTCAAATGACAAAAGCAATATTGCGGAAGTGTTGGCGTAGGTCAAATAATTTTAAAAAAACCAACGGTGACCTCATCGTATATGCTGAATTTATGAGCAACAAAAAAATGGCATGTTTGGACTCATTCACTGTATTGTAGCCTATAACGTCTAAATGAAACATTTATTTCTTGCGCCAAATACAGAACTAATATAATGACTATTTTAAGTTTTTAAAGTCTATTCAATATCGAGTTATACCCAAACTTGTTTCATGCATGTTTTTGGACAAAAACATGCATTTTCCCCTTGGCCTTGAAAAACATCACATCGATTACGTCACAAACTAAAATGTGGTCCTTTTATTGCATAGCATTTTGTTGGACAGCTTACGCAAACAAATGATCCTTAATATCACACCATGGTGGCAAAATTCGAGGCCACATTTGCACTTTTCAACAAAGAATAAGTGGTGCGATACTTTTTTCCATGTGTATATTATACCGTTATAATTTATCAATATGAAACAGTAGGAATGAGCGTATGAGCAAATCGTTACGGCTCCTTTACCTGCATACGAAACAAGCATGGTTAGGCTTAACCCTAACTCTACCCCTAACCTTTTTTTTCAACGTGGAAAATTGACCAAAATATCCCCCCGATATTTGTCCTCGAAAAACTTCCACGCCGGGTGGTACCTGCGCAGTCGTGGTATTTTGTGGTATATGGTAGAGTTATGGGGCCCTCACATGTATCCGTGTGAGCTGGGCGACCCCTTACCGTCTTATAGAAAAAACAACTGAGTCCAACACGGTGAACAATCAGCAAAACATGTCAACGGCCGCATTGATTTTTCTTTGGTCACCGGGTTCATACTGTTCTATACCGGGTCCTTATCGGCCTGGAACCGGGCTTATACCACCTCCTCACCAGGTCCTCACCGGCCGAAACGCTTGGGTATCGACCGAACCGCCTTGATAACGTCATCAAACTGCCCTGTATAAGCTGAGCGCTCAAGCTCGCCACTTCGCTCACATTCCGGGAATGTCTGTAAAACACATTTGTACTCACATGTATCCGTGTGAGTTGGCCGGCACATTACCGTGTGACCCGGGGCGGACTGGCCACTGTGGCGTTGTGGCGATCGCCACATGGGCCGCTTGGTTCTGGGCCTCTCAGGGCCGGTTACTCACAAAGTTTTCGAAAACTCCCCCCTTTCCCATTGTGTAAAGCATTTTTTCGGGCCGTTTTGGACTAACATTTGTCCTAACCCCCCCCCCCCCCCCCCCCCCCCTCGATACGCTGACATGGTCAAAAAGGGCCGCTCTAATAATTTTGCTCCCCGCTCGATACGCTGACATGGTCAAAAAGGGCCGCTTTAATAATTTTGCCACGACCGCTTTCAGGTCCCAGTCCGCCCCTGCGTGTGAAAAATTGGTGCAGACGGTGGCACACGGTGGCACACGGTGATGTCACACGGTGGGCCGTTTCCCGTCCGTTGAACACGTTGCCGGGGACTTTGCCGGCCATCCGCGCCCGGCAGGAAGTTTGACCATTCTCAAAACTCTTGCCGGGTGAGTAAAAGCGGCGGCAAACGGTGAGAGCCCGGTTTTAGTACGGTATACAGACGGCGCACCCGTTTCGCGCCCGTTCGCAGGGCGGTAATGGTAGGCGGCCACCTTACCGTCTAATAGAAAAACAACAGAGTCCAAACAATCAGTAAAAAATGTCAACGGGTGCATTAATCTTTTGTTGTGGCCACCGGGTCTATAACGTTATATACAGGGTCTATACCGGGTCCTCACCGGTCGGGTACCGGGCTCACCGTCCTCATACATTTCTAGCTTACCGTTCTTACCGGGTGCATAACACTTCCTCACCGGGTCCTCGGTCCATACCGTTCTACACCGGGTCTGTCCCGGGTTCTCACCGGCCTTGTCCCGGGATCACCGGCCTCATACAGTTCTAGCTTACCGTTCTCACCGTGTCCTCACCGTGTGCATACCACCTCCATACCGGTTCCTAACCGGTCGAAACGCCTGGGTACCGGCCGAAACGTCTTGATTACATCATCAAACCGCCCTTTTCAAGCTGAGCGCTCAAGCTCGCCGCTTCATTTGCATTTGAATTCGTACGACCAACATCTATAATACTCTCTAAATGTAAAAGAGCTAAACCTCACTCTTTCGAGAGCTTTAGGAGGGACGGCTCTTCTAAGAAGTGAAGTTCACTCTTGTCAGAGTGATTTGTCACTCTTTTAAGAGTGATTTTAACTCTTTTTAGAGTGAAAATCGCTCTTTTAAGAGTGAACTTCACTCCAAAAAAGAGCTGTTCCTCCTAGAGCCCTCGAAAGAGTGAGTTTTAGCTCTTTTACATTTAGAGAGTTGCAACATGCCTGCTGAGAGTCCGTTCCGCGAACGGTTACTAGGCTGCATGCGGCCATTCGCAGTCCGTCGCTAAGATGGTCGACGTCCACCACCGTCCTGCGAATGGGCGCGAAACGGGTGCGAAATGGGTGCGCCGTCCTTATACCGGGCTCTCATCGGTCGCCGCCGCTTTTACTCACCTGCCAGGAGTTTTGAGCATGTTCAAAACTCCGGTGGCCGGCAAAGTCCCCTGAACGTGTTCAACGGACGGGAAACGGCCCACCGTGTGTGCCGCCGTCCGCACCCATTTTTTACACGGTAAGGGGTCGCTCAGCTCACACGGATACATGTGAGGGCCCCATAAGGGTTAATCAAAATTCGTGTTTCTTTAAAAAGCACCAACAAAACCATAACGGCCTAGTGAGTCTGTGTACAGCTCCTGGTACTAAAGAAACGACTTCTAGGCAAATATGTATGGTCGGCCAAATTCACCGCTTTAATTATGTGAGACACCGCCAACTTACGCAATTCGTCCTTGTTGCGCGTCGACAATCACAATCTTATGACCGTGTACTGTTTACTCTCGCTAATAATCTTAGCAAATTCGACTTTTTCTGTCGCTAATTTGTTAAGACCTTCGTTGCAAGACACCTTCTGTAATATTAGATACAATAATTTATAAAAAGATCACAGTGATCTACTTACACTTTATAATCTTTACAGAGCGAATTATCAATACTCGGAATTAGTGTTGTTTTCCTTTTTAAAGACTCTTCTTGTATGTCGAGCCATGACACAATCTTTTCATATTGTTTTGAATTCTTCCTTCCACTCTTGCCCCGAAGAAGTGAATGAAATGGGGGACATGGAAGTACTTGATGCCACAAACATGTCTTGTTCCCTATGCAACGATTGAGTATGATGTCTCATCGGTTTCAATCTTTACTAGCAATCCCAAATTGATCAACACGGATATCCTTACCCCACCCAAAGATTAGAAGACATCCGGCTTCTTCTTGTCAACTAGGCGACGCTTGACTGACACTGCAACTTGTACGCGAATTATTACCGTGTTGACAGACGTTAATCACTCCATAAACTTAAAAAGTGGCGCAAATCTGAGTGATTTAGAGCATTGTACATTTGACACGCAAAGGTTTTATGACGTGTTCCTGCTCAAATTGCTTGTCAACTTTTTTGTCTAATCATATTGGTCACATCTTTCCTATGTACGCTTCGTCACATAAACTGTCTGTGTTAATTTGAATAAAAGGGCCTTACATCTTTTTTTCTAATGCGCTTCAGTAGTCGACTTGACTAAGGCATGATGAACATTAAAAATGGCCATTAGGCCTACTGTTGTTTCTACTATAGCAAAAACACAGCAAAACTTGATTAAAACAATATCATCGCTATTTATTGAAAAACGCCCTCTATGCAAATATGGTTCACGTTATGTATCACGTACAACAAAGAAATCATTTAAGGGACGCACCATTTGATTCTCAGGGGGTGGAAGTCTTTTTGAAGAAAAACGGCTTCATCCACTATCCAGGCGAGAAAATCCTTACTAATGAGTAAAAAAACCTTCTGCCCCACCCAACTCAATATATAGGAATACATTAAATTGGGGAGAAGAAGAAAAAAACGCCGTCTCCCATGCTCCCCCCCCCCCCTGAAAGTCTATGGTGCGTCCTAAGGGTTAATACAGGGCCTTAAACTGTCCAATTACAATTCAAATGTGTATGTTTCTTCGTTTCTTCTTTCATGGTTATCATGGTTATATACAAATCCAAGATATGAAAAGTACACTATTAAATATTATGAGTTGCAATTTTTGAAAATGTTAAGATGCCAGCAAGTTATGCTAGATAGAAAGGGCTATTACAAGTGCATTGCATTGTGTCATCATACCCACGTCCCCACACCCAAATTAAAACGTTATACATGTCGGAAATAGATGTCAACAAAATTATACAGTAAACTGATTACCTGGATTATACTCTGCCATGGATCATCGTCATAATTACTACAGATTACCGCTGTCAGGGACATGATAGCGGAATTTGCCTCTTAACACTTTCCACGCGGCTATTAGTTTTTACCATATGCAAAACAGATTTCTCAGAAACCTTTCCCAAATTTCAAAGGCTATCTCAAGAATTACTGAACCAATACCAGGCATGTTTGTACTTATGTTAATGCATTTCTCATGGTGACTCCAAATATGGTAATGAAATTCAATAATGTTGACATTTTTGAAACATTTTGTGTCAATTTGGTATATCGTCTGCATGCAGCCGCATGGAAAGCGTTAAACATGTTAAAAGGCAGATGACAGGATTATTCAAAACACACATAACATGCATAACCAGAGATGGTGACCCTCTTTCCGGCGCCAAGTGTGATAAACATCAAAAATATAAAAATATCACTTGAAACCGGGCGGTTCATTTGCCGTATTTGAGCTAGCTTTGCATTTTTTATGTCCATTGAAAGAGTTAATTGGACATGATTCTGTGACCAAGTAATTATGATTTGTGTTTGGTATTATAGTAAATTAAATACATGGGTAATACGTAATATATGATTTTGAGATTGTTATAGATTTCCCTCTTCCAAACGTGTCTATATTGTTGTTGGTGATGTTGTTGGTGATGTTGTTGTTGTTGTTGTTGTTGTTGTTGTTGTTGTTGTTGTTGTTGTTGTTGACATTGTTCATGTTCTTTTCGTTGCCTTCTCATTCAAATAACAATTGTAATAATCAAGTAATAAACCGTGACCGTCATTCTAAAGTGTTCTTCATACATATAACAATACTTGTTATTGTTACAATTCCTCAATATGATATGAGGGTATGTTAATGCAGTTAACAATGCAGTTTACAATACAGATACAATTTGGGCCTATCCTCAATAGATAGAACAGTTGAAATATCTTCAATTGAAAGTGATGGGTTTATATAGCCAATGTCTTGCCTATATTAAGCTTTATATACTGGATAGGATAGCATGTTTCATTACACAAAATAAACTTCTATCTATTCACAAATATGACAAACTAATTTCCTTATTTGTTCCTGCTGGATCAGGCTACTATATTATATAGCAGGAGTGACGATTGATGATAGAATGACTGACATTATCAGTATCAGGATTAGATAGAGTTATTAAAAGATCGACACTTATAAATGACAGACCGACTTATTAAAATAGTGTGTATCCGTTATGGTGCCTGCTTTATGTATAGTACAAAATAATACATTGTATATGTAGCCTTCAATACAGGATTTAAAGATATGAATACAATTACGAAGTTATAACTCTATTTTGACAGTTATTGTCTTGAAAACTCTAATCCAATGGCATGTGGTGACTTGTATATGCCGCGGTAGGAAAAGGGTTTTGATGAAGGAAAAGTCATGAGTCTTAAAACATTTTCGTGGTCATGGTCGTGGAGGGCAGGGTGGAGATACAATGACAAACTCATACGCGTACGGAATAAAGTTCAATCTGTATTACGGAAAATAAGTCGCGGGGGTGTTTGAGTAGACCTACACTGACCCCACCTGCGCCTTTACATGATTTATGTCTATGCCTTTATTAAAATGAGTTATCAATTTACTTTCCCAGTACGCCCACAACCATCTCGTCCACAACCATTTCGATACCAACTATCTCGTCCACAACTAACTCGTCTACAACCAACTCGTCTACAACCATTTGTAGACGGTCTTGTCCACAATCGTCTCGTCCACACACCTCTCGTCCACATCCAAAGGTCCACCGACTCTAGCTAGTTCACCAGCGTGAATTGGCTTACACTTCTTCATTTGGTGACAGATTATTAAAAATCTTAACCTTGAGATATTCCCAAAGGATCTGACTGGTAAGAGTGGACCTAATGGTTTAACTGACTCTTCTCAATCTACCTTTAAAAAGCACGGAAGCGTACGCATTTTAATCTCAGAGAGCTGTTGGTTTGCAGTATCTCTTCTATCATGACTATAGCAGACCCTCATTTGCCAACAATACAGCCAAACCAGATGGCAAGACGTCTGTCTACCTTCTGTCTACACCAGTACCACTGAAGTTATTTAATTGACAGTGGGGAAATACGAAAATATAAATCGCGAATTACGTTTTGGGTATCAAGTCCTGTCTGGTCAAATTGACAAATGATTATTGACAAATTGGTAAAGGCTAGCTTTATCATAAGCTTTCATACTGACTATGCAATCTATCTATTGATGCCTAGGCATGTAGGCCGAATTGTTACCCGAACATTATAAGTACGTTAGTAGTGGCAGACCTATAATGTTCCACATGTTTTCATTTGAGCAGTTGCTGTCTTTATTGTTGACCTAGTTACACTGATAATATAAGTGAACGCTTTCATGCGTGCCGCAGTCCTACCTATTTGAAATATAGCGTTGGATGTGTGTGTTTAATGTGCGTATAGCTAAACTGAAACGTAGTGCAGTAATATTAACACATTAATGGCAGCGATAAGAATATTTCGTAATCGGGGATGAATGTTTAAACTAACATCCCCATTATGAGCTAGGTCTATCTCACGCGCGCGCGCGGGAAGAAGAATAAAGGGGCGACGACATCGTATCGCTCAACCCCGCCCCATGTTTCTCATGTATCCGAATCCGCCGGATATAGTCTCTACTTGTGTTATTTGACACCCGTTTTGATAAAAAAAAAATCCTAATACAATTATTATAATTGGAAATATGGTAAAGGGACTCTATAAGGGGTTATTAATTGCTGGCATTCTTTTTCATAAACTTCAACCTAGATGCACCGTTAATTGTCAACACAAAAAGAACAACATAGGCTGTTAAAAGGTTTGGTTTGGGAGCGAGATTCAATTGCACTGTGACCACTGGTAACGGATGTGTATAGATAAAGCGGTGGCGCGGCGGACACTTGAGGGATTTTCGCTTTCTTAGAGCGTCAAGTTGAATTTCAAGAGTGCTTTTTCTGCTATCCGATCTACTCCTCTATGTACAGCCTCTAGGTTATCAATAAGTACTACACTATAAAATCAACGGACGCGTCATCGAGCTTATTTCACGCGTCTTGTCGGCATTCGGCCGGCTTCAAATAGGGCGGCTTACAAGTGAATTGTGAAATGATTTAGCCATGCGGGTAAGACCCCGCCATTTTATTGTATACATGCTTGACATCTAAGAAACCGACATGCATAGTAAATATTTCATGAGCAACCTTAAGGTAGAGTGGCACACTATAGTTTTATATGATTGACGTGTTTGAATTTACACAAGCACTTTAAGATCATGCTATGTAAAACTGGCGGTTGTTTATAAGGCTTTTATTGTAGTAATTGAATCGTTTGTCAATAAAGATTGCTTTTGTGGACGGTAAAATGCTTGACATTAAAAATAGAGTGATTCTAAAATGATTCAATGTAGATTGGGTAACGCCTCTGAATAAATTACAGATGGTTTCTAAGTAAGCATAGGATATTTTGACAAAAATTGTATTTTTTCGTCCCTTGTTCTGATTTTCAGTTTGTAATAGCCTTAAGTGAAAAGTTATACCAAATCGTTCATTGTTGTACTTAGGACAATTTTCACCATTTAATATCATTTGTTATCTTGAATAGGCCTAATTCAAACCTTGCCGCACCATAAACTATAACGACATGAAATATATGAACCATAACGCGTCTTAGAAATGGCGATATTTTCGAGTGAATTATAATGTGATTGGCCTTGCATTCATTTATTTAATATGCACATATGCATGGTCATGATGGTTTTTATTAGCCAATTCATGTTGTATACCACAGAGATTATCTGGAACCGCACATATTGAAACCAATCTTCAGTAGACAGCATACAACACTGACTGTCCGACTGTCGGATATAGTTATGGCTGTTGTATCCATTGCTATCTTCAGAAGACAGCAATTTGTGCATGTCTTCATGTATCGTATACAACACAGACTGTCTGATATAGTAATGTTTGTTGTAATCCATTGCTATTTTCTGTAGACAAATCATATATATAGGCTGTTGATGCTTTCCCTGGACTGACCATTGTGGGCGCTTATTTCATCTATATATATTATCTATCGAAGGATTAATTGAAAGGTTTAAGGTGGATGGAAGGGGTAGACATTTCTGGTAATTTGGATAATTGAGAACATTGTCTTTATCCGTAATCAACAGGAATACAGCAATGTTGCTCCATATTGCTATCTTCAGTAGACAGCAATTCATCCATGTAATAACAACAGGCTGTTGTATAACAGGAGAAATGGATTGAATTAACCATTTCAGTGACTGTATCAGTATAGTTGGACTATAAATATCTCATCAGATGTCCACCCGTCCATCAGATTATCCATACTTCCTGGTAAATGTTAACATTTTGCTTTAAGGGAGCACACCAAAACTCGACCGCCCGGCAACCGCCGGTTCCGTGCGTTTGCAGCCGGTTTATATTGTTCTATAAAATGATATGCGGTCCAACCGGGTGGATCCGCACGGAACCGGCGGTTGCCGCGCGGTCGAGTTTTGATTTGCTCCCTAACGTAATGTTCTAAACCAAGCTCATAGAACAAATGCATTGATAATATTAAAAGTCCGGTGAATTTTCAATGCAAAACCATTTTAATACTGTTTCATTTTGTGAGGTTTTGATTCGAGCTAAATACAAGTATACCATCATTGTAGCAATGTCAAGTTTTATATGATTATGAGTAGCAATAAATCACGGTCTAATTAAGTGGAATATTCACGTGTCAACGAATATGGCGCCATCATATGCAATTAAACGCAATACTTTTGCGCCATGACATTTTCATGGCTTTACATTACAAGAACATCTGTCAAAAACTATACTTGCACAAACAAATGTAGTAGTTTATGGAAATAGTTTCATTTGTTGCCAAAAAATAAAATATAAGTGATTCCTTTTTTCTGTTATGAAGTGTCAAATGTTTCTTGAACGTGAACATTTCACGCCGGGCCGCTTATTTAATGGCTTAATACTGGTTTTAATTTTACAGTTCTGCATGATGCAAAGTGAAGTTAATGATTAGTAGCGGAATGAATGAGACTCGATATTCAGCCAATACATAGGCTACCAAATACATTGCGGCGTGTCATATAGACTCCTCTGAGCTTTGGTTTTAGAAATACTAGTAGCAATATTTATTCTAAATGTGTTTTATGGGTGATTAAAATAATGACATATTGTAAAAGACTACCCATATCCTGTCGGTAAGAGGTCGGCCAATACTGTCATTTTTGATTGATTGGGCAATTTTATCATTGATATGACACAAGGCGATACGTCACAATACACGTGCAAAAATTAACTTTAAAAGGATTGCTTCACACATGTTTTTGTTTTTTTATTACACGATACATTTTATAGTTTTGCATTATTGTATTATTTTTTTAGGATTTTACCAGTTTGGGTTAGGTTCAACTCCTAAAATACGCGCTATACATTATTGACCCCGATGGGTGATGTAAAATTACTTTAAAATAGAACTGTGACACATTGAATTTAATATATCGCCGACTGAAGATAGAATAATGCATTACTCCTTGAGCATGTTGAGACAGTGGCAGTTGGTGTCATAGCCTAATCTGAATATATAATCAAATATTTGTTATGCAGTTATAGCTGAAAGACTGCAAAATGGTCTCGGACAATGTTATCATGCAAAAAACATAACCTAAATTGGTTATAGAAAGAACATTCTATGTGTTTTATTACTAAGAGTAAGACCCTTCCTCGATGAGGGATCAACGTGCAGGCTACCTGAGAACCTGTTTATAAAGGGGTTGATATCAGACTGGGGCATCATGAATATTGCTGTCTACTGAAGATAACAAAAAAAATGGGAAAGGCGACAGCCATGCTTAATCAGACAGTCTATGTTGTATGATATAAACATACATGGATTGCTATACTTACCGACAATATAGCAATTGATTGAGCCGCTTGTTTATCAGATATTATATGTAACTGTAAATATACGTTAAATGCAAACATCTACTGAAGATGCAATGGAATACAACAGCAATGTATGATGATATGTTTAAACATACATGGATTGCTATAGGCCTACTTATTGACAATATAGCAATTGATCGAGCCGTTTGTTTATCCGATATACGGTAGTCTGTAACTGTAAACATGGCAAATGCAAATGTTATCTATTATATCATTCATGCATATTTTCGTGTCATTTAATTGGTTGGTTAGTACCACGTGACTAAAAATAAAAGTACCATCCCACGTTCATTCATAAAAAAGATACTATCCATCGGCGTATAGTAATACTATACGTCGCCTCGTGTTACGCGACCCTTTTACAGATACGCTTTCTATCCCGTTATTATTTTGAACTGCGACTTGTACAACGATGTAAACTCTGGTTCCCTGCGAATTTTTTTATGAATAAGTCGGTGGGGGAATACTGGGTACCAGCAACAGTTATCACAACAACATCAGACGATAATTATCATCAGAAGAGTTATCATGGCAGCTTTCGAGGAGAAACCGGGCCGTTTCGCTAAAGTTGATGACACTGGTTTGTCTAATTTAGTGAGTTCGGCAACCTCCAAGAACACGCGCTAGACCTGGCCCGGAGCCTAGGCCTAGTGTTATGACACGCGCACCCGTCGTGCCCGCAATCGACCTTGATTCTATGGATTGCCCGGAGCCTAGGCTAGCCTATAGGCCTAAGTAAACAATGATGGCATTTTCCCCCTGTACATGCGTTGGTTTTAACTTTTGAATTGTTTGCTGTTTGATGAACTTGAATTTTTATGAACTATGAGCTAAGCACTCTTGAAAGATGTTTTAACATTCATGCTTTTATGAACACTGTTGACTGATGCTACAACCAGTCACAACTTGAAATCCATTGAAAACTGACGGAAAGGACTATTCCATTATTGCTGTAGGTGAGTACGATATACTATTTGACATCTATCAATTGATTATAAATCTAATTATGAAATGATGTATTAAATGACCCAAAAATATACATGAATGATATAAAACAAATATAATGTGTCTTAAATTCGTGGGATGGTACAAATATGATCACTCGGTGAAAGCTAGATTGTTCCATTTCACTCGCCTATCGGCTCGTGAAATGGAACAATCTAGCTTTCACCTCGTGATCATATTTGTACCATCCCACTCATAGCCACATTATATTTGTATACTGGAGATAGCAATGGAATACATCGGCCATTTCTCTATCAGATAATCTATGTTACGATAAATGAAGACACAATGATATAGCGATGGAATTCATCTGCAAATAATGATCAGAAAGTCTGTGCTGCATAATACCGTGCATGAAGACACATACTGTGCTGCATACCGTGCATGAAGACAGCCTGTGCTGCATACCGTGCATGAGACATAGACTGTGCTGCATTAAGTGTATGAAGACATAGACTGTGCTGCATACCGTGCATGAAGACCTAGTCTGTGCTGCATACCGTGCATGAATACATAGTCTGTGCTGCATACCGTGTATGAAGACATAGTCTGTGCTGCATACCGTGCATGAATACATAGTCTGTGCTGCATACCGTGCATGAAGACATAGACTGTGCTGCATACCGTGCGTGAAGACATAGCCTGTGCTGCATACCGTGCATAAATACATAGTCTGTGCTGCATACCGTGTATGAAGACATAGTCTGTGCTGCATACCGTGCATGAATACATAGTCTGTGCTGCATACCGTGCATGAATACATAGTCTGTGCTGCATACCGTGCATGAAGACATAGACTGTGCTGCATACCGTGCGTGAAGACATAGCCTGTGCTGCATACCGTGCATGAAGACATAGACTGTGCTGCATACCGTGTATGAAGACATAGACTGTGCTGCATACCGTGCATGAAGACATAGTCTGTGCTGCATACCGTGTATGAAGACCTAGTCTGTGCTGCATACCGTACATGAAGACCTAGTCTGTGCTGCATACCGTGCATGAATACATAGTCTGTGCTGCATACCGTGTATGAAGACATAGTCTGTGCTGCATACCGTGCATAAAGACATAGACTGTGCTGCATACCGTGCGTGAAGACCTAGTCTGTGCTGCATACCGTGCATGAATACATAGTCTGTGCTGCATACCGTGCATGAATACATAGTCTGTGCTGCATACCGTGCATGAAGACATAGTCTGTGCTGCATACCGTGCATGAAGACCTAGTCTGTGCTGCATACCGTGTATGAAGACCTAGTCTGTGCTGCATACCGTGTATGAAGACCTAGTCTGTGCTGCATACCGTGCATGAATACATAGTCTGTGCTGCATACCGTGTATGAATACATAGTCTGTGCTGCATACCGTGTATGAAGACCTAGTCTGTGCTGCATACCGTGCATGAATACATAGTCTGTGCTGCATACCGTGCATGAATACATAGTCTGTGCTGCATACCGTGTATGAAGACCTAGTCTGTGCTGCATACCGTGCATGAATACATAGTCTGTGCTGCATACCGTGTATGAAGACCTAGTCTGTGCTGCATACCGTGCATGAAGACATAGACTGTGCTGCATACCGTGCATGAAGACATAGTCTGTGCTGCATACCGTGTATGAAGACATAGTCTGTGCTGCATACCGTGCATGAATACATAGTCTGTGCTGCATACCGTGCATGAATACATAGTCTGTGCTGCATACCGTGCATGAATACATAGTCTGTGTTGCATACCGTGCATGAATACATAGTCTGTGCTGCATACCGTGCATGAATACATAGTCTGTGCTGCATACCGTGCATGAATACATAGTCTGTGCTGCATACCGTGCGTGAATACATAGTCTGTGCTGCATACCGTGCATGAAGACATAGACTGTGCTGCATACCGTGCGTGAAGACCTAGTCTGTGCTGCATACCGTGCATGAATACATAGTCTGTGCTGCATACCGTGCATGAATACATAGTCTGTGCTGCATACCGTGCATGAAGACATAGTCTGTGCTGCATACCGTGCATGAAGACCTAGTCTGTGCTGCATACCGTGTATGAAGACCTAGTCTGTGCTGCATACCGTGTATGAAGACCTAGTCTGTGCTGCATACCGTGCATGAATACATAGTCTGTGCTGCATACCGTGTATGAAGACCTAGTCTGTGCTGCATACCGTGCATGAATACATAGTCTGTGCTGCATACCGTGCATGAATACATAGTCTGTGCTGCATACCGTGCATGAATACATAGTATGTGCTGCATACCGTGCATGAATACATAGTCTGTGCTGCATACCGTGCATGAAGACATAGTCTGTGCTGCATACCGTGCATGAATACATAGTCTGTGCTGCATACCGTGCATGAATACATAGTCTGTGCTGCATACCGTGCATGAATACATAGTCTGTGTTGCATACCGTGCATGAAGACATAGTCTGTGCTGCATACCGTGTATGAAGACATAGACTGTGCTGTATACCGTGTATGAAGACCTAGTCTGTGCTGCATACCGTGCATGAATACATAGTCTGTGCTGCATACCGTGTATGAAGACCTAGTCTGTGCTGCATACCGTGCATGAATACATAGTCTGTGCTGCATACCGTGCATGAATACATAGTCGGTGCTGCATACCGTGCATGAATACATAGTCTGTGCTGCATACCGTGCATGAAGACATAGACTGTGCTGCATACCGTGCATGAATACATAGTCTGTGCTGCATACCGTGTATGAAGACATAGTCTGTGCTGCATACCGTGTATGAAGACATAGTCTGTGCTGCATACCGTGCATGAATACATAGTCTGTGCTGCATACCGTGCATGAAGACATAGCCTGTGCTGCATACCGTGTATGAAGACCTAGTCTGTGCTGCATACCATGCATGAATACATAGTCTGTGCTGCATACCGTGCATGAGACATAGACTGTGCTGCATACCGTGTATGAAGACCTAGTCTGTGCTGCATACCGTGCATGAATACATAGTCTGTGCTGCATACCGTGCATGAATACATAGTCTGTGCTGCATACCGTGCATGAATACATAGTCTGTGCTGCATACCGTGCATGAATACATAGTCTGTGCTGCATACCGTGCATGAATACATAGTCTGTGCTGCATACCGTGCATGAAGACATAGACTGTGCTGCATACCGTGCGTGAAGACATAGCCTGTGCTGCATACCGTGCATGAATACATAGTCTGTGCTGCATACCGTGTATGAAGACATAGTCTGTGCTGCATACCGTGCATGAATACATAGTCTGTGCTGCATACCGTGCATGAATACATAGTCTGTGCTGCATACCGTGCATGAAGACATATACTGTGCTGCATACCGTGCGTGAAGACATAGCCTGTGCTGCATACCGTGCATGAAGACATAGACTGTGCTGCATACCGTGTATGAAGACATAGACTGTGCTGCATACCGTGCATGAAGACATAGTCTGTGCTGCATACCGTGTATGAAGACCTAGTCTGTGCTGCATACCGTACATGAAGAACTAGTCTGTGCTGCATACCGTGCATGAATACATAGTCTGTGCTGCATACCGTGTATGAAGACATAGACTGTGCTGCATACCGTACATGAAGACCTAGTCTGTGCTGCATACCGTACATGAAGACCTAGTCTGTGCTGCATACCGTGCATGAATACATAGTCTGTGCTGCATACCGTGCATAAAGACATAGACTGTGCTGCATACCGTGCGTGAAGACCTAGTCTGTGCTGCATACCGTGCATGAATACATAGTCTGTGCTGCATACCGTGCATGAATACATAGTCTGTGCTGCATACCGTGCATGAAGACATAGTCTGTGCTGCATACCGTGCATGAAGACCTAGTCTGTGCTGCATACCGTGTATGAAGACCTAGTCTGTGCTGCATACCGTGTATGAAGACCTAGTCTGTGCTGCATACCGTGCATGAATACATAGTCTGTGCTGCATACCGTGTATGAATACATAGTCTGTGCTGCATACCGTGTATGAAGACCTAGTCTGTGCTGCATACCGTGCATGAATACATAGTCTGTGCTGCATACCGTGCATGAATACATAGTCTGTGCTGCATACCGTGTATGAAGACCTAGTCTGTGCTGCATACCGTGCATGAAGACATAGACTGTGCTGCATACCGTGCATGAAGACATAGTCTGTGCTGCATACCGTGTATGAATACATAGTCTGTGCTGCATACCGTGCATGAATACATAGTCTGTGCTGCATACCGTGCATGAATACATAGTCTGTGCTGCATACCGTGCATGAATACATAGTCTGTGCTGCATACCGTGCATGAATACATAGTCTGTGCTGCATACCGTGCATGAATACATAGTCTGTGCTGCATACCGTGCATGAATACATAGTCTGTGCTGCATACCGTGCGTGAATACATAGTCTGTGCTGCATACCGTGCATGAAGACATAGACTGTGCTGCATACCGTGCGTGAAGACCTAGTCTGTGCTGCATACCGTGCATGAAGACATAGTCTGTGCTGCATACCGTGCATGAATACATAGTCTGTGCTGCATACCGTGCATGAATACATAGTCCGTGCTGCATACCGTGCATGAATACATAGTCTGTGCTGCATACCGTGTATGAAGACCTAGTCGGTGCTGCATACCGTGCATGAATACATAGTCTGTGCTGCATACCGTGCATGAATACATAGTCTGTGCTGCATACCGTGCATGAAGACATAGACTGTGCTGCATACCGTGCATGAATACATAGTCTGTGCTGCATACCGTGTATGAAGACATAGTCTGTGCTGCATACCGTGTATGAAGACATAGTCTGTGCTGCATACCGTGCATGAATACATAGTCTGTGCTGCATACCGTGCATGAAGACATAGCCTGTGCTGCATACCGTGTATGAAGACCTAGTCTGTGCTGCATACCATGCATGAATACATAGTCTGTGCTGCATACCGTGCATGAGACATAGACTGTGCTGCATACCGTGTATGAAGACCTAGTCTGTGCTGCATACCGTGCATGAATACATAGTCTGTGCTGCATACCGTGCATGAATACATAGTCGGTGCTGCATACCGTGCATGAATACATAGTCTGTGCTGCATACCGTGCATGAAGACATAGACTGTGCTGCATACCGTGCATGAATACATAGTCTGTGCTGCATACCGTGTATGAAGACATAGTCTGTGCTGCATACCGTGTATGAAGACATAGTCTGTGCTGCATACCGTGCATGAATACATAGTCTGTGCTGCATACCGTGCATGAAGACATAGCCTGTGCTGCATACCGTGTATGAAGACCTAGTCTGTGCTGCATACCATGCATGAATACATAGTCTGTGCTGCATACCGTGCATGAGACATAGACTGTGCTGCATACCGTGTATGAAGACCTAGTCTGTGCTGCATACCGTGCATGAATACATAGTCTGTGCTGCATACCGTGCATGAATACATAGTCTGTGCTGCATACCGTGCATGAATACATAGTCTGTGCTGCATACCGTGCATGAAGACATAGTCTGTGCTGCATACCGTGCATGAATACATAGTCTGTGCTGCATACCGTGCATGAATACATAGTCTGTGCTGCATACCGTGCATGAATACATAGTCTGTGCTGCATACTGTGCATGAAGACATAGACTGTGCTGCATACCGTGCGTGAAGACATAGACTGTGCTGCATACCGTGCATGAAGACATAGACTGTGCTGCATACCGTGTATGAAGACATAGTATGTGTAGCTCTATTTATAGAGCCTCGACAATCCCCAACGATTACCAACGATTCTGAAATAATGTAGAGGAAACCCTCGCGTGCAACCAGAGATGACAAGAAATAATACCTAGTCTAGCACACGTGCATCATCTGTGTTGTACCTGGGTCGTTTTAGCACCAGGCAAACCTGGTGCCAAAAGGCTCATTGTCAGTGGAGATATATTGGTTAGTGGAGTTGAGTGGTAGATGGGGTATATGGTCAGTGGATATTATGGTCAGTGGAGTTGAGCCGTAGAGGATGTGATGTACATCCGGGTCAGTGTTACTATTTACTATTAGAGTCAAATAGTCACGATAGACGGTTTTGAAATCAGAACTAAGTCTGTGCTGCATACCGTGCATGAAGACATATACACTGCTGACAACAATAGATGTACATGTACATGTACAGGGTGAGTCAGAATAGTCAGGTCCCGTTTTCACAAAATCAAGAAAAATACTTCTTGTACAAAATTGGTAATTGTTTCATTGTTTATGAGAGTAGACATACTTCTTCATATCTGGTGATGTTTTCACGACAATATCATATTCCACGCCAGATTTACAACATATTTACGAAAAGACGCGTAATCCAAAGTGTTCCAAGTTTGGTGGTGGATGTTAACACTACTGTAATATTAGTTATTCATACAACACACCACTCTGTATAACTGTTGCAATTGATACCAAAATATCATGTTTTTTTGTTGAATCTCTGATAAATTAAACGATATTGCATGCAAAGTATTTAAATATATTATAATATAACTCAGTATTGCACAAATATATTCATAAAAATGGACTATGCACTTTGCCTGGCAAGTTGCCTAAACACAAACTGTTTAAAAATATAACATCTGTTTTCTCTCAGACTTCTCTCATATCAGTTCGATTTAAATAACAAATTTCAAAATACTTTGGTCAACATTTTGTCAAAACTCAATAATGTTTATTATAGGCTATCTCTGATTGCACAAAAACTATTGAAAACATAATCGCAAAGACAATAGAACCTCTTTTCCTATTGTAATTGCTGTGAGTACCAACACGCCTTTGATTGACTTATTCAAAAGGCGCGCGTTAAACGTTAACATCCATAGGGATCCCATAGATAAGTTGGAACAGATTTTATTTCACAGAATTTAGAAAAATGATCATATCGCCCGTTCCAAATAACCAATTTGAATGAAATAAAATTTAGGTTATAGCTAGTAATGCCACCTTGCTAGGTAAGTCATTAAATATATTCATTTTTGAATTTTAACTGGTTTAAAAAATTGGTGAAATCGGGACCTGACTATTTTGACTCACCCTGTATATAACAAGGAGCGCCACTTTAGCTGAAAACCGTTAAAAGGTCAATTATTACCCTAACGAACTTCGCAATTTTGAACCGCGCACTTTCGGTACTAAAACCGAGTGTAACTCCCGCGGAATCTGAACTATCACTTTGAAGAGTGATTTTGAGGTCAAATTGAAGTCTTTTTTTGCGATTAGGGTCTTGGAATATTCCTAATAATAGGATCTTTCTTGCTAACCTATTGAAACCAGTCTCTGACATTTACAGGCAGAGTACTTCACATGGGAAGTTTGCAATTTTGTCGCTATCGAAAGTGACGTGTTGCAAGAGCATTGTCTACATTGACATGATTGATCTGACAAAAGCTGTCTTAAGGGGGGGTCTATATTATTTTCACCAATTTTAGAAACAGATTTTCTCAATGTTACCATGGGTTTACCCCTTAGAGTTATATATCAAATTGAAGCTTAGGTAACAGCGTTTTAGAAAATGCGCGTTATTTTGATCTGGTTGCTATGGTAACCAGTCCAGGCCTCTGATTGGCTAAACACCGGATCCAACTTTACTAGAAAACTAAAGGTTGCATGTTCACCATACTTTGGTAGATGATGCATGGGAACAATGCGCACGACCCGATGAAGCCGGATTTTTTATACGGTTGCCATGGTAACCAGGAACCGACCAATCATGTAATTTTACATTATAATTCAAATTTGGAAAGCTAAATTGAAAATCCGGCTTCATCGGGTTCTTCCTCTATTCGAGCTTATTATCCATTCCAAATATCACCCTGATACGAGGTTTCGTTTTTGAGTTACGTTGGTTCCAGTATTGCAAGTTTGCGTGTTTTCTAGTTTTGAGATATCGTGCAAAACGTATGAAAAATATTAAAATTGGCGAGAAAAAAAAGGGTTGACATTTTGGATAAAAATAGTTGTTCAATTATGGAAGAGCATGAATTTAGACACATTTTGAGCCATTTTGGGTGAAAATAGCAATTATATTAGCATATTTATTGATTTTTAAAGATAAATGGCTTAAAAATAGCCGGGTGAGAAAAATAAAGAAATACATAAGAAATTACGTTGACTTTGAAATTTTGATGATTTATGATGTGCAATTAATTATTTTAATATTTTAATAAATAAATATGATCAAATGTTACAATTATTTGATCAAAAAATAATTAAAACTGAAAATGCTTAAAATCGCAGGGTGAGCGTTTTCTACATACAAGTGTATACAAAACACCACCGATATTTTGAGACACCCGAAACTCAATCGACCATAACTTCGGAACCGAAAATCCAATTGACCTCAAACAAAAAGCATTTTAAAGCAGAGACTTCGCAGTTTCCTACTGTTCTAATATCTCATTTTTGTCAGAAGCACTGAATTTTACTATTTGACTAACATAGACCCCCCCCCCCTTAAACAGCGAAATTACAAAATTGTCATAAATTCAGATAAATGAGGGTTTTAGTCATTATTGTTTCCTAAATTGATTTCACGACGTGACCATTAAAGTAGATAAAAAGACATTAAGAGAGAGTAAAATTTAGAATCAATGGCATTTTGTCCATTCATGTGCGATCGCAATATATTTTGATTTTTGTGCGGATTGCAGGCTATGCTATGTGCATAGGCATAGCTCTAGGAGGAACATTTCGAGGGAAATTTTTTCAATTTTTTTCAACTTAGGGACCGTTCATTATTTATGGTGGAGGGGGGGGGGGGTTGGGACAAATTCGAGACTCGTATGTCAAATTACCTAACCCCCCTACAGCTGAAGTGAAAATTACATGACCCCCCTGCTAACCAGTAGCTTTTTACACCCCCCCCCCCCCCCCCACCCCGAAAAAAATCAACTTGTCACATACTTAAGGGACTGTCTTTACCTTTGGAATTTTGATCATGGATACGTTGGCAAATTCTGTTTGTACCCTATCTGAACGGCCAATAATTGTATGATGCCCCTTTTTTATTGTGTGAAATTAGTAATGGCGAGCGTAGCAAGCCGGAAAATTTGTCAATTTATAAATTTTGGGTGGTTTTGTAAGTCTTTATAACCCGAACAAGTTAGAACATTCTGGGCAGAAAAGTATAATCCAGTGAAACGTTCTACTTTTGTGAGCATTGGTGCAAAGCTAAGACAAGGTGAAGAGCATGCAATAAAAAAAAAATAAATCATAAAATTGAATTTTGTAACATACGGTAACTATTAGGGGGGGGGGGGGGGGGGGGGCTGGGGTACCGCGCCATTTTGCAATATTTTGCGAAATCGATCGTGGTTATCACGTGATACGTATCGTGGAAAAATAATGTACACTGTTTTAACGAAATGCACTGTGGGATTGTGTTACCAGCCTAAAATTATAGAGGTCGCAAACCCGGTGTCGCAAACTTGCTTATATTGGCCTAGCTATAACAAGCTAAAAGTGACATCTCTGAATGTATTACCAAAGTGTGAAATTGTTGGACACACTGGTAAAATGGTTTTACAACAAGTTTTGCTATCATATTATCAAACTGAACTCAAGTTAAATCACTCTATATCGAGCAATAATATAATTGTTTACGCATTTTAATTGTTTAGATACAAAGTTAAATAAATCAAGGATACATTTATGATAGATAAATAAATAAAAAGAAAACTATAAACGCATGGGCGGCATTTATAATTGATAAAAATTGACATAACAATGATGTTACATTAATATACCATCAAGTTTAAAAAATAGAAAAATAATGGGAATATTCGAACCCGTGATTTCCGATTGCCAACGACATGACCAACCTACGCACGCCACAGAGATTTACTACTGTAATTGTGATAGTTTTATTATTTAACCATGTCCATTTATTTATAACGAACGGATTTTTATTGTGCCATTTTTGCCAAATGTGTGTGTTGCTCTCGCACAAAATGTGTTTGTAATTTGATTATAATTCTTATTTTTAAAAGAACGGTAATTTTTTTTGACATTTTCGAGAAAAAAAATGGCGTAACTGATACGGTAAACGCCAGCAGTGTGGTGTCCGCGTGGGCAAGCATACAGATGATGCTAAGCAAATCCAGCATATAAAACAAAAAGTGCTCCTAATGGGACTCGAACCCACAACCTCTCGCTCCTCAAGCGACTTTCTTTCCACTACACTAACCGTGCTAATTGAAAAAATGTAACGCAAATAATTTATTTATATCATGGGTCATGGGTTAATGCACTGTGTTAAATTCTACAATCCCGGCCGCCACTCTGTTCAAAGGCACAAAAAAGTTGACTTGTTTTATGCTTTTTTTTCAATTCTGAGGTGTGCAGTTCGATTTTCTTTCTCGAATTGTTTAGAAAACCATCCATTTTAGAACATCTGAAATTTAAAATGAACTGCACACCTGGGAAAGTATGATGCCAAGGGCATATTTTTTGCACGTAAATCCAATACAAGAGTTCTGAAAATCGACAAAAATATGACGTCATAACCATTGCTTCGGGACAAAATGGCGCGGTACCCCCCCCCCCCCCCCCCCCCCCCAGGTAACTATGTGATCTTTCCAGGGGCGCCCTCTATTCATGATTTTTTTTTATAGAAAGTAGATTTTCTTGTAGATTTAGATTTATGATCATAAATATATTCTGAGTAACAGAGCGATACGATTCCTAATTACATCAAAATCATGGTTTAAAGAGAGAAAATCTGAAACTGTCAGGTCTGCGTGACAACTTATTTTTTACTCTAAATTCACTATTCACTAAACCATGATTTTGAAGTAATTAGGGATCATATAGCTCGGTAACCCAGAATATATTTATGATTTATGACTGAGAAATGTAAATCTGCAAGGACATTTACTTTCTAAAAGAAAATCATGAATAGAGAGCTCCCCCTGGAAAAGATCACATAATATGCCTTTAACATGTTTGTATACACCCTGTGGATCTAATTTCTAAACCGTTGATGATTAATATAGAGATGTTTTTTCCATCAGATCGTCCGAGGCACAGAAAAGATTTGCTGTCCAGAAGTCGTCTCATAGTAAATGTTTTTGAAGTCGATAGGTTTAAGAAAATATGCGCGAAGCGCAGAAAAAAATGGCATTTACACCAAAAATAGCCTCTAAAATCACCCCAATCACCACCATCTTTAGTTTAAAAAAAGTTACACAACCCCCCCTGTTTAAGAATAAAAAGTTACATAACCCCCCTATTTCAACATATGAAAGTTACATGACCCCCCCTATAGTTTACCCAATCTCCCTCCAGCATAAATAATGAACGGTCCCTTATGATGAACTAAATAACTGTGATTTCATTTTTTAATTAACAGAATAAATTATGTTTATGTATCATGCGTCTCTAGAAACGGAATTGATGAAGCGTTTAAATCTTTATTTCTTTGGGGTTATAATCATGTCCCTTGATTGCTCAGTTGGTAAAGCATTCGCTTGAAGAGCGGGAGGACCAAGGTTCGATCCTGCTGAGTAGGGACCACAATGACATATGATTTTTTTTCCTCGTCAAAATTAATGTGTGTTTTTTATTGCTACAAACTATATTTGTTAATATTTTCTTTGATATCCCCACCATTTAATCCCCAAACGATAGGATTACCTCGGCATGCTCGGGGATCAATGACTTCTATTCATAATAAAGACGCGAATTCATGACTTTAACACGGTCCATGATCATTGATGTGACGTTTTGAAGATGGTTTTCATATTTTATGTCGGACAATTTTCAAAAGCTGCATTTACACCTGATTTGCCTCATTTATGCATAATGCACCTTTTGAGATAGTAGTTGAGTGGGTGAAGGGATAACCCGAGCACAACCGCACCCAGGAGGACGATCGAGTGAGCGACATGACCATCATCAGTGGTTGCAGAAGCGGACTTGCATACTTGCATGACTTGTCAAAGGTTCCGAAATTTGATCGTTGGATTAGAGCTCAAGATGATGCGGCAACATTTGTCTTAAACTGTTAAACACCCAAAAATATCTCAAAGGGGGAATATGAAACATCTTAGTACAATCTACCATCATGTGAACTGATTTTTTACGACGCTCAAAAATAAGGTATTTACAGACATTTTCCACTGAATTTTGATACAGTTCATCCCGTTCGTGGCAATTTTCACATTTTCAATCCGATGTAGCTGCGTGTTTTCACACATATCAGGGTAAACGTGACTTTAGATATAAATAACTTAAGTGGAAAAATATTAAATCAAAGGGATATATCGTCAGCCTGCTTCGATAATTGCCTAACATTTTTTCTAGTTCTTAGAAAATAACAAAAGTATGAAAAGTGTGTGCGAGGCAATTATCGAAGCAGGCTGACGATATGTTGAATAGCAACATGAATAGTGCAGGTGAATTCATAATTTATGCAAAAAACTCAATTTCGCTGAAAAGTTAGTCAGGCAATTATCGAAGCAGGCTGACGATGTAGGCTATGCTAATAGATCAACGATCAAAAGTTTTGATTATATTTCGGCATAAATAAACGCATCTTATTTTGATCTGCGTAATTAAACAAATTTGATTTTTTGAATTTATCGAAGGGCGCCCTTGCCTTAATAATTTGGGGTCAAATCGAAGTGGCGCTTGAACTAACAATAGCTGACTATGTTGCATATAACACAATGTCCAGGGTGCCAGGTGGCATGCTTGAATTGCTGTCTTCTGAAGGTAATGTGGTAAAACAATGTCCACACTAACGCATGTCATAACATTAGGCCTTTTTTGATACAGTTCATCCCGTTCGTGGCAATTTTCACATTTTCAATCCGATGTAGCTGCGTGTTTTCACACATATCAGGGTAAACGTGACTTTAGATATAAATAACTTAAGTGGAAAAATATTAAATGAAAGGGATATATCGTCAGCCTGCTTCGATAATTGCCTAACATTTTTTCTAGTTCTTAGAAAATAACAAAAGTATGAAAAGTGTGTGCGAGGCAATTATCGAAGCAGGCTGACGATATGTTGAATAGCAACATGAATAGTGCAGGTGAATTCCAACAGGAGCAGTAACTGTTGGATAGAATTAGGTTGGGGATATACCTTTACGTGAAATGTGGCTTGTTATATGCCTATACTATAGTTAATATGACCCAATTTTAAACATTTTTCATCATTAGTACAATCTGCCTAACTCACAATGCTGACTTAGGCAGAATTGCAATTGTGCATTTATCAACACATTTGATTGGTCAATGACTTAGTTATTACTAGCGGGCACCAGCGCTTCGCGCTGGACCCGCTAGAAGATTTCACGGGGAATAAGTAAACAAAGCGTAAGAAGATTTGATACAATAATATCAAGAACATGTCCTACGTGCATACATAATCCAGACGGGGCCCTAAATAATCAGAATATCGCAGGTGCTTTTGATAATCCAGGTATAGGCTACATGTGCCTTAATCTAGGTAGGCCTACGTTTGTGTTTCCAGATACATACGTAGGCCTCCCATGAGACCTGAAATGCGGGTACCCTTTGTCCCATTATATCCAGTGACCCCATAGGCCTAAGCCCTGTAATAATCCAGTTACCCTTAAAAATGCACCGGATACCACATAATCAAAGTAGGCCCACTGCAGTGTGCCGTTATCTCGAAATACCCAGGTGCCCTTACTTTATCATAGTCAAGTATAAATTAAACGCGGGTGCCAAAGATAGCGGGCAGTAAAAGTCATATCACAATACTGGGCAGAGGTGAGCAATATCAAAGCGTTATAAATGTTTATATAAATATCAAGAGTATGTCCTTAAATAATTCAGGTACTCTTGATATAAGGTAAAGTGCCCTTGATATAATGTTAGTGACATGGTGCCCTTAATACACCATGAGCCTAGGCCCAATGTGCTCTTAATTAAAGGCATATTATGTGATCTTTTCCAGAGAGCGTCCTCTATTCATGATTTTTTTTAGAAAGTAGATTTTCTTGCAGATTTACATTTCCGATCATAAATAATACATACATTCAAAGTTACAGAGCGATACGATTCCTAGGTACCTCAAAATCATGGTTTTAGAGTGAATTTAGAGTGAAAAATATAATCCCGACAGTTTATTTTCACTCTAAAATCATGATTTTGAAGTAATTAAGAATCGTATCGCCCTGTAACTTGGAATGTATGCATGATTTATGATCAGAAATGTAAATCTGCAAGAAAATCTGCTTTCTATTTTTTTTCGATGTTGAGGGCGTTCCCTGGAAAGATCACATAATATACCTTTAATACAAATACCAATGTTCCTAATCCAAGTAGGCCTACCCCATCAACGTGTTCTTAATACCCCCAGTTATTACCTCCTTTCAGCGCATGTCTCTACCTATTTTGTACCCCAAATAATGAAAAGTTGAATTTTAATGTCAAAATTGAAAGTTACTTAAAATTAGCCTTTATATGTCTCCCCCGATTCTTTATTGCCCCGCCATCCCGTTTTCCTCCTTTAACATTTTGGTGCTGGTGTCGCCACTGCCCAGGCACATACAGTATCCAGGTAATTCAGTAGGCCTACGTTCTGAGCGTTATAATTTTATAGTCGGTCGTTTAGTTTTATGGTCGACGGAGTCTATCATCAAGATTACTTGCACCATTCCACGCTTGTACTTGAGCACAATGTGTGCCATCCGGGTTTTGTTTGGCCTATTTACATTAAATATACTGCTCACAAAAAGTATCGAAACACTTAGAAATGATCCAATACATAACGGCTCGAAAGGGTATGCATTAATCGAAGCAAATAATCAAGTGCATAATTTTGTTCTGCGTATTTTGACACCTCGATCGTTGAGATACGATGTTGCGGAGCGGAGTTATTGTCATTTCAATGATCGTGGGTCCAGTTTAAAAAGTGACACTCATCCCTATTGAAAAGCACGAATCTGATCATTCTAAACAGTAATGCAAACCTCTATCTATAGGATGATTGTCACTTTTGAAACTGGACCCACGACCATTGAAATGACAATAACTCCGCTCCGCAACATCGTATCTCATCGATCGAGGTGTCAAAATACGCAGAACAAAATTATGCACTTGGTTATTTGCTTCGATTAATGCATTCCCTTTCGAGCCGTTATATATTTGGATCATTTCTAAGTGTTTCGATACTTTTTGTGAGCAGTTTACATTATTCCAATAGGTATGTGGGGCCTTAACGTATTATAGTATGTAGTCCCTTTGTCATGTTTGCTGTGTTCTATAAAGCCTCCCGAGATACTACCTGAGTGTACACCCTTAAAATCCAGTTATCACAGGTGGCCCGTGCGCATAAGTATATCCAGGTAATTTGAGACTCGTTTTATAGTGAACCCCGTAATCCAGATACCACGGATGCCCTTAATAATCCAGATACTCTTTAATAATCATGATGATGTACCACAGGTTCCGTTTTCCAGATGCCCCATGTGCCCTTATATCCAGATTATCAAGTATGTGAAGTGCGGAGAGGAGGAGGTGGCTTAGGGTACACTATTAGAAAAAAGGGTGCTTCAGAAGGGTTCTTGGCTGTCCCGTATATGGTTTAAAGGTTCTTTGATTTTAAAGGCCCCAAAAGGTTCTGTAGAGAACCTTTAGAGGTTCTAAAGACCAATGTTTGCCCATATTTTGCCCATTTTTTGAACCTTAAAATGGTTCTTTTTGGAACCTTTTAAGGTGTTATAAAGGGTTCCATACGGGACAGCCAAGAACCCCTGAAGCCTGAAGCATCCTTTTTCTAAGAGTGTACGGACTGCCTGCTTTCACCCTGCCACGTTACAATGTGCAGTTTGCGCCACAAACGCGTATACACTTTGTATGCGTCATTACGTGTGCGCCGAACCGCGCGCGCCATGATAAACGCGGCCGCGCAGCTTCAACATCGTAACGGTTGTTATGGTACCGCCACAGTTTCTTTATCGTTAGCAAACTACGCGTTCATCTATGTTACTAATGCGAAAGTGTCACTTTAAGATCTGTGTAAGAGTTTTTATTTACATTTAGAAAATGTCGTAAAATAATGTTATTTGTCGGACGTTTAGTCACGTATAAATGCTTGTACTCATGCGATCTTTAAGAATAACAAACGGCCACATATACAGAAATGTAGCTATATCCCTGATGAAACAATTACCACGCTTTTTCAGTTGAAGAGGGACGCGAGTGTAAAATTATTATTGAACTATCTAATCAGGCGAGGGACCAAAAATTAGTATTACTAGCGGGCATCCGCGCTTCGCGCGGAACCCGCTAGAAGATAACGGGGAGGTTTGTAAACAAAGCGTAAGTAAATTTGGTACAATATCAAGAACATGCCCTTTTCATAATCCAGACGGGCCCTCAATAATCTGAATATCGCAGGTGCATTTGATAATCCAGGTATGTGTGATGTGCCTTAATCCAGGTAGGCCTATACCCTTTGTGTTTTTAATATCCAGATACCCAGGTACCTCAGGATGTAGGCCTCCCATGTGACCTGAAATGCAGGTACCCCATAGGCCTAATCCCTACTCTCTAAATGTAAAAGAGTGGTTTTCCACTTTTTCAAGGAGTTAAACGCAGGACAACACGTTTTTGAGTGGAAAAACACTCTAAAAGGAGTGAAAGGGGATTTTATATGACAATGTTCCACTTTATTGAGTTGACATTTTCCACTCTAAAACGGGTTGACCTGTGTTTCACTCCCTTTACTCCTTTTCGAGTGAATTTCCACTCTTTCCACTCGTTTTGTATATATTTAGAGAGTACTCCTACTCCAGTTACCACAGGTGCCCTTAATATTGCATCGGGTATCACATGATCTAGGTATTGTATGTGCCGTTATAATACCCTTGTGCCCTCACTTGATCATATTCAAGTAAATTAAACGCGGGTGCCGAAGATAGCGGGCAGTTAGTCATATCAAAATAGACAGAGGTGAGTAATTTCAAAGCGTTATAAATGTTTATATAAATATCAAGAACATGTCCTTAAATAATGCAGGTACCTAAGGTGCCCTTAATATAATGTAAGTGACATGGTGCCCTTAATACACCATGAGCGTAGGCCCAATGTGCTCTTAAATAATACTTAGACCTAATCCAAGTACTCCACGTTTAGACCCAACCCCTCACGTGGCCTTAATAACCCAGATACCGCACGTGCCGGCGTTATATCCATACCAATGTGCCTGTACTATTATCCAATGTATAATGGAAAGCGCAGGTATAGGTGCCGAAGCTATAATAGTGGGCGGTTAGTCATATCAAAACGTAGGATGAGGGTATTGTAAAACAGCAAGAGTATGTCGTTGATACTCCATGTACCCTGTGCCCTTAATACTAACATTGGTGCCACAGTGCCCTTACTCCATATATACTATATGCCCTTAAGAAATCCAAGTACGCCATTTATAAAACATGGTGACCTTGATTATTCAGGTACCCCCATGTACTTTAATAACCAAGATACTCCATTATGTCCTTAAGTGATCCAATATAGGACCTCCCTGGACTATTTGGTATATCTTGAATCGAATATTAAGGGCATCCGTGATAACCTTTTATGCGGTAGGGCCTATACGTGGATTATTAAGAATACTTTAGAATATTAAGAGTATCTGGATTGTCTTAATATAAGTATAGGCCACATCTGGGTGGGTACCCCAGCCCATGTGACCTTAGGTAGACCTACCCCATGTGCAGTGGCGGCACTACCGTGTGGCGATTTTTTTTTTCGTACATGAGTTTAACCAAATTTATTTATTCCGTTTTAATACGAAATAAAGCAAAATTCACTGAATAAAATGATTTTTTTTTAACATTTTGAAAAAAATGAACTGATTTTGGTTAAACTCATGCACGAAAAAAGATAATCGCTACCGGGGGTGGGGGGATGCCACCAGTCGTGACCTCTCCCACAGTTTAAGTCCCTACGCATTTTGTACCCCAAATAATAATAAAAAGTTCAATTTTAATGTCAAAATTCAAAGTTGTATTAGCTTTAAATTGGTCCAAAATGTCTGATTTAGAATATAAATTTATCTAATTTCAGGAATGTTTACAATAAAAGCCAAAAGGCTTGAATTTTCCACCCAAGTGTTTTGTCTTGCCCCCCCCTCCAAATTGTTTTATTGTCCCCCACTCCACTCCCGTTTTCCCCTTATGTTGATGGGGGTGCCGCCGTAGGCATGCGTTCTTAGCGTTTGTGGGTTCTAGTTCTATAGTCGGTTATTTAGTTTTATCAAATTCATATTTATGGTCGGCGGAGTCTATCTTTCAAGATCACTTGTACCATTCCATGATTGTATTTGAGCACTTTGTGTGCCAACCCCGTTTTTTCGGGCCAATTTACATTAAATACATTAGTCCCTCAATAGGCATGTAGGGCTTAAACGTATGAAATCCCTTTGTCATGTTTGTTGTGTTCTAAATGAAAGGCCTGACCATAATATACCGCACGCTCCGTTTACCAAGATGCATTATGTGCCCTTACTATATCCAGATTATCAAGTAAGGGAAGTGCGCTTGCATGGTGGCTTTAAGGCCTATTAGGGTATAATGGGGCAATACCGCACGTTCCTTTTATCCAGATACCCCATGTGGCCTTACTGTATCCATATTATCAAGTAAGTAAAGGAAAGTGCGGGAGGGGGGGGGGGGGCTTAGGCCTATAGGGTATGATGAGACAATCCCGTAATTTCCGTGCTATATAAGCCTCACGGCGTATAAGCCGCAGCACTTTATTATTAAATTCATAAAGTAAGATTCAGACCTCATCATAGTAGAGGCTATAAGCCGCACCGCACCGCTGTAAGAGTCGCGCGAAGACAATTAAATGGGTGTGAGGGGGGAGGGGGGGGGGGGGGGTGCCGACCTTGATCCACCAGCCCAAAGCTTCATGACCCGCCATGCCTTGCGCGTCGGTATCGGCCAAACTTACACATAACTAATTTTAGGTGATAACTGCTCAAATAATCATTATGTATATAACATGTTTAAGTCAAAACATTCATTTATCATCCATATTTATAATACCGGAAGCATGGTTGACTGCATCAAATGGAGTTACCTGCATGGGTGACTCCTCCTATCAAATGGGGTTACCTGTGTAACTCCTTCATCAAATGTGGTGACTTGCAAGGGTGACTTCATCAAATGGGGTTTCGACAACTGCATGAGTAATTCCATCAAATGTATTTTCCTTCAGCCACTTCATGTCACTTTAATTAATACATGTTATCCTGGATACGGTTTGCACCTTGCTCTCCATTTCTTTATTAAAATAAAGGTCTTATATAATGTACCTTGGCTTTATTTTTTGTTTGTGTCTTGCTCCCGTTATCTTGTATGTACGGTATGCACAGCGGAGCAATTACGGACTACCTGCTTTCATCCTGCCCCCGTAAACAAAGTACAACGCCACAAACGCGTACACAATTTGTCTGCGTCATTTACGTGTGCGCCGTATTGCGTGCGCCATGTTAAACGCGACGCGCAGCAACAACATACGGTTGGCATGGTACTGCCAGTTTCTTTATCGGTATCAAACGTCGCGTTCGCCTATATAACCAATGTGAAAGTGTCACTTTAAGATCTGTGTAAGAGTTTGTTGTTTACATTTAGAAAATGTCGTGAAATATTGTTATTTGTCGGACGTATATTCCCGTATAAATGCTTGTTACTCATGCGATCTTTAAGAATGACAAACGGCCGCACATACAGAAATGTAGCTATATCCCTGAAGAAAATATTTTGGGTGAAGACCATATGTCATCACTCACTCCGAAAACCACAATTTGTGTCCGAACAGTAGCTACCCGAGTAAAAGAAATTCAACATTTCGGATTTTCACATGTGATCCTTTCTGCGCATGTCTGTAAACGGGGAAATACTGGCATTGAACTATCTAATTAGCTCGTGTATTAGAGGCGCAATTACCACGCTTTTTCAGTTGAAGAGGGACGCGAGTGTAAAATTATTATTGAACTATCTAATCAGGCGAAGGACCGAAAATTAGTATATAGATTATAACAGCATGTGCATAATGCAATGAAGTCATAATTTATGTAAAAAACTCAATTTCGCTGAAAAGTTAGTCAGGCAATTATCGAAGCAGGCTGACGATGTATGCTAATAGATCAACGATCAAAAGTTTTGATTATATTTCGGCATAAATAAACGCATCTTATTTTGATCTGCGTAATTAAACAAATTTGATTTTTTGAATTTATCGAAGGGCGCCCTTGCCTTAATAATTTGGGGTCAAATCGAAGTGGCGCTTGAACTAACAATAGCTGACTATGTTGCATATAACACAATGTCCAGGGTGCCAGGTGGCATGCTTGAATTGCTGTCTTCTGAAGGTAATGTGGTAAAACAATGTCCACACTAACGCATGTCATAACATTAGGCCTATACAGATATTACTCATCATAACTTTGATCCTACATGTCCTATGATAGTTTCTACATGTACGATACTTCCTGTTGTTTAAAATTCACTATAATAATGATAGCACTTAAAGTATGATAAATAATAAAATTGTACTTTTCTCCATTGTAGGCTTGTATTATTTTGCCAAGCAATTTATCTTCGTAAACTATTTCTATACGTTAAATAGTGCCGACATGACGTTTGTGATGATGACCATAACAACATATAAAAGACAAACAATGGAGTATATTAATCAATGCCTGGCTAAAAATGGCCTAATCAGAAAACATGTCAGGTCGTTGATGATGATGATGATGATGAATGATCAGTTTTTGAACACACAAATTATGCATAGCTGATAGCGTCAAAATACATAGGCCACGCGGGTACAATGAATTAAACACACTCGGTTCTATTTTGTGCCGTGATATTGAAGTTGTGGAGTTTTACTCATCATGTCAATAAAACTCTTATTTAGTTGTACAATTCGTCACAACCCAGATAACATAACAATATTGGCCCAATATTGGCCCAATATTGATTTTTCATTGGCCCAATATTGGCTTACAATATTGGCATAATATTATTTGGCCAATGGCCCAAGCTTGGCCCAATATTGGCACTCGCCAATGTGGACCAAGCTTGGGCCAATATTGGGCGATCTTGGAGAAATGTTAGGTAGGAAGAATTCTATCTTTATATTGTTTTATTTCCCCAATTTATGGTCCAATATTGGTTGCCAACATGATGCCAATTGAAGAGCGCCAATGTAAAACCAATATTGGTCCAATATTGGTTGCCAACATGATGCCAATTGAAAAGTGCCAATGTCAAACCAATATTGGTGACCAAGAGAGTGCCAATGGCATTGGCACTCAATTGGTCACCAATATTGGTCCAATATTGATTGCCAACATGATGCCAATTAACGAGCGCCAATGTAAAGCCAATATTGGTCTAATATTGGTGACCAATAAAATGCCAATGCCAATATTGCCAATGGGGAACCAATATTGGCCCAATATTGGTCAACAAGATAATGCCAATGCCAATATTGGGCCAATATATGTAGGGGAAGGTGGGGTAATGGCGGACACATTTTGTCAGAGAGGTATAACACACATATAATACGTCATATAACAATAAAAATCATGTAAACACAAAGCACTGTGAAGGTTCTACCTTTTATCAAGTTTTTATCAACTCATCATTTTGAAATTCGAAGCTACGACGCAATAAAAAATATGGCGTCGTCCGGATTACCCACACTCTGGGGGTAATCCCGGACGTTATTTATCAATGGCAGCCCTCTTTTTATTGGAATATAGCATTTCAATGGGAGTTAAAAAATACCCTTTTTAAAAGTGTAGCAGAAATCAAAGAACAATGTCACATATTTATATGGTCAACAACTATTACCGATTTATGATGTTAAATTGACCACGCCCATATTGGTTACCATGGAAACGGTACATGTCCGGGATTACCCCAATCCATGTACAATGTATGAGCACATCCTCTCCTATTATCATGCTCATCATTGTGACTCCGAATTAATTTCTTTTTTATCAGAAGGTATCATACATTACATAAAAAAATAATAAGACTTTGTAGAAATACCAGTTTCAAAGAGAAATTAATGCACCAAAATATCAACTTTGCCCAAAAAGTGATTTTTGTAATTCTCGCGAGAATTTGCGAGACAACCATCCCATTTAGGTTTTGTGTGATTTCAATGGAGAGGCACCTAACATCATAGGGTGGCAAAATACCACCTTCTTTCACCTGCCTTTAGATACAGCCCTGTCCGCGATTACCCCGCGTCCGCCATTACCCCACCTTCCCCTATGTTGTCTGGGAAGTGGCGTACATAGGGTCTTAATATATATATATATATATTTTTTTTTGGGGGGGGGGGGGGCATGCCTGTGATCAGGGGGCATACCCGACTACCTTTTGTTAATATAGAGTTTGTAATTTCATTTGGGGCATCACTGACCCCACTCCCACCCCGGGTGGGTGAGCTGTCCCATAAAGAATAAGAAGCACCAAGATATCAGCTCATAGATCTATCGCATAGCTTTTGGCCTGTAATAATTTTAGGAACCACCGTAGGCCTACATGCCGTACAACTTGCAACATTTCGCGTTCAATTCTCAAAGCCTATAGTAGAGTCAGTATCTTGGATTTCGATCGTGACCAATTTCTTGATACCAAAGTTTCTTAGGGCTGATATCCAAACTCTCAGCGGTGTTACACCGGTATTACACCGATGTTATACCGGTATTACACCGATATTCTATACAAATATCGGTGTAATACCGGTATAACATCGGTGTTATACCGGTATTACACCGATATTCTATACAAATATCGGTGTAATACCGGTATAACATCGGTGTAATACCGGTGTAACACCGCTGAGAGTTTGGATATCAGCCCTTAGTGAATTTGTCAACTAGAACCATTTTAAAAGAAAATGAGCTCCCATGCACCTCTCAAAAGTGACGGGAACGTTCTTTTATAAGGCAAATTTCAAAATGGCCGCCATACATTATTTATTTATTCGGACATACACTTTCAGAACAGTGGCATCCGCCAACTTGGCGAATGCGTCCATAATACAATATGAAAAACATAAGTAAAATAATATACAAACAAATTTACAGAAGTATAAATGGCAATACGAACCATACAGAGCTAATAATATACCCGTACATGCAGCCCATGCACGTTTCAAATATGACTTACAAAACACATCAAATATTGGCAGTAAGGGAAAATCATCACTTACAGAGAGTTTCATCAGGAAAACCTAGCATAAAACACATTTTAATAGTCAAATTGCGACTCTCTTAATGTAAAAGAGTGAAAATGTCACTCGTTGTTCAGAGTGAAGTCATTGTCACTCGTAAAGAGTGATTTTTCACTCGTTGTCGAGTGACTTTTCACTCGGTGTCGAGTGACTTTTCACTCTGTGCGGTTGATGAGCTCAGAGTGAAATTATTGTCACTCGTAAAGAGTGATTTTTCACTCGGTGTCGAGTGTCTTTTCACTCTGTGCGGTTGATGAGTTCAGATTGAAATTATTGTCACTCGAAAAGAGTGATTTTCAACTCTGTGTCGAGTGACTTTTCACTCTGTGCGAGTGATCAGTTGTACCAGATTTAATTTGAGAGCCGGAACACAATCAAATAGAAAAATATTCAAAAACTCAAAATATTCTTTATTTTATTAAATTCAAACATTATTGAAGTGATAATTAATGATGATATCAATGTTTATTGTTTCTGCAATAATTTTAAAGTCCAAATAATGATTAAATATAAATTACATTAATGAAACGCGTAAAAACATCATCGATAAACACCATAGAAAATAGATATAGATACTTTACATAGAGAAATATCATGTTGATATATGATATCGTTTCACTACCGAAAGGATGAGATAATGTAACATAGGCAAATGACAGCAGTTGTTTGGTCGAGAAAAGGTAAGTTTAGTTTGGATAATGACTCTTTGTTTGTTATTCAAATTTTCTATTTAGAGAATAATGACTGCGTAACAACTGTTTTCGTGAATTTGTTTTAAAATCAGAGGTTTTTGTTCTGGTCTGAGGAATTGTCCCGAGGGGCGCAGCCCCCGAGGGACAATTCCGAATGGCCAGAACAAAACCCGAGGATTTCAAAACAAATTCACGAAAACAGTTGTTAAGCAGTCATTATTCTCATTCATTACTGAAAAAGATGCATATTTTATCCAAATCGTTGATTTGTACCGATATAATTGTGCTAATAATTAAATAGTTTTCTGTTTATTTAGTCCACCCCTTCTTAGTTATTGAAACAGTCCAAGTCGGGTCATCCCCTCATTAACATTTTTATCATTCAACCAATCAGAAATAAGCTTTAATCGTGTTTCCTCATAACTCACTGAATATTCAGTTTAGGGGCGTGAGGCGTTAATTTGATTGGTCGGTCAGTGAGCAAAACAATGGAACACTTTGGCGCAGTACTTTCGGGCAATTATTAGTAACCCGCGCTCGGCGTGCGCGTTCTCATCTAACGATTAATTTGATTGGAACGCACTTGGTACGCAGCTATCGCGATTATTCATGAAGTAATGAATGAATTGCAAGTTATTCATGGAATGTGATTAAGTAATTAAAATGTTCCATTATTGTTCTCTCTCAATGAGGGTGAATTTCACTCTAAATGAGTGAAATTCACTTCTTATATATTCACTCTTTTTTTACTCCAATGGAGTGATCACTGTAGGCACTCTTCAAAGAGTGAAAATTCACTCGTTCCTGGAGTGAACAAAATTCACTCTTTTTGGAGTGAAAATGGTTCCACTCTTTCAAGGAGTGACTTTCACTCTATTAGAGTGATCACTGTATAGGCAATCCTTTGAAGAGTGAATATTCACTACATTAGAGTGGAATTTCACTCTTTTACAATAGAGAGTAGAAATAAATATACTCCAGAAAGGTTCAAGATCATGAGATAAAAGTTTAATCTCTAATTTTCGAAACTCATACCGAAAACTATACCGGATAGTCGGCAGGTATAGCATTGTTACGGTTAATCAATACGGCACACACGCTTTACCTGTCACACTCTCCCCGTCCGTGTTGGAAATGAAAATGTGAAAATGAAAATCAGACTTGACCTTACTTTTGGGATTATAACTTCCTCATTAAGCAACCACTCCTAGCGTGGAACATCTCAAATTAAACAGGAGAAATTTCCCAACAACTATATAATTTAATATGTTTATGTAGGAGTCATACTTTTAGAGTTATCAGCACATTTATTACCTGACCAGTTACTTTTTGTGTTGACTGAACATTTGCTGGTTTGCTTTTGTAACAAAACACATTCTGGCAGCGTTCATTAGTTCACCTCAAAACAAAAGAGTCCCTATCTATTATGTAGTATTAATTATGGGATGATGAATGCTTATATTATAGGCTGCTGTATTAGACTGGGTCCCCGCGTTCCTCTATATGGCCACCATCTTTAAAAATGGCGGACCAATTTGAGCACCCTCGTAATGGGTGAAATAATTATGACAATAAACGATAGTTATATACATTTTCTTGGTATGAGTATAGACCTTATTGCGTGAAGGACAAACGCGATGTTCCCAAAAGGCACGTTTAGGTTTATAGGATGAGTAACGGGCACTTTATTCGCGAAGTCATCACAAAGGTTTTAGGCATGCGTATCAAGTCAAAACTAATGAGTGATAAAAAGACCTCATAATTGGTTTTCATTCAAAAATATACAAAATCTTAAAATTTTGTGTAATAAAAAGCCCGTGAATTTATGAAAGAAAACTGAAAAGACGCATCTCAGCTGATGCAGAAAGCGAACCTCATTGGAAAACATTAAGGAGCGGTTGACCCCCGTGGCCCAGTGGTAAGTCGTTTGCCTCTGAACCCAGAGGTCCGGGGTTCGAGCCCCGGGGCCCTTTTCCCCCTCGCTTTTTGGCCGCGAAAAAATATTTTTTGGAAAATGTGCCTCGGAGATAGGGTTAAGGAGCGATTTTTATTTTTAATTTGTCAAAATGTCTCTACGATGTTGTGTGCTGGTTACACCCGGCGCGGCAGTTTTTCGCTGAAATAATGGCCCCAGGTTATATACTTGGAGAAGTATACTGAGCCATGCATGGTTAACCCCCGTGGCCCAGTGGTAAGTCGTTTGTCTCTAGCCCAGAGGTCTGGGGTTGAGCCCCGGGCCGTGAGGAACCTTTTCCCCTCGCTTTTTGGCCGCGAAAAGAAAACTTCTTTTTTTTTTGGAAAATGAGCCCCGGGGGTTAGGGTTAAGGAATGGATGGCTTTTTATTGAAGTTGGGGCTTTACTAAAATTAGGGTAACATGATAACACAAGGGTCGATTTTTACAATTCTTCTTTTGAATGAAAGCCAAATTAAAGGGTCTTTATAGCGCCACCATTGGTTTTGAATATGCATGCCTAAACATTTTGTGACGCCTTTGCGGAAAAGTGCCCGGTCTTTCTGAATCACATGTGAATAAAACAAATCATGAAAAATGGATACACATTAAATGTAATAGGCCTATACATGTATAAAATCCGAGCTTTATTCATATATTTTGTTAGGTTGAGAATTCACCAGTCACGTGTTATTTGTCGGATAGCATCTCACCATCCAAATCACGTTTTGATGACGATATCGGGTTTCTATTACGTTGTAATTGATTTATATTCATAAAGGTCATTTCATGAGAAATACAAAATAATAAATAAAAATATAATTCAGGCCAAGAAAAAGAAGGTCTGTCTCACATACATTTGGGAAAATATCTATGCGATATGCGTTTTTCTTCTTTTTTTATAGAAAAAAATAGCTATTCTAAATGCGAACATTATTTTTATTATTTTTTTGTCGGACAACTAAAAACACACCCCAATTGGGCTCATCGCGCAGAGTTATGTTGCAAAAGTGACTCCACGAACGTAGCATGATGAGGGGTATATGAGACACCACCGTTGTATCATTCTTGTATTGTTTTCTTTCTTTCTCCAAATTCTAGTTTTTGGGTTACTTTACAACTCAACCCTTGCATCGCCTAGATATAGGGCTTATGTTATACAAAACTGATCATTGTATAATTATAAGAAGTGTATTATAAGTCTTATCTCCTGATGTCTAATATAAGGAGGACTTCAAATATAAGTCGTCGAAAAAGGCATCAATTCAACAGCAGAGCTAGGTATTTAGAAGTCCAATCACTAAACTACTACTTTCATTCTTGTTTTATAACGGTGAACCTACTTTTTCATAAATAATTAGAAGCAAAATGTTGAGCATCACGTCTGATCCCATACAAAAAGTCTTTATCTTGGATCCACAAGTGAATTAAGAAAATCAATGCTGGCAGATTAAGCTTGCATATCGCATGAGTCTAATATTTGGATTTCTTGAACTTTCGAAGTTCGGCCTATAATATGGGTTGAAATTGTTAAATCCTCCCCCCCCCCCCCCCCCACTTTATGCTCATGATATTGATACACTTATCGTTAAACATTTATACAACGTTAAATACTCGTATACCTCAGATACGGTAGTTCATTCACAATTAATGTTGAGTTTCCTGTTACCGTTGCCGCCCACGCCCAAAAACGCTACCGCATCATTTATTTAATTATTAATTATTTACACATTCTCCGTCAAAAACGATGTTTCCTTCATCGAAATTCATGTATCACAAAGTTCATTCAGAGTTTGATAAATAACGATGACTAAAACACAAATTTGAACTTCAACTTTGATCATTTTTTTCTGGGTTTTGAGGAAAGATGGTCTTTTTTTATTGGAGACGTAAAATATTACAAGTCTTGGAAACCAAACCGAGAATAAACTAGTACCGTAATCCATAATCGTTATGCACCATGTTGACATTCCTATAATGTAAATATTTTTAAGGGGCACAGAGAGATTTCTTAAAAAATAAAATTCAACATTTTTACCTTGTTTAGATAGATGAATGACAAAAAACCCATAGAAACCCTCTCATTAAGATTTCTTTAAACAAAATCAGTAAAAATGAAAAATAAAGACATTTTCTCATTATTTCCGAAGGTATATTAGTGCTTTTCACTTTTTTGGTTTAAAATCACCACCAATTGAATCAGGGAGGTCATGACTATGCATCACGCAACAAGCCATGGGTGTGGTCTTCAAGGTTATTTTGAATAAACATGAAACAAATAAGTATAAAAAGCCATCGCATGAAGGATCTCTTAATGCCCCTTTAAGAAACGAGTGAATATTAACATTACCTATACTTTCGTAAGGGTTATAGGCCAACAAAATTAAATACTTTGTCAATAAGCGCCTTTTGGCTAAAAAGCTATGTGCTGTGCGATTTACTATTTTTTCTACCAAAATAAGCTTTAGTCTATGCGCTCTATTTTTTTTAAATTATTATTATTATTATTATTTTTTTTTTTTTAATAATTCACTCAATAGTTGTGCTTTTTTATTTTTAAAAATTAAAAGTAATCAGATATGACCAATGCAGATTGTATGATTGCGTTCCGGCTCTTTATCTCGATCTTAACTTCACAAAGTTTAGTTAAATTGCCTGTTTTCTTCCATGGTTAAATGTGTGTTCTCAGTCACAAGGTTGCCGAGTATTACCGAAACTGACTAGTTTGTTTTATCGGGAAAAAATGGCTGCCGCGCGTAGCGCTACGCGCGGAATCCCATTTTAAAAGCAATGCGCGCGGGCCGCTGAGACAAAGTATTTAATTTGTTTGGCCTCTAGTCAATTGAAGAATTTAATTTTCTATTCTAAAAAATCTCACATGCCGGGCATCCGGCAAATACAGGGTTAAAAAAAAGTAAGCACCACCTCTAAAATTCGATCACGTTTGTTTGCATATAAACTCCACACACATGTACGTTTTGAACAATTGAAACGTTTATGAAAAGGGGAAGCGCTTGGCTATCGAAAGTTTTCCTTTTTCAATAGCATGTTCACTTCTTCCAAAAATGATGTTTTCAGAAAAAGTGCCACTTTTCAAAATCTTATGCAAGAAAGTTACAAAAATGTCTCAAGTGCTGTTTAAAACTGATTTCAATTGCCTTTATATTTTCAATTAAAAGAAAGTCTTTCCTTTCTTTAGCTGGTCCTTATTTGAAATTAAAATTAAAATGATTTTATTTCATGCATGACTAGCCAATAGTGTCCACCATTCACGTCAATCTTCCCTGTATCGTTGAAAAAGTGCCACATTCCGGAAAACATCATTTTGGGGAAATGTGATTGTTTTAGGAAAAGTAAACATGGTATTGAAAAGGGGAAACTTTGTGTGGGTATTCAAGGGTTTCCCTTTCAATCTCTTAAAACGCCGCTTGTGTGTGGATTTATGTACACAAACTGGTATAGAATCTTGAAAAGTGCTACTTTTTTAAAAACATAATTTATGTGAAATGTGACTATTTTGGGAAAAGTAATAATGATATTGAAATGGAGAAAATTAATTTACTTTCTATGGGCAAGTGTTTCAATCTCTCAAAACGCTCAATTGTGTGTAGAGTTATGCAAACAAACGTGATCAAATTTTAGGGGACTTACTTTTTTGAACCCTGTAATACTAGTATCCTTAATTGAGCATGTTGATGAAAGAAGCCAAACAACGCTTGATCAACTCGTCGTCGTTTATCCCCCGACCTTCTACAAATCTCATCATCTCAGCGGTATATTACATGTATCATGGCTCAGTAGTTCCAATGATTTTATGCGAGACAGAACAGAATTTTAAATATAGGATTAAAAGAAAAATACTGACGATCAGTTTGTGTGATAGAAAAAGTTCTCAACTTTTTGTTCCGAGAAAATGTTTAACCCGAAATACAATCCTGGAAAATATGTTCCCCACGATGTTTTTTCTCCCTGTTTTTGTTTGATGTTGTGTGAATTTCGACAGAATGCCTCACGTTTCAAGGCGAATTGACGCCTAAATGACTCAATCGAAATGTTGAAATGTATGGATTTGACGTTTGCAACTACCGTACGTCTATGTTGCAACCCATACCATCGGCGTAATCCTTGATATGTCAAGCCTAAGATTAACCTGACGGATCCAGAATAGACCACGTCTGTGTGTAAATCAATGTCTTTGAATAAAGACAATCATGCTATTATATCCATACCCATCATTTTCTCGGGTGTCTTTTGACACTTTTAATGATGAGAAGATCTATAAAATATCTCAGTTTATAATTCTATTCATTACGACGACTGCCCATTTAGTATTTTCTTGCCTATAATTAAGACGATTGCAATTGTTCAATCGCGTTCACTTGTGGTTCGGATGGTGTACATTATTATGTATCAAAAGCCTTTCACCTCGGAGTAAGAGTTTAGGGACTACTCCAGAAGTGAAAACCACTCTTAACAATGTGTTACTCTTTTGTGTGTAATTTTGATAACACTTTTCCGAAAAGGGTAAAATTGGATTGAATTTTGAGTGGTACCAATCCTCTCTTTCACCGAAATACGCCGCCAATTGAATTGAATTTAGAGTGGCCCCTTAACTCGCTCTCTAAAAAAAGTAAAATTCACCTCAAAATGTAAAGACGAATATGATGGTACAGAGGAACCTCGTTAATAAAGTTGCCTGGACCTTGCATTATATTACAATGCAAATATAAAGCTTGGGACTTGGAAAAACACTTTGTGTTATCAGAGTTTGTGTTAAGGGGGCTGTGCACCTTCAGGTATACATAGCCTCCGTAAACTGCCTTAACTTCTTCGTTTCATTTAATCTATATAAAAGTATACATTTTTTTGCAGAAAAGGGTTCAATGAATCCAACCATGATCATGAAATTGACCATTTTGGAGAAAATTATAAAAACACGTTTTTTTACCCATTTTAGGTTCTGCAAAGATAACTCAAAATATATTTTGTCAAATTTTGTCTTACTAGTTTTATTATATTCCTAATACAATACCCTAGGAACCGTTTTTGTTGTTGAATATCTTTATTATTTTTTGAATTTTTTTGAATTATCGACCAAAAAATGTGAATTGTTACCTCCAAAATCATGAAAACCAGTTTTGGCACTTTTCGGTCAATAATTCAAAAAATAATAAAGATTTTCAAAACAAAACCCAGCCCCCTTAACAAGGTTCCACTGTATCAGCACTAGTAATAGGTTGACTTCTTGCTTTCAAAGCTTCGTGTCACCGCCCTATCATGTAATACATTATGACATAATGTGCCCGAGAATAGGTCGACTTCTTGTCACCGCCCTTTCATGTAATCACCATGGAGATATAATAATCAGTTGACCTTTGACCTTAATAATGAGGGACAGGTGTATGGAAAGAGACAGTTGACATATTCATATTCAATTTCATATTTATCGTTTTATTATCAATGTTAAAATATCATACACATGTTATGTACACATCTTATTTACAAGATAATATTCACAGCCGTATCATGGAAAAGTTTACAGGTCATATAGAAGCTGCTTTTCAGTTTAGTAATACAATCACGTACACAGAATTACAAATAAAAAAGCTTTTAGCTTTGGTTTTCTTTTTAAATTTTTCAACAAACATACAAAACACATATCAGTACTTAATCAGTATCACCAAATCTGAACTTGTTTTAATTAAAATCACGATGTTCATTTCTTTCTGTTTTCATTTCAAATGTTTTAACTACATCATCAAATGTATCGGTTAATATCCAAGAGTGATGAATTAGACTAGAAATTTCAATAATTTGTACTATCCACCAAAATGAGCTTTTACGAAAATAGATGGCGTAATTTTCAATTGTAATTTCATGTTTGTATATACATACGGTAATACAATCATGAATCATAATATAAAAATCAAGTTCCAAATAGTTTCGGATTGTTTAGTATTGCCCAATATGTTCTCAGATTGAATAATTGTATTATGGGGACTAAATATAGAATATATCCAAAAAGGGATGAAGAGTTATGGCAGGTAACGTGACGTTGTAAAATGACATCAATACTGAGAGCAAATTCTACGAAAAATTAATTACTAACGTTGATATCAACGGAAAACCATCGCTTTTGTTACATCAATCGATCGATAACAAATTACCCCAACCAAATCTTTTTCATAATACTTTGGAAAGCAACATTTTGAATATTGTTACTTCGATAATTTAAATAGACTTTGTACGAAAGGTAAAACATAAAAATGAATAGACCACCAGTCAGAAGATATTGACAGTTGTCGTTTATCATTTTCGTTCAAAGATAAATGATCAAAAAGCCAAATGTCCCAACTCATTGTCCAATGATAATCTCCTGTCTTCAGCAGAAAAGCGATTGAAAATACTGTTATTAATAACATATTGATATACTTTTGACAATTTAAGCTATTTTTTTCGGTTATTTAACGATGACAGATAGAAATATAACAAACTTCAGATAGTAACTGGCGATACAGTTTTTGAGTTCAGTTTTTAATATAGCTTTTCGGCAGCTATATTTTGTCAGTGTGGAACACCGGTTGGGAACCGCGCTTTCAGGTCGTGAAGTGAGTATGGATAGTATCCTGCTGGGAGACCGGGTAGTGCTGTGATGGGTGTCGGGACGGAACTCTTGTATGGATGATACCTGATGGGTGTGGCGGAGCCTGGACTTAGAGCTGCTGCGTGGAAGGGTGATTTAGCAAAGCCAAGATGGCTACCCATTGCTCCAGGATACTGCATATAATAGGCACTGAGTTGGGCATTTAGACTTGCACTTATAGCACTGGCGTTAGACACGTCGCTCGAAGACATAGTATGTGTCCTTAGATGTTGCAAAAGTTCTTCACTGCTTGCAAAACGCTTGCCACAACTCGTAGATCCCGAGACCCAATTACAGACATGTCCATGCTCACTTTGTGCCGATGATGGGGGGATGGCAGCATGAGGGTAAAAGTACGGGCTGCCGGGAAATGCTGCGGACGCTAAACTTGTTGGGATGTATGGCAGAGCACCGGCGACTGGTAAAGCTACTGGGTATGCACCACTTAATGCGACGTTATCATGACGACACTGTGTGCACCCGGAGGACTGTGTACAATGGGATGAAGCGGCTGCGATCTGAGCACTCTGACAATTGTTGCAATAAGGGTCTCTACAGATTGGCATGAGGGTAGTGCCTCCGTCAGCAGTTTTCACACGGGCATAGGCAGCGGCGTATGGACTTTGAGCTGTAGCGGCTACAAGGGGGTTAGTAGAGTCATGCTTGTGATGTGTGTGGTGCTCACTGAGATATGGCATATGTCCAATGGATGTGGGCCCCTGAGATGAGCAACCACAATGTCCAGATGATGTAGGAGCAGATTTATACGATGATGGAATAGATGTGATCACATGTGAGGCGGTTTGAGCCGGTAGCGGTGCAGAATGCTTTGGTACAGAGCTAATGTTTCTATGATCTCCACAATGTCCAGAGAGACTTGCTGGGCTTCCCATGGGTGGTGAACGGGCTGCTTGAGGTATCGACTCGGTTTTGGGCTTCACAACAGCGACTGGTGAAGTTGGAGCACTGGTAGATTTGTGATGTTCCCGACTTGAAGGGCGGGCCGGGATACTTCCACCAGTTTGCGGGCTGGCGGTCTTTGGTGGTCGCGGATAGCCTATCTTCAGGATTGTAGCATCACCGTCTTTTAACTCGAGTTGTTTGTAGGGCTTGAATGATGGCTTGTCGTAAATGCTGGCCAGTCTCTCAGCAGGCGACATCTTACCAGAGTCGAGAGGCGAAGTGCGAGATGATTTGTGATCATTGTTACTGTGAGGTGGCGGGTCTGGTTTCCCAATACTGCTACACGTCTGAGCAAGCAAAGCCAGAGGAGACTTCTTTGCATCAAGCTGTAAAGATACAAAAACAAAGAGAGAGAGCACAATAAGTAAACGCTGATGCAAATGGTATTCATAATTTGAACACATTTTCAAGAGCACTGTGTCAATTGCGTAAACCTAAACATACAAAAACCACTACCCATTTCGTATGATTTGATTATTGAACGATGCCCCTCAAAATAGGATTGGAATGATTTTGGTCACAAAGCATAACTGGGTCTAATAAACATGATCAATTGAATTTCGACCTCATTCAAAATCCCACAACCATCTCCATTCAACTATAGCGATCAACAATATAATATTGTATTCTGACAATTCAGTTTAGAATTATCACAATTGACAGATTAACAAAGCTGACGTGACTATAATGTTGACGTATCGGGCTATTAATTCAGTCAGACAAGATGACTAAAATGATTGATAAACAAAAGGGATGAGAAACAAAAAGCGATTTCAATATTTGACATCCGTCATTCAACTTTTTAAAGTATTTTATCAGCGATATTGTAGGATACCACTGACACACACACACACACACATGGTAATGACTTATGGGTTCAAGTTATTTAATTGTAATAGTTTAGAGTTACTACACAGTCTTACTATTAAATACATGCTATCAATAATCATTCATAGTTGCAGTATCATAGACTATGATATTAATAATAATATCACGAAAGCGAAACTACTGTCGGTAATATTTTTCACTGGCAAGAAAGATCGTACGGCAACACGAGTAACAACAGCCGGATAATATGCAATTTTACAAATTTAATCTAAATCCGTTTCTGGACGGAAATGGATAAGACCATTCCTAATTCAATCCATGGACGATCAGTTGGTATGGTTTACCATGTGTTTCGGAAACGGAAATGCAAATAATGTAAGCAACTCTAAATATATCAGATAGAGAGAGATTCCTTTTACAACACATTTTTTAGCATATTGTACATGTTTGTGTATAGCAGGCTACAATCATGATGATCCACAATAATTAAATATACCTACACTGTAAATTGGTTTAAAAAATGGGAGATTGGTACAATGAATGATACATTTACAACATACAGATTTATGCACTTTTTACACTACAGCACACTCATTCGACACAATAAAAGCTATGAACTTACCGTTGTAGGAAGAGGATCTAGCGGCTGTAAATATTCCGTATGCATTAGTGGTTGTCGTGTAGCCAACATGGTGAACGTATTGTACTAGTAGCGAGTAAAATATTCGCTAGGAATTGAAGAAACCGGAATGATAAAATTGTAGTAGTACTATGGTGTGTTAATTTCGACGAGAGCGTGTAATATGTATGTCCGTATAGAGCAAGCTATAGGCAGAGAATAAACTGATGATCGTTTTCCTACTGCAATTCGACAGCACAACGCGCTATGGTGAGAATGGATTGCCTGCTTGAAACCACACAAGTTTCTCTCAGTGAGTGCCGCCCCTGTAGACAACTGACAAAAACACAAATTTGCCGACAACACTTCAAGTCAAACATTGAATTTACTACGGTAGATGAAGGGAATTTACCGCGGTCCAATGAACGCTGAGTGCCTGGAACTACTCCAACGTTGATTGGTTATTAGGGTCAGTGAGCTGTCAGTCGATAAGAATGATTGATACGTGACTGTGTCATGTGAGCGGTGTAAGCCAATCAGCGTGTCGGATCTAAATGCTCTTTGGCATACAGCCAGTCGTAAGCGCCAGACTGTGATCAATCAACTTAGTGTCAGGCTTGTCAATTTCGTCTGATTTATGTCAGCTTTTTGTTGTTGATAACATGGCTGGAGTAATTTGAAAAACGGCTTTTGAAAAGGGCAATGATTCTAGGAGATAAATCGTTCCAATAATCGCAATTAATGTGTGACAACAAAGGGGGCCCGCACTGGCGTTGAATGACAAGTGCACCCTTATGCGGGCAATTGACGTAGCCGGGTAGCTGGCGGTAGACACGTACGCGTGAAGGACGGTACGGGTATGTTTTCTCTGCAATATCGGGGTGGGTTGTTAGACTGGCTGGGTGCACTAGGGTATTGTAGGGGATGGGCGGTATGTTTCAAAGGTACCGCTATGGAAGGAGCTATTATCTCTGATCAATCAATCAATGAGCACACAAGCAGGGGGTGTTTCGAACCCGATTGAGATTGACAAGCTGGTTTGAGGATTGACAGGGGGACTGTGACAGATAATAGTACACGGCGGCTGCCTTCAAAGCCTAAGTCAAAAAGTGTTCGATGTTATCGCAGCGGATCAACTCTGTATGGGCTGCTCTTGTGTGGGCAGTGGGACGAATATTAATCGTATCGTCAAATGAATGATGTTAATGATTGGGATGAAAGAAATAACCGAGAAAACAACAATCCACAGACGCATACACAGGCCTAGATTAGTTTACATGCTAAATAATATTGAAAAAGAAGAATTTATATCCAGCATCAGTAACAACATTTATGAACATTTCCTACTTCCATGTTTCCTACAAAGAATAGTTTCAAGATTTCATTATTTAACCTTTTTACGAACACTTTATTCAATATCCTAGTTTATTTTATTTAGTATGCATATCAAATACCAAAAGGACCCCACTTTGGAATAAATAGAGATATTTGACCATTCATATATTTTATTTATTAAAATTCAGTAAACGACATGGTCCATGTTAGTGTTAGGCGTACATGAAACATCTTTTTTTTACCAGATTTATACACGCATAAGAAATAAAGTTATAATTTGTTTGACTTGAAATTAAAAATTAATAACAAAATCGAAATGTATATATACAAACATTTATACATCTTTATTTTAATGGTGCATCATGTTACAGGCAACACTTCTTTTGTCAATAATAAGCATAAGCACATTATATTATAATATATAGAGTTTACTGAATGTGGTTAGATGTTGTTAGATTTAGATAAATGGTATTATTTACACTGAAAATGGTCCTCAAAAGTCATACTTTCAATCAGAATAAATGAAAACAAAGTACACTTAGTATCGAGGCAACACTTCTTTTGTCAATAATAAGCACATTATAATATGTAGAATTTACTGAATTTGGTTAGATGTTGTTAGATTTAGATAAATGGTATTATTTACACTGAAAATGGTTCTCAAAAGTCATATACTTTCAATCAGAATAAATGAAAACAAAGTACAATCGCACTTTAGTATCTTAAGTTATAAATGACAGAATATAATTTTTGAATTTGAACTTCAAAATAATTGTTCAAAGATTGAAATAGATCCCACAAACATTTACAAATCTTTCCAGTTTTCTAATTTAATACCAATACCATCGGGTCTAATAAAATGTACATAACTTACTGGATTTAGAGTTGTTACTTAGATGATATTTTGACACTGAGAACGGTCCTTCAAAGTCATCACTCTTAAATCATAATTTACCATTGTTTAGGTGTGTGTTAAGGGGTAACACATGGGTTGTTTCTGGTAAAATATGGGTATAATGGGTCATCAAATGTCATTGTTGTTTTATACTTCCGGGAAAAAATAGTAAAAAAAATACAAATACAAAAATAATGAATCATTTTCAGATTTTCGGCCCCAAAATCATCATAACGCGGGCTGCGGGCAACGGGAAACTCAACATTGAGTTATAAGGGCCTAAGCTTGTACATTTTTATTTACTGTCTATATTTAAGCCTCAATTAACCTTTACCTGAAAATGTTAGAGCGTATTGCATTTCAGATGCCAACTTGAAAAATTCTCTTGAAAATCTTCATAATAAATCATAGTTCACATTTATTATGGAATAAATATATATTTTAAGACTAAGAGGCCTCCTTTCTCCTCATTGGAGTATTGGTTCACAAAGTTTATCACTAGAACCACTGTAGTAACAATAACCAGATCGATTTTGCACTAAAAGGTGTGTGTTTTAATGAAGAAAAAAGGCTCCTCTTTCCTTTCATTGAAACAGTCTGGACGCTTAACACATTTGTTGTTGTTGTCTAAATGCGTTCTGAACACATTGTGTTCAATCCATTGTGTTCAATCCATGTGTTCAATCGATGCCTATTTTCTCTTAGGGGAGAGCGGAGAGCGTGTACACCCTAGGCAAGTTCGCCCACAACGTGATTCTCATCATTGCGGCCGGCCGGCCACTGCATGGTTGAATTGGACGAACGCACTATATTCCGCTGTTTATTGCGTGCTTCCCATGCTATAAACACGGCAGATCTCCATATAGGCCTACATGGCATAATGTTTGTCAAATGAATATCTATAGGCCTAGGCCTAAACCAGTTTTACATCAGAAAAGTGAATTTTCTTCCATAGGCCTAATTGATATCAATTTTAATCTAAAAATATTCGTACAGAAGATTTGAATGTAACTTCATCATTATAGGTCACTTGTCTGTAAACATGGTATAGGCCCTAGGCTAAAGCCCTAGTAGGTTTCTCAGTTTAAAATAAGCCAATCATTAAAGCAAATGACTTTGATTGAAGTTTTCAAAACACGTTTTGAACAATTTTGAACACCTAAAAGCATTTTCATTTGTAGTGTTCAAAATGTGTAATTAAGGGGCGGTGGAATTTAGATGTTGTTCAAATGCAGAAAAGGGCAGCGTACTAAACTAGGCTACTCCCATCCCCACCCTGCCTGACATCATTGAATGCAATAGCGCCCTCGTCTTTCTTTTTCAAATTATATTATGAAATGGCCCTGTAACCAATGCTGTAACTTGTTTATGCCAACATTTTCCCTTTTGGACTGTTTCAATGTGATTTACAATCAAATTATGATCCCATAGATTTAAGAAATACGAGCCCAATTTCCGTTTTTATTACACTTTTTGTCATGTTTATAAGCTGCCCGATCTTGACTATCACGGCGGGCTAATGTATCATGCCAGCCACACCAATTTAAAGAGAGGAAAAAAGATACAGGACGGACTTCGCCGACCACAAACGGGTCTCCAATTGCCCCCGCTCTTGGCAGTTAAGATCATGCTGGGGTTACGCGGTGAGACTAAAACACACAGCTGGACGAATCATTTACAACTGTACTGAACGGCGGCCTGTTGATAAGATTTCTCGTCTAATTGGCACACTAGGGGCTTTTATATCGCTACCATTTCACATGAGGAGGATGACGAAGATCGATTGGTTTTACCAAACTTTTGATTGCCACAATTTGAAATGGTTTTGGTTCATTCTATTCAAAGATTTCGATTTCATCATGTGTAGTAGGCTACATCTCTCTAGTTATCAGGGGTCGCATTCTGACGCGTCTGCGTCAGGTTTCAAATTGGAAAGACTTGCGGGTCCCAATCGAAATTGAAGGGACCCTAATACATTGACGATGTATGGAAATGGAAACCTTAAGAAATTCTGTATTAAAATTACATATCCATCCTTACCTCACAATATAAATTCATTAAAACTGTCCGTAAAAAAGTAAAATTTTCAAATACCCAAACTTCAGGACCCCTCAATTTCTTGGGGGCGGGGGGGGGCGGGGGGGGGGGGGGGGGGCGGTGGGCGTCCTGAAGTGTATTTATAAAGTCCTACGGGGTCCTGATTTTTTGTTTGTTGATCCAGTGCTATCCCTGCTAGTTAAGGCCAAGCAAAACGAAAGCCCGTTTAATTGTAGGGCTATATCTTTCGGATTATAGATCCATCCATGCATTTAAACTGGTAATCCAACTTGACATAAACACAAAATTATGAATATTCATTAAATATGATTTTAAAGTCCAGGGGAAAGGTTGAAGACGAATGTTTTTATACATCTGGTTTACGGCCAATACCATGTGCATGGGTCGGCAGGAGTATGTTTCAAAACTCTCAACCGAGAGATTTTAGACAAGTTGGGTGTCCCGCTGTTGAGCTTTATTTTGGAGTGCACAACGAGTGCAAGCGTATACTCGTACATGCCAGTCAATCAACAGCACTCAAAGAGCCGCCGACTTATGGAGAGATGAGACATGACTTGATTGTCAACTATGCCGTATGGTGTGAGTGGAGAGCTGTCAAAAGTTGCTTTCTGATGGTGATGCGTGGATATCGAATGGACCGCACTTAACTATTGACACGATTAAAAAGTTTTGTGTGCTTATTTTCTGCTTTTTGCTTGCAATATTAAACTTATCCACTAACAACATCCATGTTGTATGCAACTGCGTGGGTGCATATTTGATAATGGGGCCATATGATCGGTCCGAATTTACTAAACACCCATAAAACTTTGGTTTGACTACGATTCGACTCCCTTTTATGATGGACACGGTATAGTATTATAATATTAGTATTTATAATTATTATGCACTATTTTCTTTGCCAGTGCAAAAGTCACGATCCTGCCACCCCCCATTTGGTACCAAACATGTTGACTGTTAAATGTCATCTATAAAATTAGCTATTGATCTGACGTTAATTTCAGATATTACCATGAATGTAATACCACTTCCACACTCCACTTCTCTTCTTTTATTATGCTAATTTAATCTTCACAGTATACTCATATTTTTGCCTACGTATATTCTCACACTTGTCTTTCTTTACCATTCTACCATGATACACTGATGATGAAATAAATCGAAAGCTTTGTAGCTCTGTTTGACCTGTTAACAATTCGTTGTTTTCCTTCAGATGAAGTTATAGTTTTGAACACTTAGGTCCATTCAGGGAGGTGTAAATATTCTATTTTACACCTCCCTGGTCCATTACTTTAGGCCCATTACTTAATCTTATAAAGAACTTCTTTTAATACGACTGTTGAAAATGAAATGTATACTAGGCCTACATGTAGTAATCCCGAAATTGTTTCATTTATTTCAACCTTGGAATAAGAAGAATGAGTTTTATTCCAAGTTTCAACGTAGGCCCAGAAAATGAAACGGGTGTATTTTACTTTCAGTATTAAGTGTATGCATGGAAGTACATGGTGCATGCCGTGGTAGGGTAGGCTTACTGGTGGTACTGGTATTGTATCGTATAGGGGCCCGGGATAGGGGCCTATACCCAACGTATCATGTGATCGAGCGTTCATATTCAAAATGCTAAACTTACATGACTTATGAAATACCAGAACCATGTATGTAGTACGCGATCATAAAGTCTTATTTTCAAAACATTCTTTTCGTATTCCCTGCACTAGCAGTTTCACTTTGGCCTGGCGATCGCGTGGGCGTTTGAACAATGTATGGACCTCTCTCATAATGGAATCGTCCTGTCAAAACTACCCTTCAAATCTATGAAAGGCATCAACGGGGTGGTAAATTGTTTGGTTGGATCGACAGCTACGTACAGCGAGGAGGGCTTTGATGTACCCCGCCGCCACTCGACAATTAAACCCCTATCAGTCGCCGTGTAAATCAACTACACCGCGCGGTCAACGGGAGACCTAATGCTTGGACAGTTCTAGGGTTATTATTAGGGGTACCGCCCTGCCCATTTATATCACTTTTATCTCCTTGTCTGACAGACAGGGACAGTGGATGTGCATTGTTAACAATATTTAAAGCCTTGTCTTTTTAAAAGAGTGAACCAGGGGGTGGGTTTCCGCCGGCGAGTGTGAACTTATAGAAGGCTTTAGTATAAACCAATTTGACCACTGATTATGTTTTGTAAGACTTTATATTGACAGCGAATATTAAGTGAACCAGAACTGACTAATCTGTTTATGAGTGCTAATTACAGCATTTGAACAAGTTCAATTACTTACATTTTGCAATGATTAGTTCCATATTGATTACTACCGATAGCATGGATTATAGGCAAAACTTTAGAAAACGGCAACCTTTTTGATAGGATTACTTAACTACCAATAGTTAATGGTTTAGGCCTATAAAATATGATAGATCACTGTGGGCCAAGAGGATAACGGTTGAGAGGTTTGTATTGTATAGCAGTCATAAATCACTTGGAGATCTTTATTAAAAATAATCTTTACAGCAGAAACATTCTTTAATTATCTTTATTTTGAACGATGGAAGTTATTGGATCGTTAACGTACATAGGCCTACAACATGTATTGTATAGGCTTATTAACGTCTCGACTGGGGGAAAAACAACGTTAAATGAAAGAATGGTTTCCGTTCCTTTTAAAAAAAACAGCCTAAAAAGAAACCAACAAAAAACCAAAGGATAACCTTCCTGACACAACAGAAATGGACCTTGACGATACAAAATTTAAAGTCTCTGACATATCTTTTCAACAGTTTTTTAAAAACACTTTTTGCAGTTTCTTATAATATATTAGGGGAATATGGGGCAACTGGTCCGGTATGTCCAAAATGAAGGATGTTGGAATTGTATGGGCATCAGGCTTCTCGTTACATTGCGTTTTCGCGTCTGGGGACGCAATAATTTTGATAAAAACGCAATAAATTTTAAACTGGACTCTTTATTGCGTCCATCTGGACGCAATAATTTTTAATCGTGTGTCAAGATAATTTTACACGTGTAAGCTTACAAATATCAGTTTTCGTGACAATCCGAATCGAAGTATACTTGGTAATATTAAAATATTAAATATTCTCGGTCTTCCTTACAAGTACAACTCTCGACTCTCGACTAATTCGCAAATTACATTTTTGACTTGGACCCCATAATTTCTTCTCGGACCCCATAATTTTGAGAATTGGTAAATTATGGGGTCCAGTGGACCCCATAATATTTGTACCTAACGATAAGCCTGATGGGCATGCTGCTTTCTTTTGAACAGTACGACTTTTGTTGAAACTTGACATAAATTTATATCCCTACCTTCTACAATCCAAAACATTTGGAACTTTAGGGTATTTACCATGTGATATTCTCCAGATCTTTGAAGCAAACTCCTTGAGTAACTGATTGAAAATTCACAGTTAGGCCTAGCCTACCATAATAAAATATTCTGCAGTATGGGCGATATATGAAGATGGGTTTAGATCATGTTAAATGTACTTTATATGATTGATAGATATGCAACAGTAAATAATACATGCAGTCAGTCGTTTTTAAGATGCTAGGTGCATATTTTATTTGATGGGTGTGCTATAATGTTGTGTGCTTAGGGACTTTCCGAAATATGATTAATTTATTATTTTATCTAAAGACACTCGTCTACGATCGAGGGCGAATCTAGGGCCTATCCAAAACTGGGATTTTGCCATTGTTACGAAAAACATGATTGTTTGCATATTAAAATGGGATGAAGATTTAACCATCTTGTATAGGAAAATAACCATTTTACGGGCCTTATACTAATAGCCTAATAGGTAAAATAAAAATGTAAAACTACTCTTTGTTTGTTGTTTGATATGCATGAATTTTGTTGTATACCGTATTTTCATTTGTGAGTTTTAAAACAGCGTATATTTAAAGGTGTATGTTCTGATCACTTTTTTTGGCTATGATTTTTTTTCACATCAAGATATTTTGATAACAGAAGAATCCCCATATTTTTTCTCATTATGTCTGTAAAATCTTAGGGGCCAGAATTGGTATTATTTAGATATTATAGGCTAAAATGTGGTGAATTACTGCCAAAGGTGTTAACCACCCGCCAGTTTGTGTAATACTCAATGGGCAAATTTATTTTCCCATTATCTCTTCTTACGACTGGTCGTGCATGATTGTGTGACATTTTGTTGGTTCTTAATTTGTGTACATTTTATCTTTAATATATCTTTATTTGTAAATTGTGATTCAATCCTACAAGTGCAATATTTTAATGTTGTTAATGTGTATTTTGTATCGTTATTTTAATTAATATTGTATTACCATGTTTGGCCTGCGGGCCACGAGATGCTTCTGAATAAAATACCAATAATAATACCATTTCTTGTGACCTTGTGCTTCTAAAATAAGAACCATTTGAATTATGCAACTCATACTTTGGAATGCAACAATTTTAAGGGGATAAAGTTGAAAATCGGGCAAGCAATCAGAACTGTATAATAATATACTGCAGCATTACCCCATGAAATGCGTCAAAAGATGGCGCTATTCTTGCATATTGCGCGGTGGCAGACGACAGTGAATCGACTCGTTCACTCACAATTGATTCTATGTTTATTTTATGTGAAACGAATGGCTAATTGGCCGCTACAATGTAAACGTACAAATTACATTGCTTGCTCAATGGTGTGAACTACAGGGACTTCAAAAAACATGCACGTTAAGGCTATAGTATAATAATGTAATTTCCAGTTTCCCGTTTCCCTACCGACCCAACTTTTCAGTTTTACTTTTACCAAAACTTTCATTATTTTGTGCAAAATTACATTTTCTGACAAACTTGAATAAAAATCAAAACTTTTAGTGGCTCAAAATACCAGGCATTCCTGTTGATTTTAAGGGATTTTTATGGCAGTGGTGTCATGGTATATGGTTGATAATGAAATTGTTTGCATTATACCTACTCAGATTTCAGATGTAATTGACGTTGCAATATTTCAGACAGATTTGTTGACATTTTTAATAACACATCTACAAATGCTTCCTTAATTGTTTTTCAAAGTGTTAAAGTGTTAATTAAGGTGTAATATATACAAATCAATAGGTAGTATATAGTTAACACCCCTTTCAGATGCAATAATGAAATTGAGTGAAATAATGAATAATGAATAATGAAATAGACACCTACCCACTCTTTTAAAAATATGAAACGGGAAACTGGGAATCATATTTCATTAGCCTAATCAATTTATCAAGCGCTGTAACCCGTAACTCCACTTTTTTAAATCATCTAAAGACACAACAAATCCTGGTTTACGGGCCTGCTTCAGAAAAAGCAGATTTGCCCAAAATAACGCATAAGTCATTAAATTGTAATAATGGAGAAATTAATGGAGAAATTAATTTCTCAAATTAAAAAAATAAATCCTTGTTTACCTTCACCATCCTGGAATGAAACGGCTTCTTGTTTTCCTTGTTATTTTGGACTGTATTCACACGTTGTAGCGGCAACTTCAAGCGTCATTGAAAGAAATTATGATGGCAAGATCACATTCTCAAGATCTACTGGGTGAAATCAACTCGAAAATTGGCATAATTGACATCAATCACCAGTCAGTTGAGTTGTGATATAAATTATAACTTGTAAACTGCAAATCACGTTCACCTCCGTAAACACAGCGGCGATGCCTTTCAAGTCGGGAAACGGACAGCTGACTGGCCCGTCAAAACATGATGTACTGAATGACCCGACTGACGTCCTGAGATGATGAAAATGCCGCCTAATTAGGTGGGGAAAGTGTTAAAATAATTAGAGTTAATCATATTGGGTGTGCCACGCCTTATTTGTTGTGATGGTAGTTGGATAATATTAAATTGACAATAAACCGTGTGTACATAGAGGACTACTCTTCGTAGAGCTGCTATTTAAAAGATCCGCCTATCCATACTCATATTTAATAGATTGAATCATTGATTGAATATAGAAACACCTGAGTCACGCCATTCTAGTTGAATATAGCGGTTCTCGGATTGGAAGCAGTTCGTTCTATAAACACCCCCCCCCCCCCTTCTTGCGCACGCTGCGGCCAGGTGAATATAGTTTTAAGTCTGAGTAAACAACTTTTTCTTTCTCACTATAAAAATTAAAATCCAGTTTGTATTGTACTGAGTATTTCGAGAGTGTAGATGCTCCTCATCTGGACCTGCCAAAGTCTATAGCTCTACTGTAGAATGTGTAGAGCCCAGATTTTCACATTTGCCCATTCCATGTTTATCTTGCATCAAAGTTCTAGAAACACTTGTGAATCAACTATCTACCAACACTGTATAATATATGCAATCTCGCGTGTACACCCCATAATAATATCGGTGTGTGCTGTACAACAGCTATATAGCCAAAGTCCCAACCCGGTCTAGGAAAATACCCCGAACATTTCTGCCAAAAATATGGGAAGCTATTAATGTATCAAAATTCTTCTTAAAAACTAGGAATAAAGGAAAACGGCGAGATGAGGAGAAACGTATGTCTACCTACTGCATGAACTACATGGTGAACTTGAGCTGGAGATATGTCTGTTTTCTAAAGACCTGACAGACTGTCAACTCTAACGAAAAACTTTCATCAGTTATCAATTTGTCATCGTTGCCATCTCAACACACCATAACCATATCCACCGCGAATGCTGTGTGGCCAAGACTTGTAGTAGTAATCGTGTCCCCGGTGACATGCCCTGAAGACCGTACACATGGTATAGGGCCCCGCTGTTTGTGCTAGGCGGCATATCTCTGTTGTCGGCTTGCCAGCCACTGATAAATATTGTGCTTTTTACAACTTGCTGAGAGCGGCAGCTGGATTTCTTTCAACACTTTACTTTTTTTCATCCAAATGATTTTTTCCTGTTTTTTTTAAAATGATAGGCATTAGAACTTCAGGATCTTGACAGAATGTAGGCTTATACTGTACCATTATGGGTGCGTGTACGTGTGTTTATAGCAAAACATATAAACTATCAGCAGAAACACCGTACCCATAGACTAGGTAGTAGGCCCTATAGTATTACTATAGGAGGGAGGGATGGGAGCCCGGATGGGAGGGGGCGCGGGCGGTCTTCCGCATGCAGAATTTTTGTGTAAGGACCTGTTTAAACTTTTAACCTTACAGAACCAATCAACTGTTTGTTTCTGGCAAGTTTACTAGCAGTGACAGTTATTTTATAACTGTCATTAATACGTAGTATACCCTATACCCACCCATCCACACCATATCCATTTCACTGTCAATGGTTTAATACGTATAGTATAGCCTATACCCACACTGCAAAAACACCGGTGTTAAAAATAACACCATTGGTGTTGCGAGAGGTCCACACCAAAAAAATTTAACACCGGTGTACCGGGTGAAGTTAAATTTTTGGTGTTATATTAACACCATGTAGTGTCATTTTAACAACTGCAAGTGTGAAAAATAACACTGTAAGTGTTAATGTAACACTGTAAGTGTTAATGTAACACCAAGATAGTGTTAAAATAACACTAATTGGTGTGGACCTCTCAGAACACCGAACGGTGTTATTTTGAACACCGGTGTTTTTGCAGTGCAACCACCATCACTGGTTTAATACGTAGTATAGCCTATCCCATCCACCATAAACACATTGCTTACATTTGCTACAGTATTCTGAAGGTAAAATGTACCGTTGACATGTTCGTATTGTCACCAATTTTATTTTCGCAACACTGCCTTGCTGCTTTGTGAGTTGACATAAAAGCAATAAAAATTCCATTAAAATGGAAAGTTGGCGGTCAAAAGGAAATTGCGATATAAGGCAAATAGAAAGAGCAAAAATAGCAACATTTGTAAATACGGCTTTAAATGTATCCATTCATATTGAGTTGGGTGGGGGTAGAATTTTTTTAATTTTTTTTTACTCATCAGTGGGTGAATCTTTTTTTTTGGCCTGCATAGAGGGTGAATTTTTTTTTCTCCGAAAACTTCCTACCCCCCCCCCCCCCTAAAAATCTAATGGTGCGTCCCTAAAGCCCCAACTAAAAAATCCTCGGTTTCCCATGGAAATGGAGTGATCACCAGAACATGATGTGTACAGAGTAATTTGTAGTGACAGTTCACCATATCATTATGTAATGCAGTGCTACCCAACAAGGACACACACGGTAGGTTTATTCTAAAGCAAGCACTATTTTTTCGCGGCATTTAATGTTCGTGATGCAGAAGAACCCACATTTTTCATCATGAAATGTTTACAAATGTACACCTATCTAATAATGTCTAATAAGAATACTAATAGCACATACACAGCCAATCCAGAATTCCACAAATTTCACTTATCGTACAGCTTCAGAGTGCTGATAATTTGACAAACTGCTGATAATTTGACAGACTGCTGATAATTTTACATCGTAAATAACCTGATTAATTACAGCGCTGCAATTATTAGCCAACTTGGTGTGTGTGTGTTCAGTAGATGATTGTCTAAGTCTGGGGTCTGTTACTTTCATGGTCTGGGATGATTGTTTAAGTCCTGCTGATCTGAGTGAGAGGTGTCCTACTGTGAAAGTGGTGTGTAGAAGATGATCTTTATCAGTGTTGCTTGAATCCAAACTTAAAACTTCTATTAGTATCATTTTAAAATGAGGAAAGTGTTGCGAGTCACAACCCAAATTATATGTATTAACAGAAAAGTAATTGTCTTGACTTTATTGTCTTGTTTTTATAATACATTAAATAAAGACGAGTGTAAAATAAAAGTATTATGTGTGATCAATTGTGATTCACATGTGAATTTAATCAACATGAGTGGTAGGTTTTAGCCAATGTATAAACACAACAGCTCAGCAAAAGCCATGCATGGATAAAACAGCAAAAACAGTCCAACTGTAAGAGGTGTCCTACTGTGAAAATGGTGTGCATTATATATTGGGGTGTCCTGCTGTGCATAGAATTGTAAAACAGAGTTATGCCACATAAATCAGCACTAATTCTAGTACTGTCAGATTAGTTGATTGGGGTGTCCTACTGTGCATGGCATTGTAAACAGACTTCTGCCATATTACCCAACTATAGGTGTGTGTGTGTGTGTTTAGTGAATGATTGTCTAAAAATAATTTAGACAATTTTCCATATACTAAAAACAAAATGGCAGCCTCCATGTATATGTAGAAAGACCTAAATGTCCAAAAATATGCAATCTGATGCTAGCCAACCAAAAACAAACAAAAAACACACGAAAAACCACCCTCCTATAGAAGGCGACAAAAACACCCTGCTCTATACCATGTATACGGGTCCGACCGACCCAATAAATTTTCAAAACAATGCATTGCACATTTTTTTATTTCGAAAAGTCCATAATGTGCCCGTAGAACAGTTTTCTCCGTCGCATAAACCATACACAAACAAAACGGGTAAGCTTTATATAGAAGTGTAGGCCTCTGGGTCGTTCTTTAAAGGACCCCATTGAGGACATAAAGTGGTAGGGTATACTAAAGGAACTCCAACAAAATGAAAAATTATATATTAAACAAACACCCAGTTCCACACACGCGAAACATATAAATTTAAAACAACCAAAAACAATAAAATGGCATAAATATTAACGGTAAACAACTATAATGTACAAATGCCATTTAAACGTGTGTGACCCGAACTAACACCCTGTACTTTTTCACATGCTAAAAGTATTAGTGAATTATCGCCAAATGTGGTATAACCCGGGGTATGACCACATCAATAATTTACGTCAACTGTTGGGAAAATTGGATAGGAATTTTTGCTTATACCGGTATAAATCAACTATTAATATGTCACCATTGTATATCTCAAATCTTCTAACTCCATACAAGCAAGATAGACAATTGCGTTCGAACAGCAAAATACTTTTCACTGAACCGCGATTTGCAAAATCCTGTGGATCACGTTCTTTTTTATGTGCTGCACCTCGCTTATGGAATAAGCTTCCGGAGTCTGTAAAAACTGCAGAATCTGTGGATTCATTCAAAACATTGTTAAAGACTTTAATGATGAAATCTGAGAGCGATTTCTTTGATTAATGTTTTTGTGAATTTTTTTTTATGTTCTTGATGTGTATGTTATTATTTGTGGCGTTGTTCACATTGTGAGTGGGGATTGTCATTAGTTCAACCATGTCAACGCTACCATTTTTGTTGTTGTTGTGTTGAAGTGATGACGGTTTTCCTTCATTCAGATTTTTGTACTAATTTTGTTTTGCAATGTTATGTCGATGCGCCTGGAGCAACAATTTTGTTGAATGTTGGCGCATTATAAGCTGCCATTATTATTATTATTATTATTATTATTATTATATCATTCCGGACACTGTACCTATCTGAGACGATTATAACGGGTCAAGCTCGCTAGTCATAAGGGTCGCTAGTCATATAAAGGGTCACATTGGTCATAAGGGTCGCTAGTCATACAATTAACCCTCACCCCCTAACCCTAACACCTAACCTTCACCCTCACCCTTAATACCATAACCCTAATCCATACCCTAACCCATACCCTAACCCTTATCTAACCCGAACCCTAACCCTAACTTTTACCCTATAAGTTTTATGACTAGGGAAATCTCAGATACCTGAGACTAGCGCACTCGTGGTATTGGAAAATACACGTTATGACTAGCGACCCCGGATGACTAGCGACCCTTATGACTAGCGACCCTTATGACTAGCGACCCTTATGACTAGCGACCCTTATGACTAGCGACCCTTATGACTAGCGACCCTTATGACTAGCGACCCTTATGACTAGCGACCCTTATGACTAGCGACCCTTATGACTAGCGACCCTTATGACTAGCGACCCTTATGACTAGCGACCCTTATGACTAGCGACCCTTATGACTAGCGACCCTTATGACTAGCGACCCTTATGACTAGCGACCCTTATGACTAGCGACCCTTATGACTAGCGACCCTTATGACTAGCGACCCTTATGACTAGCGACCCTTATGACTAGCGACCCTTATGACTAGCGACCCTTATGACTAGCGACCCTTATGACTAGCGACCCTTATGACTAGCGACCCTTATGACTAGCGACCCTTATGACTAGCGACCCTTATGACTAGCGACCCTTATGACTAGCGACCCTTATGACTAGCGACCCTTATGACTAACGACCCTTATGACTAACGACCCTTATGACTAGCGGGTAGACCACGATTTTAACTACAGGTATCCTACAGGGCGTCTCATAAAAAGTGCCCCATGAGCTAGATAATTAAAAGTAATTAAAAATATACATTCCATGTCTTTTTGATTTTATAAAACCAGACTGTTGGATGGTTGGTAAGCCCTACACTGCAAAATCAAGTGTTAATATTTGAACACTTTTATTAACACCTTAGAGTAACACTTAATTAACACGTTCATGTGTTAATGATGAACACGTTTAAATGTTCATCATTAACACATGAACATGTTCATGAGTATCATCAGCGTTAACATAACTGTGCTGCCAGGCAATAACGTCTATGTTAATACTTCAACATTAATGTTATGTATTAACATGTTCATATGTTAATAATATTTAACACTTTGACACGTTAATAAGAAGTAACACTTAATTAACACTTCATTGCGTTAATAACTTATTTTATTAATGCTACTGTTCACATTTTATCCCAAACGTGTAAAAAACTTTCATCAAATTCGGTTAGTTACACCATGGCAACCAGGGAACGGTAGTGGTATTATAGAGGGAGGGGGCGGGCATTGACCTTTTCATGTGTACTATGTTCTTGCTCAATGTACAATGTATATGGCATTAGTGAACAATGACTTGCCTTTAGCTATACATATGAGAACTTACGTATACAGATCAAAATACTTTCTATGGTGTTAAAAGCTGTTAAATGTATGTATCGATTTAAATTTTTAAAAAAAATAGGTTTAAATAAATAAAAGGTGCAAATTAGCTCATTACCATAATTTAAAGGTTACAAACGAGCACCGGTGCTAATTTTTGTACCATTGAAATTATGCTAATGAGCTATTTCCCCAATTTACTCGACTCATGTAAGGCCAGGTAAAATATGCAAATTAGCGATTACAGCCCAGGTAACATAATTTGGTTGTGTAAACGTTATATGAACGTCGTGATGAAGCCAGATGTGGGTGATTAAAAAAATGATGTACCTAACTGCAACCTAGGTGCAACGTTGCGGAAACGTTCTGTGTTTGCTGGGTAACACAAGTGCTTTTTTAACATCTAGGCCTAAGTTAAAAACAACAAAAGTTAAAATAAAATTAACACTAGCATCATTATTTGTATACTACTACAATAATTTCTGAACACCGGCATTCATAGTGTTGCGTCCAAACGTTATAAATCGACATTGGTGTTCTTGTTTTAACACTACCATAGTAATATTAACGTTTGAACATGTTAACTAATAACACGTTTAGAACGCCATGTGCTTATTCATCATCATGTTCAACAGAGTGGTCGAACACTAGCGTTATGGTTAACACCAGTAATGCTGCATAAACACTTCTATAACAATGTCTTAACAGTTGTGTTGATAATGTAACATTTGAATGATAATAAGTAAACATTTGCGTTATTTTAATAACACTAACATAAAGATTTTAACATCTGAACACGTTCAGAACACGTTCATCTTTAACACTTGATTTTGCAGTGTAGTCCTCTATCAAATACACTTAATCCCATTAAATGTTACCACTGAACTACCGAGATAATCAATTCAGTAATACGAGTGAGAATCCCACTTTGGCCAAGAATATTCTTTCAACTGAAAAAACTTCCTTTGTGATTCCGATGATGATTTTAGGATATGTCAATTGTTTAAAATACCGTTTAAAATTCAAATATTGTATGGTATATCATGGATAATATGGATGAAAATGTGTCTTTTGTTCAAGTTCATCTATAACTATCAACATTTTTTTTGATTTTATTGATTATGGTCAATTTACACACTGAATGACGATTCTAATAAAAGAGCTCTCTTCACACAAAAGTGAGCCGTTGCGTCCCCATACCGGCGTAAAAAAACTGCAATTTTCCCTTCTCCCTTTCTTTGCCTTCCCGATTTTCCCGGTCATTTTTTTCGGGGGGGGGGGGGGGGGGGGTTGGGGTTCTGCCCCCTTGCACTCCCTGGCCACGCTACTGCTCAAAAGTACCCCTCACTCCACATCGGGGCGAAAGAGACGAAATTATCTCATATCGGGTCGACATAAATCCCTTTCCTCTGACATATCCCGAGGTACGGCCCTTTTTGATTTGAATGGAGTGGGATGAGGGCCCATGGTCATTCTTGGACCATGACTGGCTTGGGCGATCCCCTTCCCTCCTCCCATGGCGATTGAACAATTGCAATCGAATACTTAGTAAAGCTTTCTTATATAGGCCTTAAATGTGATGTATGTTCCGATCACGTTTTTTGTGCTATAATTTTTTTTTCACATCAAGATATTTATATATCAGAAGAATCCCAATATTTTTCTCATTATGTATGTGAAATCTTAGGGGCCAGAAATGTTCAATTTAGAAATTATAGGCCAAAATTTGGTGAATCACTGCCAAAGGTGGTTAACCACCAACCAGTTTGTGTACTTCTGAATGGGCAAATAATGTGTGACCTTGTGCTTCTCAAAATAGAACCGTTGGAGTTATTTAAAGGTAGATGACCCGATTTTCAACTTGATGTTTTCTATTTTACATGAAAGGTCATCCTTAAAATTGTTGCATTCCAAAGTTTGAGTTGCATAACGCCAATGGTTCTATTTTTAGAAGCGCAAGGTCAAAAGACATGTGCCCATTGAGTAGTACACATGTCAGGCTGGTTGGTGGTTAACCACCTTTGGCAGTAATTCACCACATTTTAGCCTATAATTTCCAAATGAAACATTTCTGGCCCCTAATATTTTACAGACATAATGAGAAAAATATGGGGATTCTTCTGATACCAAAATATCTTGATGTCAAAAACAAATCATAGCCCCCCAAAAGTGATCGGGTCATATACCTTTAACTTATTTGGAATGTGACTATTTTAAGGATGACCTTTCATGTAAAATAGAAAACATCAAGTTGAAAATCGGGCCAGCAATCAGAACATCTACCTTTAATACAGTAACCATGTACAAATGCTCGATATACGTTTTCCCGGAACTTTTTGTGCTATCATTATATCATGTTTTATATTTCAAGTGCTAGGCAATTCCAGAAAATATGGGCACACTCCCTATAAAGAGGGGTTTGGATTTCCGAACCTTTTATAGCTTCAAGGAAGTGTGAATCGGAAATCCGAACTTCCGAAACGTTGGAAATAAAATCCATGCAGACTTTCCTCACGGAAGCCTTTGAAACCCGGAATTTTCGCTACTTCCAAGCGATTTCCGAAGAATCTGCATCCTACATGTAGTCGGACGATCCCCTAGAGGTGTTCAGAAATCCAGATTTATTTTAGATCAATTTCAACCGGAAAACCAGATGTTTTGAAGTTGCTCGTTGAAATCCGGGAATTTTCCGAATTGAACAAATACCCCTCTATAGGGTGGTGTGCACCTATTTTCTGCTGGAATAGCCCAATAGGATTCTACAGCTACAAGCGCTTCTGTGTTTTCTTTATGGATGGAGCTCACTGACACATACTTGTCTAAAAAGACCCTATAATATGATAACAGCTTTAGTGCCTGAACAAACGGTTAGACCGACTTTACCTGGTTCATTTTGTCATTTTCATACGAGCCTTCCGGCTCATCGATAGGCGAGCAGGCGAAGTTTATTATTATCAATTTCCTGCCTGTCAATTTTCATTTTCTCTTCCTGATACTTCATCAATGGTTGTGCTTTGTATATTTTCAATGCATAGTATGACTATTTCAAAATCGGTTCAATCGTTAAAAAAGGGTACTTTTGTAACCAAACAAGCCTATATAATGATAAATGAAGCTCGTTTGGATAGCCAGATAGGGTTTATTTCCGCATCAGTTGCTACATCGAAAAAACCCTGACCGCCATCGTCTGGCTGTCTGGGCTGTTGTACGTGTGCCTTCGGCGCCCTCTTTAGTGCTGCAAGCATCAAATCCATTCCCCCATAGGCGGCGCGATCAATTGCAGGTGAATGTGGCAGAAGACGCCGGACATGATTTGCGTATTTAAACACGTAATCGCGGATACCCATCGAACAACGAATTGCAGATTTGTCGTCGTCTGGAAGGTGTCGGTCTCCTCCTCAACCCAAAGGTGCTTCATCAAATGTCCCATTTACTGCAATTGATCTATTTGACTAGATTTAGGAGACTAGATTTTACATCAAATAGGCCTATAGACTTCGGACTTTCAGGAGCATAATAAGACCGAACCCTGAATGTGTGTGTTTTCAAGCTTTTACAAATAATGTTGCAAACATAATATATATCAACGTACAATCACTGCATGTACACCACGGCCTTCGTCGGAGATTAAAGGGACATTAAGTGGTGTTGAAAATTTTAAATGTTTAAAAATTTACTTCAGAATTCAAGATGAACATTAAAAATTGCCGTTATTGGTTGTTTCTATACTAATATAACAAAAACACAGCAAAACTTGATTAAAACAATATCATCGCTATTTATTGTAAAACGCCCTCTATGCAAATATGGTTCGCGTCATGTATCACGCGTACTGCAGTGGAATCCTGTCGGACGTAAAATGCTCGTCCCGGCTGTACGAGCATTTTTGAATCAACGTTTACTTGTACAAAGAGGGCTGATTTTTCTTAATCCTTATAGGTGTAAGTTCATACATGTAATACAATTTAAAAATATATATATATATATACTAATCTCAGTTTTTATCATAATTGAGGGCGCAGCCTCCAACACATCTCTTAGTGCCCCTTTAAATGAAGCCCGGAGGTAATGCTTGTCCCAATGAACCCTTCTTTGGACGCTCTATTGGCCAACACCATGAGGCACATCCAAAATGTTTTATTCTTTGCCTAACCAACAACCTCGGGAGTTAAACCAAATTGAAGTGAAATGATGACATTTTCTACATTCACATGACCCGAGGAAACATTGTATAATATAAATCTTTTGTTCATATACACATATATTTATAAACAACAAGATGTTATTGTTACAAACTGAGAGCGAGATGGATATTGCCTGGTGGTCAGTTTATAGCGCGGACAGCTGATCCTGTCTTTGTTAACGCCAGGGAGGGGTCAATGTTCTTCTTTTCAGTATCAGTGATAGGGTCAAACCTATCCATATAAAAGTAACGATAACAGATGTTTCAATGTCGAATATGTTTCCTTAGGGTCTTTTCAATGACATCTCGTTCTGTCATGCACATGTATTTACATTTATTAGTTTTCACGAATTAATGGTACGGCACAGCTGTCTTATTGCATGTGAGATTTGGATAAAATCTTATTATTATCTTTAGCACAATGACGATCAATAATGACCATGGGACAAAAACCTTTATATATCAAACCGCATACAAATTATTCCGACATCTGGAAAATCAGTCATCAAAGACATCTTAAATATTGTCAACATCATTTATCATCATGAGAAATCGGATGACATCTGAATGTCATTAGATATAACAATCATCCGTCACATATATTTTATATGGCTTTGATGTTTATCATGTTCGAATACGATTTGCTATCTTCAAAATACAGTGATTTATGCATGTCTTCATGTGATTCATTCATGTGTGTCCGCATGCATCATATAGTAATGGCTGTTGTAATCCATTGATATCTTCAGTAGACAGCAAATTCACGTCACGTATGTCGTCATGTAAGGGAGCAGTTCCATTTGTACGCGATAAAAATTGCGAGAATGTTCCGGGCCCCGATGAGTTTTTTATCAGGCCCAATGGCGTATCCAGGACTGTTTTGATGGTGGGGCCAAAGCCATCTTGTTGATCTTAAATATTTAAAAGTTGAACCTTATACGCGCGAAGCGTGCAAAAATTGTGTTTAACGTCCCCTACATAATATTTAGTATAGAGAATTTGGAGTGGTTTGAGGGCCATTATAAGATCAAAACCTCTAGAAAAAATGCGCGCGGAGCGCGCAAAATTTGGAGTTTTTGAACTAAAAGGGTCATGAAAAACTGTCCTGAAGCCATCTTGTTAAAGGGGCACTAAGAGATGTGTTGGAGGATGCGCCCTCAATTATGATATAAACTAGGATTAGTATATTTTTATAATTGTATTACATGTATGAACTTACACCTATAAGTATTAAGAAAAATCAGCCCTCTATGTACAAGAAAACGATTCACAGTATCCCCCTGCAGTACGCGTGATACATAACGTGAACCATATTTGCATACAGAGGGCGTTTTTCAATAAATAGCGATGATATTGTTTTAATCAAGTTTTGTGGTAGTAGAAACAACAGTAATGGCCATTTTTAATGTTCATTTTGAATTCTGAAGTAAATTTTTAAACATTTAAAATTTTCAACACCACTTAATGTGCCTTTAAGCTTAAATAAGGAAATATTGAAACCAATACGTGCGCGAAGCGCGCAAAAAAATTCATTTCTAACACTAATGGTCCAGTATGATAATAACTTTCCCACATAATATTTAGACTTTTTGGTGTTGTTTGAGGGTCATAATAATGTTAAAACCTGTATTCGCGCGGAGCGCTCAATTTTTGAGTTTTTGAACTAAAATTATTCATGGAAAACTGTCTTGAAGGCACCTTGTTAAGCTTAAATAATAAAATATTTAAATTAATACGCGCAAAAATTGGCATTTTTAACACTATGGTCCAGTATGATGTTTTTAACGTACCCCACATAATATTTAGAATATTTGGTATGGTTTGAGGGCCATTATAATGTTAAAACGTGTAGAAAATACGCTAACTAGAAAAATGGTCATGGAAAACTGTTCTGAAGCCATAAATAATGAAATATTAAAATTAATACGCGCGCGAAACGCGGAAAAAATTGCATTTCTAACACTGATGGTCCATAATGATAATAACGTTCCCCACATAATATTTAGAATTTTTGATGTGGTTTTTGCATTAAAACTTTGGTCCAGTATGATGTTTTTAACGTCCCCCACATATTTAGAATATTTGGTTTGTCTGAGGGCTAATATAATGTTTAAACCTGCATAAAATATTCGCGCGGAGCGCTCAAAATATTTGACTTTTTGAACTAAAATGGTCATGGAAAACTGTCCTGAAGCCATCTTGTCAAGCTTGTATAATGAAACATTGAAACTTATGCGCGAAGTACGTAAAATTTGACATTTCTAACACTTAAATTGGTCCAGTATGACGTTTTTAACGTTCCCACATAATATTTTAGAATATTTGGCATGGTTTGAGGACTATTATAATGTTAAAATCTGTAGAAAATATGCGCGCGGAGCGTGCAAAATTTTTCAGTTTTTGAACTGAAATGTTCCTGCAATGCCATCTTGGCTTGAATAATGAAACATTCAAACTAATGAGCGCGATGTACGCAAAATCTGACATTTCTAACACTTAAATGGTCCAGTATGACGTTTTTAACGTCCAAACAAAATGTTTAGAATATTTGGTGTGTTTTGAGACCCATTATAATGTTGAAACCTGTTAAAAAAGTGAGCGCGAATCGAAAAAAACCCAGTTTTTGAACTAAAATGGTCCAGAAAAACGTTCCTGAAGCCCTCTTGTTAAGCTTGAATATTGAAACATTGAAACTAATACGTGCAAAGCGCGCAAAAATTGGCATTTTAATATTAAAAAGGTCTAGTATACCGTTTTTAACGTCCCTCACATTAAAATTATGGGGACGTGACCCCGTAACCCCCACCCCCTTTTGCGCCGCATATGTCCCTTATACCCTTCCTCCTCCCCTACCTCCTTCTCTTCCTCCTTCTTATCCTCTTCCTCCTTCTCCTCTTCCTTATTTTTTTTAAAACTCTTTTTTCAATAGGGGGGCCATGGCCTGCTGGGCCACCCCCTGGATACGCCACTGATCAGGCCCCGATGAGATTTTTAGCGCGTACAGTTGCGAGTAGCAAAGGATTATTTATCGAGTAGCGTATTACCGCTTGTTTAAATATAACGAAAGATAAGTGGTCGGTATGTAAATAGAGCTTCGGGTTATTTATTCTAGTTGTAAGGTACAAATTCAGCATTTCATGTTTTTAGAGATAATGTTATTGATGAAATTTATATTTTGGGAGCATACCCCAGGGTATGGCAGAGGCCTCGTATCGGGCCCCGATGTCTATTTTATCGGGGCCTGATGTCTATTTTAGCGCGTATCAACTTGAAAAACATCGGGTCCAAAACATATCATGCCCCGGTACAGTCGCGATAAATTTATCGCGTATAAATGGAACTGCTCCCTAACGTATCAACACAGACTGTTCGATATAGCAATGGCTGATATAATCCATTGCTATCCTCAGTAGTCAGTACACTGTTAGAAAAAAAGTTGCTTCAGTGGTTCTTGGCTGTCCCGTCTTCAGTAGACAGCAATTCCTGTCTTTATGTATCGTACAACACAGACTGTCTGATATAGCAATGGCTCATGTAATCCATTGCTATCTTCAGTAGACAGCAGTATGTCTTCATGTAACGATACAACATTTTATTTATTTTCAAATTGTGGTGAAATTCTCTTGACACAACCGTGGTGACTGACGCAACTTAAATTGACGAGCATGATAGCGTGTTTCCAATTTCCACGCATATACCCAACTGCTCAGACACGATAGATACGTGTTAAGAGATTTCCGATCAATCAATCACCCACTCAATCAATCATCTAACAAGCTCACCACTATATCTGAAAGGGTGACACTCCATTTTGGTTAAATCGAGGCTTCAAATTTGTTTAACATGCTGTTAACATTAAGAACAAACGCCCCTCGGTCAATGAACCACAATGTTCCAAACTGAGTAGTGCTCGTATCTTATAGATGTATAGAAACGAGGTGCAATAGTTGCGACAAATAACATGTTGAGGCGTTTCTTTGCACTCGTATAATGTCAGTTCTGAATAGATCACTTGGACAGTTTTATTGGACAAGATAATATACAGTGGAGAAGAGCTGACAGCACACTGTGTATAACAGCCGCCGACCGACGCTCCAAGGCGCGACTCTAACAAATTTAGCCAGCCGGTGCCGGCGGACTATCGTGCTAAAAGTGTCATGGGGGCCGGGTATGATATGATGGTATAAATGACTTCGCGCGGTCCGTCACATAATTAAAAGTAAACAGATATCGGGGAAAAGATGCTGGATTGCCTTGGGAGAATGCGTTTCCTGTTTGTCATTTTGTTGCTTTTACGTGGGTTTGCATGCCTAAGCAGTAATGCAATGAATTGACCGAAACTACAGTTTGAGGAAAAACTTCTTCCATTATAGAAACGCTTGCCTCTACTCAGGCAAGATGGGGTTTTATTGGGTCATTGCTTCTGGTGATTGTGTCAAGATTTATGAAATTCTGTCGGCGTTGAAGACTCATATTGTACTCTCTAAACAACCTGTCATTCACTATTATGTAATTAGGAGATATTATATGTCCCCAAAGTTACTTCTGAAACCTGTGTAAGCAAGAAAACAAAATATGTTGCGACTATTGGTGAAATGTTTGGACTGTTTTGATGAAACGGAAAGAATACAACACATTGTGCAAAACAAAATTTAAAAGTGTGCGCGCGCGCTGAAATTGACCGGAAGCAAATATACGATATGTAAGGGTGTATTACTCGCCAAAAGTGTTACGTTTTTTGATACACCCTGTACAGCACAGACTGTCTGATATAGAATGTCTGTAGTTGTAATCCATTGTGTTTAGTAGACCGATCATTCGTGTATGTATTCATGTAACGCAATGTAAATAAACTGCTCACAAAAAGTATCGAAACACTTAGAAATGATCCAATATATAACGGCTCGAAAAGGTATGCATTTATCGAAGCAAATAACCAAGTGCATAATTTTGTTCTGCGTATTTTGACACCTCGATCGATGAGATACGATGTTGCGGAGCGGAATTATTGTCATTTCAATGGCCGTGGGTCCAGTTTCAAAAGTGACAATCATCCTATAGAAAGAGGTTTGCATTACCATGATTACTGTTTAGAATGATCAGATTCGTGCTTTTCAATAGGGATGAGTGTCACTTTTGAAACTGGACCCACGATCATTGAAATGACAATACCTCCACTCCGCAACATCGTATCTCATCGATCGAGGTGTCAAAATACGCAGAACAAAATTATGCACTTGGTTATTTGCTTCGATTAATGCATACCCTTTCGAGCCGTTATGTATTGGATCATTTCTAAGTGTTTCGATACTTTTTGTGAGCAGTTTATAACACAGACTATCTGATATGGGCAATCCATTGCTATTTTATCGATAGACGCAATTACAATTCATACGCATAAACATGGATTACTTTTAATCACAAGAGAAATACAGGATATTATTGACATGGCTTCTCAAATAGTACCGTCCATGGGGACCAATACATAGGCCTACATCTTTTCGATCAATGATGTTTTGTTCCTCATTCAACCTGAAAAATGAAGAAAACATAAAGAAACAATGTGTACTTGGCTCTATATATTAGGTAAACCTTTTCATATTTGTATTCCTCTGGCAATTAAGAGTGGAAATTCATGTTTAGGGGTGTCTGCAACACAGTCAGTTGGTCACTTTCGACTTGGCGGCCATCTTGAAAAAAATATCAAAAAATGGGAAAATAGTAAATAGTAAGACCCTCCCTCCTCCTTTTTTTAAAAAGTCCGGACGGGAAACATGTATTTTTTTTACTATGCCTAATATGTTTACATACAATTGTTGCATAAACTTACTTTATGTGTAAATATAATACAAGATGCAATCAATTATAAAAGTACACATTAATTTAATGAATAATTCCAAGACAGTCGAATATAGTTATGACCGTTCTAAATCATTGTTATCTTCAGTAGATAGCAATTCATATGTCTCATGTGTCATACACGATAGGCTGTTCGGTGTAATACTATGGCTTATTTAGTACACCACTGCTATCTTCAGTAGACAAAACACCTGTCAACATATATGTATGATATGCACGTATTGAATAAATTAACCCATCTGTACTATATAAAATCAACTCAAGCTAAAATATATTGCTTTAAATAATTTACCTTCAATTCAATCAATTCAATCAATTCAAGGTTTAATAAACATATCATTATCGCAGCAAAATGCTGAATTACAACAATATTTACAATATGTAATATATAGAACAATAGAAACAATATATATTCACCTTAAAAGGTTCCATAATTTATCTCTATCAGTAGTAAATTCATTTATACTTGGGGTAAAGTATTACAAGTGTCGATTATATAACGCTTGTTTTTGTCTAGTTGCACATTTTAATGAACGTGTGGATTGATACGTATGTATTTTGAGGTTCTTTGAATTGTAATCGTCTAGTTATTAAATGGGAGTTTTCATTAAAGTCATGGTTATTTATACTCGTATAGGATCGTTCAATTTCAAGTGAAGTTTTGGTTGCCACATTTGTTATTTTTCGACATAGGTCTAGTGAAAAGTTGATCACAACTCTGATGAAATTTGATTGGCCAAGTCATCTATAGTCATGATGAACCATCAGTTGGTGAATGATTTTTAAATTACTGGTTTGATGGACAAAACAACAACACACCTAATTTATTTCTGAAAATATGTAAAACATTTTCAACTTATACACTAACATTTCAGGTGGACTGTGTCTTTCGTTTAAAAGTATTTATTACAATACAAATTATCTGTCAGAATATGACTGACTGCTGCCTGCTGCCTGCTATTAGTTTAATTAAAGCCATCAATGCTGTGTTCGTTTCTGGCATTTTTGTGTTTGTATGCCGCCGCAAATTCCCCAAACGCTTTTGATAATCTTATTTATACATAACCACGATCGCTCGTAATATTAGCTAATACAATCATAGAAATCGTGTGTGCCGTTTGTTGCGCATCGGGCGTGCGGGCGTCGCGTGATTTAGCGGGCTACGCTCGCGGTGTGTTTTCTATGATCCATTCCCTTAGCCGTTATTATACAAGAATTCTCATAGTCAAAACCATTAAGGATTTTGACCTCTATCGAAAGAAGCACTTATCATCAACATGATGGAGGGGGAATATCGACATCCTTTATAGGCGACAAGTGTGTTACGAGAGAAAGGCTAGTCGCATGAAATATAAAATCCATTCTTCTTACCCGTGTACCGCTACAAGCGGTTCAACACCCAGGAGCAGACTACAGATTGCTAGAGCGCGCGCTTTGGCGCTGGAAGCTTTTATTTTATCATGTTTATGTCAAGCTGAAAATTAACCGGGTGTTAGCTAACGTACCTTATAAGTCAGCAGATTTGAAAATTGAAGTTGACGTGGCGCTAAATTATGAAGAAATAACAAGGTAGAGACAGAGACTTGTAAAAGCTTTTCAAATGCATCGACACTAAATTGAAGAAGACAACAAGTGTCATTTTCATTCTGTAACTCCTCAACACCATGCTATGAAAACCATAATTTATTGATGATAAAGGAGAAAGCCGGTTAACAATTGACATCGGTCGGTTGTTGGTTGGTAGGTTGGTTGGTCGGTCAACAAGCAATCCATTGTATCATATTGCTATCTTCAGATGACGTGTGCTGTATACCATGTATACGATACAAACTGTCTGATATAGCACTGGCTGCACTATAATAATCCATTACTATCTTCAGTAGACAGCAATTCGTGCATGTCTTCATGTAACGTATACAACACAGAATGACTGTTGGTTTCATTGACAACAACATATTCTAGAAAATTATATTCAATATTCCAGAATTGTAGAATTCGTATTTTAAATTTTTTTTAAAGAAAGAAAAGAGTTGCACATTTTCAAAGCTATTAAATAATAAGTCATATTATTCAAAATTGTCCTTCTCTTATTGTATTTAATATGATAAAGTAGTTCTACATTTAGTTTTAAAAGGTTTTTTTTTATTTTGAACATACACATGATTAAGTGAATCGGCTAACTCTATGCTGAATCAGCAGTATTCCAGTATGCCAAAGGCATATCAATACATTCGATATTACACTATTTACAATACAAGCCTACATGATTCAAAATTGCTTACAATCTTGTTTATGCATGCTAATACTGTCAATTTCAGTTTTAAAATCGTGCTCTTGTATATCTAACCATACAATACGGAAAAAACACTGAAAAATATGTATTTACTTTAAAGGTAATTTTCCGTTTCCGTTGTCCAAAATCCCTCTTGGCTTTTCGTTGCGTTCTAGAACCAGGCGTTCAATTGTTACGCTTTTAGAGCACATGAAGGTGTTCCAAAATAAATATATAGGTGTTAAAATTCAGAACACATGATTAATGTGTTAAAATTGAAAGTGTACCAAATTAGAACATCTAAATAATGTGTTCAAATTGAAAGTGTACAAATTAGAACGTCTAAATAATGTGTTCAATGTATGGGACCTGTTTGGCTGCCACGCTGCCGCCTCGAGTCTTGGGATTTGACCTGTTTGGCTGAAACGCTGCCGCCACGAGTCTTGGTATTTGACCTGTTTGGCTGCCACGCTGCCGGATTTGACCTGTTTGGCTGCCACGCTGCCGCCTCGAGTCTTGGGATTTGGAGAGAGGAGCGCCTTCACCATGTTCATTTATTGCGTATAATAAATCCTAAATCTTGCATAAACTGGGTTAGATCGATAGACCCTTATTCTGTCTAAAACTACGACAATTAAACTATACAAGTTTTATAACCCAGAGATACATAAAGTTCTACTGATCATATCAAATCACCTTATAAACTGCACATGTTATCGTGGTTTGTGGCAAATGAACATAACATGAACATGCCAATAGGATATGCCATCCGCGCTATAGCTTTCGTCTTGAAATCATAACTTTTGGAAAACAAAACAACTACTGAAAGGATGGATAGATATCCAGAGGAAGACGTCAGTTAAGATGTCTGTCAGAAAACCATCGAAGTAATCACGACACGTGTGTGCCACATTGCATTTTATTTTTATTATTACACAACCCCAAGGCATGGTATTATTTTAAACTATTTGGGGTGTCCCAAAAGTCATTTATCCTATGCCATGATATTATAAACGAACAAGACACAACCACCTTTTGTATGGTGTTCTCCAAATATGGGGTGTGCTTGAGGATAACAAGAGGTATGTCATTCCTATAATGTAAAAACGTTCACATGAAGTTTGAATACAATTTAATAGATACATGTGTAAATGGACACATTGAGCTTTCCTTTCACGCTCACCACTTATTTCCCCCCTTTTTCATCAAAAATGAATGGTACGTACACTGTAAAAACAAACGTTTGACTATTGATAAACACTACAACACGTTTATTTGTTGTTGTTTACGTGTAAAGGTATAGGAGGTTGTTAAAGATAAATGGGTTGCATAAACGCTACAACGCGTTGATACGTTTATTAACTGTTATCAAAAACGTGTTTATACCAGCAATTATAAACACATGATTGCTGGTATAAACACGTTTTTGATAACAGTTAATAAACGTATCAACACGTTGTAGCGTTTATGCAACCCGTTTATCTTTAACAACCTCCTATACCTTTACACGTAAACAACAACAAATAAACGTGTTGTAGTGTTTATAAATAGTCAAACGTTTGTTTTTACAGTGTATACAAAAGAGGCAAAGGTGATAAAGATATATACCGGTATCCCATATTCAACGACTCTGTATCATAGATTGTTGACTAAGCGCACTTTTGAAGGTCAATGGAAACACAGGGAATGAATGGAGATATTGTCATTTATATGACAAAAAATTGCCACTGTTATACGAGCAAACGGACCTCTCGGGACGGTTGATTGGGCTGGATTTTTTCTTATTTTCCCGTGAAAATAACCATAAAAAATCAATCTGTAAATAGTTTGCCGTTAAAAGAAAATTGGGTTGGTATTCATATGTGAATTTGTTTCCACCAATAGTCCCGCCAATTACTCAAAACATTGTTGATCGGACCCGTACAACAGGTTTTCTTTCGTCGCCGATACGACCAATATCATTCGCAATATTAATCTTTCGCGAAGTAAAAACTTTCTGTGATAATAATATGATTGACATTTACCCATAACATTAAAAATGTGAAAGGCTATACTTTTGAGTTTGAGACACCCTGTATATTATTACTCGCCTGTCTTTTTTCTGCTCCTCTGGCGTGCTGTATCATCAGGAAACTGTTCCGTTTATGTAAGGAAACTGAAGCTAGTATTAGCGACGGGTCCACATGATTAGGGTTGACTTGTCTCATACAAAATATTGTTGTTTTTACGCATCATTTTCCCGCTGAAAAAAGGCTAGCGATATGGACAGCTCTCTAGGTGCCGGAAAACTATTGGATTGTGCCATTGGGTCGTGTTTAAAACACGACAGAAAGTATGGGATGTAAAACCGTAACGCTGTCTATTGACGATTAAAGAGAAAGTGACGTGCCTGCCGATTTCCAAGGGGGTTGGGGGGGGGGGGGGGGGGGGAGACAGGGTGTCGACCAAATATTACCTATGGAAGTATCTGAGGGTCCTAGATTAATTCAATACATGACAGTGTGTAAGTAAAGTATGTATACATGTATGTAAATGCCAAAAACAGCAACACAATTATAACATAGATGAAGAAAAAAACAATCCTGGAAACAAAGGAGAGTCAGCCATATACCCTGCCGTGCAAAAGTATTCCCCTCTGGAAACTTGCAAGTTATCACTGTCAAAAAAATTGTTGATCGGACCCGTACAACAAGTTTTATTTCTTCGCCTTAAGACCAATATCATCCGCAATATTAATCTTTCGCGAAGTAAAAACTTTCTGTGATAATAATATGATTGACACTTACCCATAACATTAAAAATGTGAAAGGCTATAATTTTGAGTTTGAGCCACCCTGTATATTATTACTCGCCTGTCTTTTTTCTGCTCCTCTGGCGTGCTGTATCATCAGGAAACTGTTCCGTTTATGTAAGGAAACTGAAGCTGGTATTAGCGACGGGTCCACATGATTAGGGTTGACTTGTCTCATACAAAATATTGTTGTTTTTACGCATCATTTTCCCGCTGAAAAAAGGCTAGCGATATGGACAGCTCTCTAGGTGCCGGAAAACTATTGGATTGTGCCATTGGGTCGTGTTTAAAACACGACAGAAAGTGTAGGATGTTATACCATAACGCTGTTTATTGACGATTGAAGAGACAGTGACGTGCCTGCGATTTGGGGGTGGGTGGGTGGGGGGGGGGGGGGGATAATTTGTTTCCGAAATGGATGAACGGGATGTATTTAGGTGTCGACCAAATATTACCTATGAGAGTAAGGGTCCTAGATTAATACACAGTGTGTAAGTCAAGTAAATGCCAAAAAACAGCAACACGATTACAACATAAAAGGAAAAAACAATCCTGGAAACAAAGGAGAGACAAGCGCTAGCACAAAGACAAAGCAGCATGAGTAATGAGTCCTACAGACCCAGGCATCTACCCCGATCTACTCATTCCACCAGTGGCTTAATCCAGCCAGTCATACCAATCTGACACATTTGAGCAATAGAGGGCGCTGTAATACCAAATGATTTAAATAATAATAATAATAATAATAATAATAATAATAACACTAATAATAATAATAATAATAATAATAATAATAATAATAATAATAATAATAATAATAATAATAATAATAATAACACTACTACTACTAATAATAATAATAATAACACTAATAATAATAATAATAATAATAATAATAACACTAATAACACTAATAATAATAATAATAATAATAATAATAATAATAATAATAATAATAACGGCATTTATAATGCGCCTTTGCCAAAGGATACAAAGCGCAACGACAAAAACAATACAAACAAGGGAAAGAGCAGAACTTAGGAGAAAAGGTGTGTTTTAAGAAGGGATTTGAACCCTGTGACTGTAGGAGCACTACGAATATGAACTGGAATCTTGTTCCATTGAATAGGAGCAGCCACTGAAAAAGCCCTATCCCCGGCACACTTGTAAGTCTTAGGAACCCTAAGGTTCAGGCCGTGGTCCGATCTTGTTGTAACAGAGCCATCACGGGGTCTCTTTACAATGAGGCACTCATCGATATACCGGGGACAGAGCCCATTCAGTGACTTATAGACATAGAGCAAAGTTTTGAATTTGATACGGTCCTTAACACGAAGCCAATGAAGTTTCCGCAACAGAGGGCTGATATAGGTACGTCTCGGTGTCAGGAAAACAAGGCGAGCACACTTATTTTGGAGCCTTTGTAATCGATCGACGTCCTTTTGCGCAATATTGTTAAACAAAATGTTACAATAATCAAAGCGAGATAAAATCATTGCTCTAACTATGTTAGCACACGTCTCTTGATCAATGTACTTGCGAATCCTGTATAAATTCCGGATTTGCCAGTTGATGTTTTTGCAAAGTTTGGTGATATGCTGGTCCATATTCAATTTGTAGTCAAAGACAAAACCTAAGTTACGTACGGTGGACGATTGTGGAATTATCTCATCGTCAATGTAGAAATTGATATCTTGCAACCTAGTCTTGTGATCAGAAGATGACATAATAAAAAAACTCAGTTTTGTCAGGGTTTAACTTAAGTTTGTTCATAATCATCCATGAGTTGATGGCTTTGACACACTGAGTTATTTTAAAGATTGCAACCGACACATCACCGGGGATTTTAGGATTTGCAGGTAGGCCTACATAGATCTGAAAATCATCCGCGTAAGAGTGATACCTCAAATTGTGATGGCGGATGATACGGCCAACCCCGTGAGTGTACATAACAAACCCAATCGGGCCAATAACCGATCCCTGAGGCAGTCCATGTTTGAGTGAAATATTTTTGGAGAAAGCACCACGTACTGTGACCCGGCAGGATCTATTTTCGAGATAAGAAGAGAGCCATTTTTGTGCAATACTGGTGATTCCAAACTCATCAGCGACTCTCTGCAGCAAAATTTCGCGATCAACAGTATCGAACGCTGCAGAGAGGTCGAGCATGTCTAGGACAACAGCTTGTTGATTATCAAGGAAACGAGAAAAGTCATTGTGCACACGAGCAAGTGCTGTCTCAGTACTATGATGGGCCCTGTATGCCGATTGCATGGGCTCAGCAAGATCATGTTTATCAATATGGCTCTTAAGTTGAGAAACAGCACATTTTTCAATAACCTTAGATGTAAATTGAAGGTTAGCTACGGGGCGGTAATGACTTTTACTCCAGGCGCATCGACACATCATTGCAAAACAAAAATGGTACAAAATGCGAATGAAGGAGAACCGTCATCACGTCAACTCAACAAACAAAAGTGGTAGCGTTGAACTTGACAAATCCCCCACTCACAATCTGAACAAAGCCTTAAATAATAACATACCCATCATGATACTGAATTCACAAACATTAATCAAAGAAATCACACGCAGATACATAATTAAAGTCTTTAACAATGTTTTGAATAAATCCACAGATTCTGCAGTTTTTACACACACCGGAAGCTTATTCCATGCGAGGTGCAGCACATAGAAAGGAACGCGATCCCCAGGATTTTGCATAGAATAACATGTGAGTAGTCTTTCAGTAAATTTGTAGGCACTGGATCAAGGTTACAGCTTTGGTTGGTGAACGATTCAAGAGTTTTAATACTTCAGCTTCCGTAGCACAATAAAACGAAGTGAGGTTGGAGTCATTTGCATCAAATGATATATCCGGTAGCACACATGAATGGTCAGTAAAGCCGTCGCGAATTATTCGAATCTTGTGACTGAAAAAAGTGCAAAACTTATCAGCAAGATGCTCATATGAATCACATTGAGGTAGTGGTTGTTCCTTTTTGCGATGAAGTAGTTGGTCAGTAACACGAAAAAGTTGTTTATGATCTTTAGCACAATTTTTAATAAGTGATAAAAAGTGATTCTGTTAGATACCAGAAATTACTTCTATAGATCAAAATGAAAATGTTTCTGGTAACCATAACCACACTTTAAATCTTTAACTGGGTGTGGTGGCTTCCAAAGGTAAGCCTATACAATGACAACGGTGGAGTTTATACTGAATCATATTATGTTGCAAATTTTTGGCAATTGGCTCCGGGTTTTATTTTATGACGCATATTTGTCAACTGTCTGTTTGGTGTAGACATTTAAACAACATGTTTGCCATCTTGAAGATTCAGTTGTTAATTTGCCTCCAACATGTCAAGAGTTTCACACGTGAAACTTTTACTGTATAGAGGCCGAAGTTATATATAACTTCAAAGCTATTCACTACATTTGAATAGCATATCAGAATTCACTTACATTTGAATAGCATATCAGAATTAACTTATACATTTGAATAGCATTTCAGAAACTGTTGACCATTTGACGTTTCGATGTTGATTTGAACCATTTGACAGCAAACGTGCAGTCTGGTGCTGATATACTATAACTTAATAATAAGTAATAATTAGTAAATATAACATAACGTAAAAGTAACAGCGATACAGATTTATGTCGTTCTGACCTGCAATGCGAAAGCAATTTGGTTGCTCTGCGTCCATATATTGGGAACTGCTTTCTTAGCTTTCCATCGTTGCTTGGTTTACGTCTTGGACGATTGGGTCTGCAAACGCGTGTTATTCTGTTGGCCTCATGGGTATTATGGCCTCCAACATGTCCAAGAAACTGTTACAAGGGAGATGACAAAATGTGTGCATTGAAACATTCATGTCAACCTGTCATCCTGTATGTCATATGATGTTTCACCACCAGGCGGCCATCAAACTGCTCTGAGGCTAAAACATACAATGGCTTGGCGTAAACATTGTGTGCAGTGTTTTAAAAAACCAGAACCATTAAGATTCTATTTGTGATTTGATTTAATATCAGTTTCTAACATATGCTCAAAAACATAATATAGAGAATTAAAGACTGTAAAATATAGCAATAAAAACTTAACAATTTTGTAAAATGTACGCGTGTAAAATATACAAATGCGTGTCCATTTACACCCTGACATTTTACTACTCACACACTTGCAGGTTTGTTGTCATCTTCATCATTGTTTTGTTGTTTTACACACCCTATATACAAGTAAACCGAAGTGTGGAAAATGGCGAGATGTAAACCGTTAGCAAAGACAGCTTAACTGCATCTTTGGGTGGCTGGAGGTGTTTATCAAAGCAGAATAGACATGATAGATGTATTTAATATCCGAAATGTCATTCTGTTTTAGTAACAATGATTACTGCTGACAGGCTAACACGGCTACCTCATTGCAAACGACTTTGTCGGCAACAACCAACTCTGACAGTGAAAACAACGTAAAGTGCGAACAAATTATAGATAAATGTTTACGGTGCGAAACATTAATGGGATGGAATGACGGCAAAATAGTTCCAGGCCGTTTTATGTCTACGTGTAATTGGGGGATATGTCTTTACTGATTATTGTATATTTCAAATTTGTTGAACTCTTGAGGTCGTGTTTTTCCTCATTTCTTCTTCGTTTACTGTACACCGTACATGCAGGAAGACGCGCGTTCAGAGACGAAAGGACTTTATAAAAAAATATAGGGACACGAAATACGCTCGCATGTTTTACCTTTAAAGACCGTACAGTAGTAAGTTTTGTGAACAGTATTTCAAACAGAGATGTATCTGCCCATTCATTGGATTTTGAGTTTTCGTCTCATTAGGCTACAAGGCCCGCTTAGCAGCGCTATAAATTGGTGCCCTTAAAACCGTCACCAAATTTATATATTCGCCTTCCATCACAGCTGGTTCTATATGACATAATTCGCGTGTGCAACCAACCGGCTGTATTGCAACGCCCATTGAGTAGTTTAAACGCATGAGCGTGGATGTAATTTGCAACATAATGGAAACTCACCCATGCAGTTAGCAAGTACCGCTCGTACACGCCCGAATTTAAATATGATTGCCTGGTTGCACACGCGCACTGGGCAATCCTCTCGTAGTAATTGATGACAATAGGTTACCAGACCGAATAAATAGCGCTCCTAAGCGGGCAATTTATGTCATGGAATCTTAGAAAGTGTGTGTGCACAGATATTCGCATATTTTGGTATTCAAGATACAATACCAGGGCGCGGCCATAATTTACATATCGTCATGGTAACCATGGTAACTGATTGATACTCTGCCAATCATCCGCCCAACGTTTAACACGTTTAATTTACGTTCCCTGCGTTATAGTCGGTACTCACTATGAACAGTTGAAGCCTTCACACGACAATGAGTTTAAAAGCATGCTCTTTTACATAATGTTAAAACGACCTCTTTTCGACCAATATAGCTGAAAACACCATGAACTATTTTAAATTTAAATTCAAGATTTTTAACCTGTCTGATTGTCTTCCGCGTCCGTCGATAAAATGTTGTTTGGTTAGACGAAACTTTCGATGGAAACAGTTGATCTAACCAAAACTAAAACATTAATCTATATAGAATGAAATAACAGATAGGCTTTCAAAACCTATTACAGTGAAAACGATGCACGGAACTTTCAAATTCATTTGACGTGTTTACAGCCAACTTAAAGTTTCACAAAGATGTATATCGGAATGAAAAATGTCATTAATTTCTTTAACATGTTTAAAGCAAATAATAACCATTGACAACGAAAACACTTTAGCCCAAGTTTGCAATCCCGAAATCGTTGATTGACTGATTGAACGCAGTAGACAGTATTCGCGGATGGGCGGTATTTCTACGACGCGTTACAATTTATGTAGAAAAACAAGCATCACGATGATAAGGTGACGAAAATAAACCGTGGGCAATACACGGCGGTGATTTAGATTCCGGTGCAGTCGTTAGTTTATGAAATTGATCAATTTTGACATGAATAATATTAGTATTATTGGTGAAACACGGTAGTGGATAAAAGAAAAGACAACCAAGGCATTTGTGTGATGAATGAGGTGGAACAAGCCCGAAGGCTCTTTAACACGAAAAATTAGGTTGATGGCGATAGGGTATATACAAGATATTGTACAGGGTGTACACTCACTCACACTCTATGTATAGACTTATTTTTTTATTTGCACTCTGTATGTATAGACTTACTTAATTCTATTTAAACAGTTATCATATATACTGGTGGATTCTTGATTCGACATTTCATATTTAATACCAGTCTTCAGTTGTTTGCCATACAAACTTTCTAATTGACAATGTTCATTATTTAAAGAGTTTTTTTAATAACGGCCACTATGCCAAGCATGTAGTACGCTAGAATGCTTTCGACATTCGTGATCCCCGGGTGTGATCTAGACGGCTTTAGTAAGTACGCCAAGATCAAGATGATCCGCGTCTCATCGAGACGTAACGGTTGCGTAAGTACGTTAGGATCCGGCGTCGTCTCAATCAAGACAGCTAACGTCAGTGTGCTATAATCGTGGTCTCGATCTATAACGGTACGTTAGTACGGTAAGATCGTCGTCTCGATCTAATAGACGAGTGTTAAACGTTTGTACGATGAAATCATCCAGTGTGCTAAGATCGTCGTCATCAATACGGTAAGATCGTCGTCTCGATCTACCATGTCTACAGACAGACGGATTGCGTTCGTACGCTAGGATCGTCGTTCGATCTAGATGGTTGCGTATGTACGCTTAGATCTTCGTCTCGATCGAGACGGTTTATATCAGTGCGGCAAGATCGTCGTCTCGATCTACGGTACGTCAGTACACTACTATCGTCGTCTCCTATAAGGTTTATTACGTCAGTACGCTAAGATCGTCAGTAACGTCAGTATACGATCGTTGTCTCGATTTAGACGGTTTAGGTTATACAGCGTGTCCCACAAAACTGGGTCCAAAACCCGGAGAGCTTATGACTAAAAATATAGGAAACATAGGTGCTTCATATTAGGGATATAAATATGCATTAATTGGTGACATTGTGAGACCAATCGGATGTATAAGGTCATTAAGGTTCTTGAAATACAAAGCTTTTATACAGTGTAGTCAGAACCCGTTTATCCGATTTTTCTCATGACCGTCCGTGCGTGGCATTTTCGCATCGTACACCGACTTCATCAAAGTTTTACCTTTGACTTTATTCTTTACAATGATTTGCTCGGGTTTATCTTTGTCATAAGGGGGATTAAAAAGTGTTAATACCTATATCTTGAGAAAAATAAATAAATAACCATCAGAGACACTGCCATTCTTTGTAGCAGTTCAAAAACCATTTCATACGAATTGGAAACCAGCCATTAAGTGATTTATATCATCAAAGGAATTAGATACATGCATGCTCTAACAGATGCTCTGTTTTTGTACATTTTCAATAACAATGTTACTGAATAGTGATTCAAAATACCTGTAATTTACCCCCTTTTTGACCAAAAATAAGTTATTTCGGAGAATAAACACCATGGAAAAACTTGCACAAAGATGCAACGCATGGGTGGTTTATTGTTTGAAAAAAAACCAGGTTCTGACCACGCTCTAATTGACAGCTTTGTATTTCAGAAAGATGCCATTTGATTGGTCTCATAATTTCACCAATTAAGGTCAGGTAATCTCTAAATGTAAAAGAGTGGTTTTTCCACTCTTTCAAGGAGATAAACGCAGGAAAGTGGATTTTAAATGACAATGTTCCACTCTATTGAGAGTGAAAAATTAACTTTCACACTCATTTACAGTTGAAATTTTCCACTCTGCGTTTCACTCCCTTCTCTCCTTTTCTAGTGAATTTCCACTCTTTCCACTCGTTTTACATGTAGAGAGTATATTTAACCTGATATCCTTAAATACGAAGCAGCTACGTTCCTACTTTTTAAGTTATTAGCTCTGCAGGTTTTGGACCCAGTTTTTTGGGACACAATGTACGTCAGTATGCTATTAAGATTGTCGTCTCGACTCGATCGAGACGGTTGTACGTAGTTTTACGATAAGATCGTCGTCTCGATCTATGGTTTATTACGTCAGAAGGATACGTCGTATTCCATCCATTCATATTGCGGCCTACAATGTGGCTTCATGATGAATACATTCAAATCGCTTGTACAAATGTATACAGCTTGTAAAGCTCTTATAAACCTACTTCACTATCATTGGCTAATATCAGTATACTTTGAAATCCTCTCTTCACGTCTTCATTTGTATCTACGAGGGTCATTCAAAAGTTCTACCTCCTCCCATAACATCGCTTATATTAATGTCAGCCTCGTGGCATTTGTCACGATTATAGCTCCAAATCATAGCTACAAATTAGTAGTAAATGATATTGATATCTGTTTCACTTTTGTTGTGATGCGGTCAAAGTCAGAGAGAGATTTTGGACAACGGACACAAAAAATTACCGTACAAATATACACACGTTTTTCGGTGTGATTTGTTTGTATTGTATTGGATACTGAAAATGGAAATCAATGAATGATATCTGAATATTACAGTATTATAATGTGTAAACATGGTAAATAGGATTGTAAGCAATTCTAACTCGTGTAGGCTTGCAAACAGTGTAATCAACGCAAATGTATTGCTATGCCTTTGGCATACTGGAATACTGCCAATCAGTCAAATGTTCGTTGTTACAACTGAAGCCACAGTGATGCCTCGAATGTTTAAAATCTTTAACATAATAGTCACTTCGTGAGTTTTCATTATGTGCAACCTTCGGAATAGTCAATCAGGTATTCAGTGATAGAAAATTATCGCTTTGAGAGACTTGTAATCCCTCTATTTCATCCAGTATTGAAGATCGCTTTGTTCTTATAAAAGTCAAATATGACTTATGCAGGGTTCTCTAGGGGAGGGGTAAACTTAATGGTTGTCCTGACCTGGATCTGGCTAATAAGAGGGCATATTTTTTCAGTAAAGAAACCAGTCAACTTTATTGTTTACAGTCTGTTTCAAGAGATATCTGACATTTAGAACGGTTAGAATTGATAGGTAATGTTTTGCCTCTTACAATAGGCCAAATGAATAGCACTTCGGCGATACGTGACAGTTTTTCATCTGTTTCCGTCACACTAAATCAAGACTTAGATTTCACTGCATCTCCAAAAAGTACAACCATTACTAAGAACAATTTACAATATATTTGTAGCTGAGGTTCAAAGCTACAATTGTGAGATATTTTATAAGACTGGCTTATAATAATTATGGGCGTAACTACTTTTTTTGAGTGGGGGGGATGAAAAAAAAACCTCAAAATATTTTTTTAATCGCTACGCTCGTAAAACTATTGCCCGCCTTTTGTAACCCAAATAATACACTTTTTACAGATTGGGCTCATTTTGTAGCCCAAAAATTCAGGAATAATGCACTTGTCAATTGTCATTTTATGCCATCGGATTTAGGACTTTGGACCAACTATGTATTCTCTTATATACACTAGTCTATTGTGACTTTCTTTTCCCTTGCAACCAGATTGCTATAATATGAGTGTGCCTACAAAGGATAATCTTTACGCCCACCTATTTGTTTAAATACGTCACTTTTAAAATTATTGGTTATGAAAAATCTGGGGGGGATGATTACATTAGGCATCCCCCCCCCCCCCCAGGTAAAAATCTGGGGGGGGGGGTATATCCCCCCCATCCCCCCCTGTTGTTACGCCAGTGGCTTATATAATAATAAAGTTATGAGGTAGGAGGTAGGACTTATTGAATGACCCTCGTACATTCATCGTCTAGAGATATACATGTATATATATAATCCGATAGAACATGCGTACAAAATCTGATCTCATTCCTTCTCTTACCAAAAAAAACAAACATAGCGCGTCGAGAAGTGTCGAGCATCTTTCAAAATCCGACTTATTCATGTTATTATAAACTGCTAAACTAACTTCTAAAATTGGCCTTCATTACGATGTTAAAACTCGTTGTATGCATATAATCATAGATCCTGATGATCTATGATATAATACTTGTCAAACGCATTTTCGATCACACGTTCGAATTTATGTCGTTCTTTGTCAGCTTCAAGTTCATACCAAGTCAGGAGTTTGACCATTTCTAATCTTGTAAATGAAGATGTAAACTTGCTGTATCTGTTCAAACGAACACGTTATGGTTAGAAGGTGTATTATTACAACAATGTTACAAGTGCCAGAAGTCCTCACTTTACTTTTTCTTTTGTATAATACCCAAACGCGACATTGACGACCTTTTCGGAAGAGGGTTGCTTGATGCCACAAGCCATTAATAGCGCGTCTTGCTACAAGTGGCCGATTAAAGCAATATCATCTACGTCTTGATTAGGTTAGGCAGGTGGCCTGTCCATTAGCCTTTGGGTACGAGGATGATCACTATCGTTTTAACCCATTGTAGGTTGTTACCATTGCATATTTCGTGTTCGTTTCCACCCACATTTAACATGTTTTAGAAGTATTCATTTGTTCACGTCATCACTGTCGAATGCATGTTTGCATATTAAATTCGTGATTTTTTATGCCAATAAAAATTAACAATGGAAGTGATATTTATTGTTCTAATTTGATGTTGTTAAATAACGTGACTAGTATTAGCGCGCATGTAAAACGTTTTTAGCGTTGGATGTTCAGCTAGCTATCTATCTTTTCGATTTCATTATTTTTCTTAGGTTCATCACGTTCATGGCGATTGACTATTTCAAAACACGAGTAAAACTCAGATGGTTTGCTGTGTTGTACACTAGTCTCGATTCTATCACAGTTCAAGATCCATATTCCAATCAACAGTTTATACTTTATCCGAAAGTGTGTTTCTCCGAATTGAGCAACGAGTCGGAATATTAAACAAATTTGGAATTCCACACTTTCGGATCAAAACAAGCCTAACGCACTGCCTTTTTTCATTTCGGAATAACACGCACCTTCGAAATTAGGACGGGGAACCAAGAAGGTTTAATTAGCTAATTCAGAAGCTTATTTCTCGGAACTTTCAGGGTCATCGTATATAATTTTTGCGATTAAATGATCAAAAATATCATAAACTTTCAGGAAAATATCAAATTGAAAAATCCTAGTGTTTATAAGCGAGAAAATTGGGGTTTTTTTACCCTCCATTATCATGTGATCTAATAGGGACGATAATTACCGTTGTGGTATCTAGACACGTTTATATCCAAGACGTGTCTTGTGTTGTGTAGCAGGTTTCGAGACGCGTACTTTTTGAGATATGAGTTGGTCAAGTCACGTACGTCTTTATAATACAAGACGCCTCTTCAACGAAGTCATGTTTTTCTGCAAGACGCGTCTTGTGAAGCCAGTTTTGAGACACGTAATTAAGGAAACTTGTCTTGGTTAAGTCACATTTTTTCCCAAGACGCCACTTCTATGAAGTCATAGCTGCGTCTTATGGGGCGCATGTGAATGGCAAGAAATTTCTTGCATAAGACATGTCTTGTACTAAGACACACCAATGACATATGTGCAATTTATTTGTGAACAATCACTTCCCTAAGGTAGTACCGTCTTAAACATTTGGTGAGAAAAATATGCCTAATCAAATCTAACAAATATACATTCAATGGCCCGTTAACTATATCTACAGACACATGTCTTGAACCAAGACGTGTCTTCATAAAGTCACATGTAGTGTCTGATGACAACACATGTCTTAATACAATGAGCCACGACTTGGAATAAGGTATTAAAATGATACACGACTTGCTATATGACACTATGTAATGAGACGTGACTTGTGATAAAACACCATATAAAGACATGTAAAAAGCAAGACGTGATGTTGCCCTATAAAGACATAAATAACATGGAACATGATTTGGCAATAAATACCAAGTTGTGTCTCCATTCAAGACGCCTCGTTTTTTAGACATGTCTTAATAGCCATCCTATATTTGACATGTCTTGCTACTCGTCTTAACCAAGGCACTATCTACAGACACATGTCTTGAACCAAGACGTGTCTTCATCAAGTCACATGTTTCGTGTCTGATGACAACACATGTCTTAATACAATGAGTCACGACTTGGAATAAGTTATTAAAATGAGACACGACTTGCGATAAGACACTGTGTAATGAGACGTGACTTGTGATAAAAAACCATATAAAGACATGTAAAAAGCAAGACGTGATGTTGCCCTATAAAGACATAAATAACATGGAACATGATTTGGCAATAAATACCAAGTTGTGTCTCCATTCAAGACGCCTCGTTTTTTAGACATGTCTTAATAGCCATCCTATATTTGACATGTCTTGCTACTCGTCTTAACCAAGGCACTATCTACAGACACATGTCTTGAACCAAGACGTGTCTTCATCAAGTCACATGTTCCGTGTCTGATGACAACACATGTCTTAATACAATGAGTCACGACTTGGAATAAGGTATTAAAATGAGACACGACTTGCAATAAGACACTGTGTAATGAGACGTGAATTGTGATAAAACACCATATTAAGACATGTAAAAAGCAAGACATGATGTTGCCCTATAAAGACATAAATAACATGGAACATGATTTGGCAATAAACACCAAGTTGTGTCTCCATTCAAGACACCTCGGTTTTTAGATGTTTTTAATAGGCATCCTATATTTGACATGTCTTGTTAGGTGTCTTAATCAAGACACTACAAGAATATGTCTTGAACCAAGGCGTGTCTCATTAAGTCATATGTTCCGTGTCTTATGACCATACATGTCTTAATGCAATGAGTCACGACTTGGAATAAGGTATTAAATATGAGATACGACTTGCAATAAGACACTTTGTTATGAGGCCGATTGAGACGTGACTTGTGATAAGACAATATATTAAAGTCATATTCAGACGGGCGTAAGTGATCGGCGTAAATTTAGACCCTGCAGCAATCAAAATTCCACAAATATTTCCTCTACTCCGGACAGTTGTCCACACGGTACTTAACACATCCTTACTCCGAAGTGCTCCGACCAAGTTAACACGATCATCACAGGGCGTAAGTAGGAGTAAATATCGGAAATACACATGGCACACCGTACCAATTTGTATATGTTGCGCATTTCTTTTCTATTTGATCCTGGATTCCAGATTATTTCCTAGTTTAAAAAGATCATGACGGAAAAATCACCCCAAATATCACTCTTTGAATTCTAAAGCTTTGTTTTCATTCATCAACAACAGCGCAGCATTTACGGTTACGTCATTTTCCACGAGCGATCAGTAATTTGGTGGCACCAACGTATTCACCGCGATAGCCAGCGTAACATGGTAAAAATATCACACTGGGAACCGTGCGGAACAGAAAAGAAATAGCTTTCATTGCATTAAAGTCGTCATTCCATGCGCGATTTCAATAATTGGTGGTACCAATTTTACTGCACGGCGAAACATGGGAAATATAACATACGGGAACCAAAGTTATTTACATCGATAAAAGGTATTTCCCCGACGAAGTTCGCAATGTACGAAGTATTTAACTTGACATTTATAGATTTTTTGGGACTATTTATCAGTGGCGGATACAGGGGGGGGGGGGGGGGGGAGGGGGGGGGGGGGGCGGCTGGCGCCCCCCGTATATATCTTTTTTGTGTACCACTTTACCTTTTTCAGTTTTTCAGAGGTATAGGTAGGTTCCGTCGGTACATTTGCCACTTGTACCATGCGATTTTTTGGCCGGTTTTGGGACAACCACATCGCTGTAATGTAAAAATGGTCTGATTATATAGAAATGCATATCTCTTCCTGAGACCATAAGGAGCAACAAATGTAATGGTTGTATTTCCACCCGATACTTATAGTTTCCGAGATGTAGGCCTACGGCAAAATAGGTCAAAGTCAAATTTGGTCTCGAATTCTTTGTACAGGGGTCAAATTCTCAAAATGCTCCGATTTTAATGAACATGGTCTCAAATTGTTCAGATGGATGCCACGAGCCATACAAAGAATAGTTCGCCATACCTACAAATTAAGCATCTATTAGTTAAATTAGATCAAAGGTCAGGAAGATATACTGCCTATTTGACCATTTTGCCCCTTGCGTGAGGCAAAACAAGCACTAAATGAATTGACAATGATCATGTCTGGAATCCCTATAATCATACGAACAATTTCACATTTTGAGATACCATTTGTTGAAATCAGACCACGTCCAATTTCTGACTCAAACTTTAACGACCTTTTAGTTTTACGTTTTACGGTTACCGATAACTCGTTAACGAAACATATGATGATATAGGGCAAACTATACATGTTTCAATCTTTGAGCTTTCATGAACAAATTGATATGCATTTAAGTTGATAATTTTTATTTTACACCTGCATAATTTAGTAGCAGCCTTTTAATATGCTGGAACCACCCTTACCACGTGCCGAAAAATGCAAACCTAAATTTTCTGAACCTTTATAGAATAAAGATATGGAATATATATATTATTATATTATATTATATATTATATATTATATTATTATATTATTATATTATTATAAAATAAAGATATGGAATCACGTCCAATTTGCTTTTAAAAATTAAAAAACCGCGAATATACATACTGGCTCACATACAGCTGATACCGCTGCCTAACTTTACTCAAAACATTGCGAGTAAACTGCCTAACCTTTATCTTGAACATTGAAGGTCAAAATTGCGATGGGTTTGCCTCATTTGAGGTGACTGATGAGCTAACTAGTAAGAATACTGGAATTGGGAAATTTGGTCCAAACTACTGTAAAATTAAATTACTGATTTGTGCGCATTGTTTTACTGGCCACTCGAAACCTAAAAATTCAATTATAGCCAGAGAAACTTTATAACTGGTTCAGTTATTTCTGTCAAGGTCCTCCATTTATGAAACAATTACATAAATCACTCATTTGGGCTCCTAGTTTAGTTTAGTTTTATTTGGCATATCAAAACACTGAGATACAATACATCAGATCAAAATACAAATCTTAAAAAGTTACAACAATTAACACAACATATTAATAAAAGAAAACATATAATGCCAAGGATAGCCCAAGAAAGCTCTAAAAAGGGTTTATCTCCATTGGGGTCCTACATATTTTAAAACGGCACATTATTAAAAGATCATATATATTTGCAAACCGAATAATATTGGACTTATTATGAAACAATTGCATATAATTTTTTTTTTTTAAACATGATGAAAGATCAAGAAAGAAAGTGACTTTTTACTGCCTTTTTGAACTGCCCGTGGGTTTTGGATGTTTTAACCTGAGTTGGTAGCAAGTTCCATTCCCGAATACAAGTAAAGAAAAATTTATTGCACTGCTGACCTTTAGCTTTAGGAACCAGAATTTTGTTTGCACTGCCCCTGTTATTGTATCTGTGGGTGTTGGACAATTTGATAAAATGAGAATTTGGGTAATCAGGCGCTATTTCATAGATATTAAAAACATGATTGAGTTTAAGTTGTTTAACTCTGTCTTCAACTTTCCGCATTCCCAGCTTCTTAAATTCTACATCACCAATGTGGGACCTCCAGGCTGGGCTCCAGCTTCAAAATGAAGCGAATCAACTTATTTTGCACAACTTGCAGCTTATTTTTCAACTTAGCAGAAAGTGAAGAAAACCATGAAGAGCAACAATAATCAAAATGACATTGTATAAGGGCAGTGCAAAGGGTCTTACTCCTAACAAATCATTAAATATATACAGGCCTGGAACAACTTCGAAGCCTAAAAATACAACTATAGCCAGAGAAACTTTATAACTGGCTCAGTAATTTCTGTCAAGGTCCTCCATTTATGAAACAATTACATAATCACTCATTTGGGCTCCAAACAAATCATTAAATATATACAGGCCTGGAACAACTTCTTCTTTACATAAGAGTGAGTGAAACTGGTCTGTAGTTTGAAGGTTTGGTGCGATCCTCTTTCTTGACAATTGGAGATATCTACATCTATCTATGCTGGTACTCGTCAACGCCTTTCAGCAACTAAACGAGGGTTGTGTGGCGTTGTGTCTCAATTGGTGAACACATGCGCTGCGTGCTCTCATATTTACAGTATTTACAAATTGTTGCAAGTAACACATTATACAAATAGGTGCAATTAAAAATATATCAGCTCCATGACTTAGCCACGGATGGTTCCCTTGAACCGCTCAATTGTGGGCAGCCCAGTGATGTTATGAGGAAGCGCATCCCAGTCCCGCAAAGTTCTTGCAAAGAAACTGTTCTTGTATAATAGCTGTCGGAACTGGAACTGAGTCGTATGAAACTGTTTTGTTATTGCCGTGTTGGACCATGATAGATCCTTGAGATCTTCTCAAGGATATATGGTTGGACGTTGTCTCGGTTGGATGTAGTCTGGGTATGGCTATCTGGTGATTTATGGCTTTGTAGAGCATTGTTAAGCGTGCTTGTCTCTCTTCCAATAGTTGGAGCTGAAGGTCTTTTCTCATTCGAGTGACGCTGACATCCCGTTGATAGTTTCCGTTAATAAAACGTACTGCTCGTCTTTGGATCTTTTCCAGCTGGTCATTTTGGTTTTGTCTGTAAGGTCCCAGATAACGGAAGCATATTCCAGCTGTGAGCGCACGAATGGGATGCAGGCCTGTTGTCTGACGTGTGATGGGCATCTGTTGATGTTTCTCCTCAGGAATCCTAATGTTCTGCCTGCTTCAGCTGCAACGGCTGTGACGTGTGGTGTCCAACTTAGCTGTTCATGAATTTCCACTCCAAGATAGGCTTGACTGGCTACAGATTGCAGGATATCACCTCCTAAGTTGTAGTTGTGGATGATGGGGTGTTTTTTCTTGTTGATCCTCATGGTGTAGTATTTCTTGGCGTTGAATTTCATCTGCCAGTCATGGGTCCACGTGTTTGTCTAGATCTTTTTGCAACTTGGAGGCATCATCTGCTGTTTTTATTTGCCGGAATAGTAGACAGTCATCAGCGAACAGCTTTATGGTTGAATTAATGTTATCCCCGATGTCATTGATGTATTATAGGAGGAACATTAGGGGACCAAGAACTGTACCCTGCGGTGCTCCTGATGAGTCAACATGTACTGCAGAGGAGGCTTCTCCGTCAACCACAACTTTCTGAGTTCTGGTGGTGAGCCATGTTTTGATCCAGGCATTGGTTTTGTTGGTGATGCCATAGTATCCTATTTTCTTCAGTAGTCTTTGATGTGCCACCGTATCGAACGCCTTCGAGAAGTCAAGTATCAGCACGTCTGTTTGTATGTTGCTATTCTTTGATCTTGTTATTTCCTCCAAGGATAGACTAGCTGAGATTCGGTAGAATGTTGTTAGCGAAAACCGTGCTGATGGTGGTCGATGTGCTCCATGATCGAGTGAAAAATGACATGCTCCATCATAACTTGGTAAGTGACACACGTCAGTGAAACAGGGCGGTATAATTGTTTGGTGTTTTTTTATTACCCTTTTGTAGATGGCAACAATGTTGGCTGTCAACCAATCTTTTGGTAGCGCCAGTTCCTGAGTCTCATACGATTAAGTGAAAATCACCTGTAAAATTGGTGCAATCTGCCTTGCTGTCTCTCTCATCACACGAATGGGTATGAGATATGGGCCATTTGCTTTGCAAGGATTCAGCTTGCTCAGGACCTTTTCGATGCCATTATAGTGCTGAAGATGATGTTTGTCATTGTTGGGTGTGGACTTTCTCCTTTCTCAGGAAAACCTGTAGTGTTTTCTTTTGTGAACACAGATTCATATTGACGGTTCAGTGCTTCAACTCAGTTTTTAAAGTAGATATGCCTGCACTGTCCATCTTTTGGCTATTGATAAATTGCCAACACTTCTTCTGTGACTCAGTCTTTGTGTAATTCTAGGATGCCACCCATTATAGTCTTCATACTTTTTTCATGCTCTGCTTGACTTTCTTTCGCATATCTCGGAACTCTTTCCATTTGTTGTCACTGTTGTTTTTCTTTTCTCTCTTCCATAGCCTTTTCTTCTTCTTCCTGATCATTCTCATGATGGTTCCATCCATCCAAGGACGTCTTTCCATGCTGATAGTTTGTTTCGGAAGTATGCGCTTATCCATAGCTTTGAATACCTTATCCTTGAACATGTTCCAATTGGTTTCAATATCTCTTTCCATTGGTTGTGACTGGAGGAATTAATCTTTAAAGCTTTTCATATAATTGCGTAAGCCATCCATGTCGTCTTTCTTGTAAAGATACACTGTTCGTGGATTGTTACGACTATATTTCACGGTTGTGTCAGCTGTACAGTTACTGCCTCATGATCCCCAGGTACAGTTTAAATTCTTCGTACTTGGTCTCTGGTTTGATATATTTGCGTAGGCTAATTCTGTGGCGTAGGCCTATCTCCAATCATCAGGCAGAATACCTGTCTCAAGAGACTTTTGAAAGATATTTGTTATTATATCATGATAGGCCTGATTTCAACCATGTGATAGTTTTTACTACTTCCCTACAACCTCATCCCCAGAGTCACAGTGAGGTGTAATAAAGCAAATACTACGTGGTATGATCGGGGCAATAGGGCACACTATTTGTATACTATCATTATGGCTGGAAAAGATTCATGTGATATCATGATATAAAACAAATATTGAATGCCTTTTGTTTGTGCAATAGTAAAACTATATCACTCGGTCCAATTTGGATTATTCCATTACACTCGGCTTCGCCTCGTGCAATGGAAAAATCCAAATTTGACCTTGTGATATACAAATATTGAATGCCGGAGAGTGTGATAGTAAAAACTATATCACGAGGTCAAATTTGGATTTTTCCATTACACGAGGCGCAGCCGAGTGTGATGGAACAATCAAAATTGGACAGAGTGATATAGTTTTACTATTGCACGAGCAAAAGGCATTCAATATTTTGTTTTATATAATGATATCACAAATTTAATACCTAGCCATAATGATAGTAAAAACTATCACATGGCTGAAATCAGGCCTATCATTATATAATTTTTACTATCACACGCTCAGGCATTCAATATTTGTATACCAGCCAGTCGGAGCTAGTCGGCAGCTTCTAAAAGTTACCATCCCAAGTAAAAAAATTACCTGCCGAAAATGTGTTCCAACTCACAAAAGTACAAAGGAATCTTTGAGTTGATGAAAAAAGCTACCCAGTTGGGCAGGTACTTTTTCACTTTTAACTGCCCGGCACCAAATTTTTCCCCATGGGCAGGCGGCGGGCGGTTGCTTATCAGACCTAAATAAAACAAAAGTTTTGACTTTGACTTGACCAAAATAAATTATCGAAAAAGTGGATTTTCATAAAGTGATTTGCAGCGGAACCTCAATTCAGTAAATAAACTTGCAACACCGCGCAGATTGGCAACACTCTCAAAATGGCGACCTCCTCGAAGAAAGATGTTTTCGTTTACGTTCCAAAACGACAACAAAATCGAGTGAATAAACGATTCTCGTATGTATATTTTACATGTATATGTATATATTTTAAAATATTTCAATAAAATCTATTGGTAGTTAATGTCGAATCGATAACCATTCATTGAGATTTACTAAGATGCAGGTGTTCAGAATCAGTGTTCAACCTGTGATAACTTGTCGCGGGAAATATGAAATTGAAAATATTAAAAAAAATAAAAAAATAAGCTTACTTGGTACTTACTTACTTGGCTGGATAGCCTCCGTCGTAGTACTCCGCAGGGAAGTTTTAACAGGAGGTGGGTGGTCACAGGGGGATTAAAGGGACATTAAGTGGTGTTGAAAAGTTTAAATGTTTAAAAATTTACTTCAAAATTCAAGATGAACATTAAAAATCGCCATTATTATAATAATGATGATTATTGTTGTTTCTTCTAACAAAAAACACAGCAAAACTAGATTAAAACAATATCATTGCTATTTATTGAAAAACGCCCTCTATGCAAATATGGTTCGCGTTATGTATCACACGTACTGCACGGGGATACTGTCGGACGTAAAAAATGCTGGTCCCGCGGGACCAGCATTTTTTGAATCAACGTTTTCTTGTACAAAGAGAGCTGATTTTTCTTAATCCTTATAGGTGTAAGTTCATACATGTAATACAATTATAAAACTAAACTAATCTCAGTTTTTATCATAATTGAGGGTGCTGTCTCCAACACATCTCTTAGTGTCCCTTTAAGGTTGGGGGATGCTCTGCTTGAAGGAGGTTTTTGAGGGCAGGTTGATGGTGGATTGGGGGAGTTTGTTCCAGTCGCTAGTCGGTGATTGTACGCGGAAAGAAGGAGTTGGTAAATGGAGCCAGTCTGGTGTTGTAGAGTTTGAATTGTTGGTCGTGTCCTCTTCGATCGCGGTCTGTTTTCGGGGCGATGTATGTCTTGGAAATGTCGAGCTGGTCGTGGTGGATCTTGTACAGACAAGTCAGTCTATGTGCTCTTCTGCGGTCTTGTAGGCTGGTCCAGTTAAGGCTGTTTAGCATGTCTGTAACACTAGCTTCATGTGAGTAGTTTTTTGTGGTGAAGCGTGCTGCTCTACGTTGGACTTTTTCCAGCATGTTGACATTTTTGGCTCTGTGTGGGTCCCAAGCTGCTACACCATGATATTCCAGATGTGGTCGCACTATTTCTAAGGTGTTGTACACAGCGTTCGTGATAACCGGTGTCGCATCACGAAATGCTCCACACTTTTGAAGTATTGCTATTCTATTGCACAAATGTGTAGCTAAAAGTGCGATGCAAGAAGATTCCCTACTTGTTATTTGATCACGTTCCATCAAAGCCAAAAACTGTATTTTGCTTACGGGACACAGGTTATACGTGCATTACATGGTTGAACCGTGTTACATGCGCATGCCAGATTATGTAGAACGTGCAAACTTCTGGATCTGGATCTGGATTTGTTACTCCAGCAAAACGGAATATCCGCATCACGCTAGAGTTGGATGACATGACCTAATGTCACACACATGATTGCTGTGGCTGGGTAGACTGTTTCCATTTTTCCAACTTGATGAAATATTAATTTTATTACTAGAAGAAATTAAGTGCTATACAAAATTTGCGAATTGCTACACAAAATTTGCGAATTGCTACACAAAACTAATAGTGCATCGCACTTTTTGCTACACAAAAAAAATGCTGGAAATTGAACGCTGGTTGTACAGTTTCACCTTGACGTTTGTTGAGGCCTGATGGAAGTTTCTTTGAAGGAAGCCGAGCACTCGGGATGCCTTTGTCATGGCCTTTGAAGTTGCGTGTTGGCTTTGTGCATTCCATTTTAGGTTGTCTTGGATATGGACGCCGAGGTACTGGCAGGTCTTCGTAGTCTTTAGTGTAGTCCCTGTCATAGTGTAGTCGTGTGCGTCTTGGTTTCGTCGATTGGTGACTCTCATAATGTTGCACTTAGCAGCGTTGAATCGCATGCCCCATGCTTCCGTCCATTTGACCAGGTTGTCCAAGTCGGTCTGAAGGTGATTTATATCATTTGGACCATCTATGGCTCTGTAGACTAAGCAGTCGTCAGCAAATAGTCTTATTTTGCTGGAGACAGCTTCACTGATGTCATTTATGAATAGCAGGAATAGATGGGGGTCGAGGACTGTTCCTTGGGGGACTCCGCTGTGAACTTTAGTCCAGCTGGATGGGGATCCATTTATGGTCACTCTCGGCTGTCGTTTGGTTAGGAAGTTCTCGATCCAGCGTTTGGTGGTTCCTCTGACTCCATAATGATCAAGCTTGACGAGGAGTCTTTGATGGGGTACAACGTCGAAAGCTTTTGAGAAGTCTAGAATGGCGAGGTCTGTAGTACTGCAGTCGTTGAGGTTTTTTGCCAGGTCGTGGACAGTAAGGATGAGCTGGGATTCAGTCGATCTGGATTTGCGGAAGGCATGCTGTACGTCCGAGAGGATGTTTAATTTGTCTACAATCTCGGCCAATATTGTTGGAACACTTTTATACGTGTGTTTAAAAACTCCCCCTCTCCCCCTGGATCAATGTTGAAACATGATTTTTGGGTTACGGGATACTGGGAAGGGCCAACATTGCCCAGTGGGGAGGGGGGAGTTATTATAAACTGCTCACAAAAAGTTAGGAAACTTTTTTTAATCTAGTATATTTTTATTATTTATTACCCTCTTTGTATCTGTTATATATCAATGGAAAGCTGAAGTGTTCCTCTTCAAAAATATACCACATTTGCAATGATTACATGTTGCTGAACTTGGCCACATGAATGAGAATGAGGCAAAGTCACAAATCAAATGTGCCAAAATTACCGTTATCTGTGCTAAACAGTCAATAGGTAATGATCAATAATCAAACTGGTCATGCTTGAGAAACATGAATGGTTTACACAAAGATTTGCACCAGTGAGCACAACACACACAAGTTAACCCTCATCTCTTTAGAAAACCATTATTTGGGTATTTGCAAGACTGGGGACAACAATGACTCCAGGTGAAAGGTCATGAAGGTAAGTGATGAAAGGTTTGGCCTACAACTTGTACATTTTTCCTGAGACACGGTAAACGTTTTGCAGTTTCAATATGCCGCGTTTAACAGATTTGGAGAGAGCCCCCATGCCATTACCTATCACAGATAACGGTAATTTTGGCACATTTGATTTGTGACTCCACCTCATTCCTATTCATGTGGCCAAGTCCAGCAACATGTCATCATTGCACATTTGGCATCATTTTAAAGAAGAATACTTCAGCTTTCCATTGATATGCAACATAATACAAGAGGGTAATCAATAATAAAACTATACTTGATTAAAATAAGTTTCCTAACTTTGTGTGAGCAGTTTAGTTTAGGAAAGGCTTTAAGCCTTCCGTCAAAGACAGCAATGTTTTGATAGTGCACGTTTTGCGCTAACGGGAACGCACGAAAGGGTCATTATTACATGGATGTTCCAACTAATTATGGCCGCGATTGTCTGAATCATCTGTTAAAAAAATCATCTGTTTTAAGGGTTTTGGGCATAACTTTTGATTCAATAAAGCTTTCTTTACCAGATTTGAAGGATAGATAGGTTATGTTATTGGTCACGTGGCCAACTACTTAAAAAGGTCATGCCTCAACTTACTGTTAGGGATAGGTCACTTTTAATTACAGAGGTATATTTGGCATACTAAATGCCTAATAAATTATGGATGTTGCCAGTAATTTAAATTTAAATGGTTTCTCGATCACATATACCAACAGCTAAACATGCTGGAACACATTTTCGTCGCTTACGCGACTCCTGCGTCATTCAAAATGAATTACATAACAAGGAAGGGGAAGGGGCGCTATCGCCAACAAGTTAAATTAATTGTTATATGGTATTTTTAAAAGTCTACGGGGGAATTGGACATTATTATAACAAAATATTCAAAACATAGTCCGGTGCCAGGCTCGAACTTACAACATTTGGTTTGAAAGCATGAAAGCAACGCAACAACAGCGCTCTTAACCACTTCACCACGGATGAGACCATACCACGGAACAGCGTTTTAAAAGATATCATGACAATTATAGACATAATCGATATGGTCAGTCGTTATTGTTAATGCACTGTATATAGTTCAATTTGACAACGTATTTGGATAGGCCATAACAGTAATCCATGGGATATTTTCAATCAGGAGTCCAAAATATTACGGGAATGTCGAGTTTCAACAGTATGCCATCATTTTCAGATAAAAGTCTTTGATCTACTTTTCTTTTACTTATCGTGGCATACTGTCGCGTCAATTGATTTTGCGTGTCGTGTGTTGGCATACTGTGAATATAGCCTCGACATGCACACAAAGTTCCAGAATTACATTGTAACCTGTTATATCTATGATTTGTTGACACGAGATTGCATATCATTTCACTGCGAGCGACGCTTAATATGTATCTATATGTAAAGGTTGGGATGGGGCGGGGGGGGGGGGGGGGGGGGTGTATTTATTAGTCTACCGACTATGATTTTCACATGCTTGATATCAACTTCTATGTTGGGGAGGGGACTAAGAGCGTTGGTGTATAAGTTATAGAACATGTTATGATTAGTCTGCAATTTAAACATTTTGTGAAAATTTGGAATGTCGTCTACAGACGACTGCCGCGTGGAAAGTGTTAAATAAAGCTACATGAATATGTACAATTAGGTTTATTTGTTATTTGTTATTTATTTATTTATTTATTTATTTATTTATTTATTTATTTATTTATTTATTTATTTATTTATTTATTTATTTATTTATTTATTTATTTATCATATTTAAAACAATAAATAAATCGATTGTTAAAATTGCGTGAAGTTTGTTGAAAAAATAGAACAAATTCATATAGATAATCACAACTTTCCAATTTGACATTAGACCTAAACTATCTAATTCCAATTCAAATGTGACCGTTTCTCCAAATAAATTAAACACAAATGTTTAAATTAATAGTATGAACAGTGGGCATAATACTATTATCACATTCTGCTACTTTTACAGCGATCTGTTAAATAGTTCTGGACATAAAGTTAATCCATGTGACCATTTTATGAACAAAAATACACGAGAAATAGACCTTATATCTAATTAAAAGTGACCGTTCCCTAAAACCGTTAATGATAAGATCAAATTTTGTCATTCACTTTTATCTATGGTATGTAGGCAAAATGATCTCCAAGACTCCAAGTATCAATAAAATCGAATTAGCCGTTACGAAAATACAATGATTTAAACTAATCGAAAACTTTACATTTGTTACTCGAGGAGACAATCTCGGCCAATATTGTTGGAACACTTTTATACGTGTGTTTAAAAACTCCCCCTCTCCCCCTGGATCAATGTTGAAACATGATTTTTGGGTTACGGGATACTGGGAAGGGCCAACATTGCCCAGTGGGGAGGGGGGAGTTATTATAGTTTAGGAAAGGCTTTAAAGCCTTCCGTCAAAGACAGCAATGTTTTGATAGTGCACGTTTTGCGCAAACGGGAACGCACGAAAGGGTCATTATTACATGGATGTTCCAACTAATTATGGCCGCGATTGTCTGAATCATCTGTTAAAAAAATCATCTGTTTTAAGGGTTTTGGGCATAACTTTTGATTCAATAAAGCTTTCTTTACCAGATTTGAAGGATAGATAGGTTATGTTATTGGTCACGTGGCCAACTACTTAAAAAGGTCATGCCTCAACTTACTGTTAGGGATAGGTCACTTTTAATTACAGAGGTATATTTGGCATACTAAATGCCTAATAAATTATGGATGTTGCCAGTAATTTAAATTTAAATGGTTTCTCGATCACATATATACCAACAGCTAAACATGCTGGAACACATTTTCGTCGCTTACGCGACTCCTGCGTCATTCAAAATGAATTACATAACAAGGAAGGGGACGGGGCGCTATCGCCAACAAGTTAAATTAATTGTTATATGGTATTTTTAAAAGTCTACGGGGGAATTGGACATTATTATAACAAAATATTCAAAACATAGTCCGGTGCCAGGCTCGAACTTACAACATTTGGTTTGAAAGCATGAAAGCAACGCAACAACAGCGCTCTTAACCACTTCACCACGGATGAGACCATACCACGGAACAGCGTTTTAAAAGATATCATGACAATTATAGACATAATCGATATGGTCAGTCGTTATTGTTAATGCACTGTACATAGTTCAATTTGACAACGTATTTGGATAGGCCATAACAGTAATCCATGGGATATTTTCAATCAGGAGTCCAAAATATTACGGGAATGTCGAGTTTCAACAGTATGCCATCATTTTCAGATAAAAGTCTTTGATCTACTTTTCTTTTACTTATCGTGGCATACTGTCGCGTCAATTGATTTTGCGTGTCGTGTGTTGGCATACTGTGAATATAGCCTCGACATGCACACAAAGTTCCAGAATTACATTGTAACCTGTTATATCTATGATTTGTTGACACGAGATTGCATATCATTTCACTGCGAGCGACGCTTAATATGTATCTATATGTAAAGGTTGGGATGGGGGGGGGGGGGGGGGGGGTGTATTTATTAGTCTACCGACTATGATTTTCACATGCTTGATATCAACTTCTATGTTGGGGAGGGGACTAAGAGCGTTGGTGTATAAGTTATAGAACATGTTATGATTAGTCTGCAATTTTAAACATTTTGTGAAAATTTGGAATGTCGTCTACAGACGACTGCCGCGTGGAAAGTGTTAAATAAAGCTACATGAATATGTACAATTAGGTTTATTTGTTATTTGTTTATTTATTTATTTATTTATTTATTTATTTATTTATTTATTTATTTATTTATTTGTTTGTTTGTTTGTTTGTTTGTTTGTTTGTTTGTTTGTTTGTTTGTTTGTTTGTTTGTTTGTTTGTTTGTTTGTTTGTTTGTTTGTTTGTTTGTTTGTTTGTTTGTTTGTTTGTTTGTTTGTTTGTTTGTTTGTTTGTTTGTTTGTTTGTTTATTTATTTATTTATTTATTTATCATATTTAAAACAATAAATAAATCGATTGTTAAAATTGCGTGAAGTTTGTTGAAAAAATAGAACAAATTCATATAGATAATCACAACTTTCCAATTTGACATTAGACCTAAACTATCTAATTCCAATTCAAATGTGACCGTTTCTCCAAATAAATTAAACACAAATGTTTAAATTAATAGTATGAACAGTGGGCATAATACTATTATCACATTCTGCTACTTTTACAGCGATCTGTTAAATAGTTCTGGACATAAAGTTAATCCATGTGACCATATGATTTTATGAACAAAAATACACGAGAAATAGACCTTATATCTAATTAAAAGTGACCGTTCCCTAAAACCGTTAATGATAAGATCAAATTTTGTCATTCACTTTTATCTATGGTATGTAGGCAAAATGATCTCCAAGACTCCAAGTATCAATAAAATCGAATTAGCCGTTACGAAAATACAATGATTTAAACTAATCGAAAACTTTACATTTGTTACTCGAGGAGACAATCTCGGCCAATATTGTTGGAACACTTTTATACGTGTGTTTAAAAACTCCCCCTCTCCCCCTGGATCAATGTTGAAACATGATTTTTGGGTTACGGGATACTGGGAAGGGCCAACATTGCCCAGTGGGGAGGGGGGAGTTATTATAGTTTAGGAAAGGCTTTAAAGCCTTCCGTCAAAGACAGCAATGTTTTGATAGTGCACGTTTTGCGCAAACGGGAACGCACGAAAGGGTCATTATTACATGGATGTTCCAACTAATTATGGCCGCGATTGTCTGAATCATCTGTTAAAAAAATCATCTGTTTTAAGGGTTTTGGGCATAACTTTTGATTCAATAAAGCTTTCTTTACCAGATTTGAAGGATAGATAGGTTATGTTATTGGTCACGTGGCCAACTACTTAAAAAGGTCATGCCTCAACTTACTGTTAGGGATAGGTCACTTTTAATTACAGAGGTATATTTGGCATACTAAATGCCTAATAAATTATGGATGTTGCCAGTAATTTAAATTTAAATGGTTTCTCGATCACATATATACCAACAGCTAAACATGCTGGAACACATTTTCGTCGCTTACGCGACTCCTGCGTCATTCAAAATGAATTACATAACAAGGAAGGGGAAGGGGCGCTATCGCCAACAAGTTAAATTAATTGTTATATGGTATTTTTAAAAGTCTACGGGGGAATTGGACATTATTATAACAAAATATTCAAAACATAGTCCGGTGCCAGGCTCGAACTTACAACATTTGGTTTGAAAGCATGAAAGCAACGCAACAACAGCGCTCTTAACCACTTCACCACGGATGAGACCATACCACGGAACAGCGTTTTAAAAGATATCATGACAATTATAGACATAATCGATATGGTCAGTCGTTATTGTTAATGCACTGTACATAGTTCAATTTGACAACGTATTTGGATAGGCCATAACAGTAATCCATGGGATATTTTCAATCAGGAGTCCAAAATATTACGGGAATGTCGAGTTTCAACAGTATGCCATCATTTTCAGATAAAAGTCTTTGATCTACTTTTCTTTTACTTATCGTGGCATACTGTCGCGTCAATTGATTTTGCGTGTCGTGTGTTGGCATACTGTGAATATAGCCTCGACATGCACACAAAGTTCCAGAATTACATTGTAACCTGTTATATCTATGATTTGTTGACACGAGATTGCATATCATTTCACTGCGAGCGACGCTTAATATGTATCTATATGTAAAGGTTGGGATGGGGCGGGGGGAGGGGGGGGGGGGGGGGTGTATTTATTAGTCTACCGACTATGATTTTCACATGCTTGATATCAACTTCTATGTTGGGGAGGGGACTAAGAGCGTTGGTGTATAAGTTATAGAACATGTTATGATTAGTCTGCAATTTTAAACATTTTGTGAAAATTTGGAATGTCGTCTACAGACGACTGCCGCGTGGAAAGTGTTAAATAAAGCTACATGAATATGTACAATTAGGTTTATTTGTTATTTGTTTATTTATTTATTTATTTATTTATTTATTTATTTATTTATTTATTTATTTATTTATTTATTTATTTATTTATTTATTTATTTATTTATTTATTTATTTATTTATTTATTTATTTATTTATTTATTTATTTAAAACAATAAATAAATTGATTGTTAAAATTGCGTGAAGTTTGTTGAAAAAATAGAACAAATTCATATAGATAATCACAACTTTCCAATTTGACATTAGACCTAAACTATCTAATTCCAATTCAAATGTGACCGTTTCTCCAAATAAATTAAACACAAATGTTTAAATTAATAGTATGAACAGTGGGCATAATACTATTATCACATTCTGCTACTTTTACAGCGATCTGTTAAATAGTTCTGGACATAAAGTTAATCCATGTGACCATTTTATGAACAAAAATACACGAGAAATAGACCTTATATCTAATTAAAAGTGACCGTTCCCTAAAACCGTTAATGATAAGATCAAATTTTGTCATTCACTTTTATCTATGGTATGTAGGCAAAATGATCTCCAAGTATCAATAAAATCGAATTAGCCGTTACGAAAATACAATGATTTAAACTAATCGAAAACTTTACATTTGTTACTCGAGGAGACAATCTCGGCCAATATTGTTGGAACACTTTTATACGTGTGTTTAAAAACTCCCCCTCTCCCCCTGGATCAATGTTGAAACATGATTTTTGGGTTACGGGATACTGGGAAGGGCCAACATTGCCCAGTGGGGAGGGGGGAGTTATTATAGTTTAGGAAAGGCTTTAAGCCTGCCGTCAAAGACAGCAATGTTTTGATAGTGCACGTTTTGCGCAAACGGGAACGCACGAAAGGGTCATTATTACATGGATGTTCCAACTAATTATGGCCGCGATTGTAGGTGTCTCATGAGTTGGCTTACTTTTTACTTTGGCAATATAAATATCCTCAAATAGATCTTACCAAGGAGTTATTATCAACGGGAGGAGGCACAAACATCGAATCCATACAACTATCTCTGTCATAGGTGCTAATGGGTACTTTTAGTCTTTTGTCCACGGACTATGGGAGGTTCTCTGGCAGTGGCATGTCTGGTACTACTAGTACTAGGTAGGCATGTTCATAAAATTTTGAAAATAAAATTATCTCTTTGAAAATGGAATACATCTGACATGGCATCATGGAAACAAAGTACTTTACAATAAAAAATGATGGTTCAACCATGTCTGCAGGCTGAATAATAAAAAAGTTATAACCAAAAGTAGTTGCAAGTTGGCCTCATATTGCAACCGCTCAACTGTTAAAGGTAGATGACCCGATCACATTTTCGTAACACAGAATTATTTCAAACATACGGAGATTTTCATATCATATGAAAGCACGTATTTTTCTCATCATCATACTGAAATTTGACGGCCTAAATCGGTATAATTACGGAGAAATCGATGAAATAACGTCGAATTACCGCGAATGGTGGTAACCACCGATATAGTTTGTGTACTTCTCAATGGGTACAGTTCACAGCATCTTGTGCGTCTAAAATAAGAACCATTAGAGCTATGCAACTCAAACTTTGGAACATGACTTTTTTAAGGATGACCTTTCATGTAGAATAGAAAACTTCAAGTTGACAATCGGAATGTGATCGGGTCATCTACCTTTAAGTAAAATTTGCCCAACACTGTTGGATAACATGTTTTCACCAACAGTTGAACAATTCTAGTTACTCAAAAGTTAGGCAATTATATTCACTCAACAGTTGTTCAAGTATGCAACAGCTCACGAAATTGGCTTTTTTGGACAACAGTTGCCTAAAATTTATATGTGCGTAACTTGCATCAACTGTTGCCCGATTGTCCTCAATGCTCATGCAACAGTTGCCAAAGTGTAATATTTTTACGCAACATATTTTAGCAACAGAAACAGTTTCCACCAACATTTTAAGGACATTGTTTTCGACGAATTGCTCAACGCTGGGGATTTTTTACTTTTATACAATGCCTAACTTTCTACATATATTGAATGAATTTTAATCAACACGTCAACCAACGGATGATAAAAGTACTTTTAGCAACGTATTTTAAGCAACCTTTTTGCAGTGTATAACTGGCGACTATTGTCATGATTGTCATGATCATTTGAAAGTCTCTGCTGTGACCTTACTTTTAAAGGTGATATATTACCACTTAAAATTGTCATTTTATATAGACCCGGGTACAGCAAGAAGCACCGTGTAACACCGAGGGTATTCTTCGAGGAATTTTCTGCATATGTTTCATCATTATCAACATCGGTTTGTAAACTCTTGATAGTCGGAGACTTCAATTTTCATTGGGATATACCATCTGACCCTGATGTCATCCGCCTCGCTGATATTCTTTCATCTTCAAATTTAACCCAGTTTGTACGCGATCCTACCCATATTGATGGACATACTTTAGACCTTGTTATTTCGCGTTCAGATGATGATATCGTTGATTCTGTGACTGTTCCATTTTTGTTTACTGATCACGCCGTTATTCATTGCCAGCTTGCTTTACAAAAACCTAAATTTGTAAGGAAAGTTATTTCTTATCGCAAATGGAAATCCATCAACAAGGATAATTTTACGAAGGATTTACAACTAAGTAAATTGATAAGCAGCTCATCAGATCTTGGCACCTTAGTTGATGAATACGACACTATTCTTCGCAATATTCTTGACAAGCACGCACCTTTAAAACATAGATCCATTACTATTCGCCCCTCTAATCCATGGTATACTCCTGAAATTGATACGGCCAAAAAACTTCGCAAAAAACTTGAGCGAAGATGGAGAAAAACCAATCTGGAGATAGACAGACAGCTATTCAAATCACAGCGCATGGTTGTTGTTAATATGATAAATGATGCCAAATCCAAATACTACGAAGACAAAATATTGCAATGTCAAAGCCAAAAGGAAATTTTCAAAGTTGTCGAGAGTCTCTTACACCAGAAAGGCAATGTCAAGCTACCCTCACACGCTTGTCAAAAGGAACTTGCACATCGATTCAATGATTATTTTGTCTCCAAAATTTCTAAAATACGTCGTGATCTTGATACCATTGCTTCAACTGCTCCTGTTCTGCCTACTGAGAATAATGTTGCTACATTCATGATGTCTTTTACGCCTGCCACTGATGATGAAATATATAAGCTTGTGTCGTCTTCACCTTCTAAGTCGTGTACATTGGACCCAATTCCAACATGGATGTTGAAAGATCACATCAACATCATGGTGCCCGTCATTACTAAGATTGTAAATCTCTCTCTTGAAAATGCAACATTTCCGGACTATTTTAAAAATGCACTTGTTTCTCCACTCATAAAGAAGCCTTCCTTGGATGCAGACATTTTGAAAAACTTTCGTCCTGTGTCCAATCTACATTTTGTATCAAAAATTGTTGAAAAAGTTGTAGCACATCGTCTTGCTGCTCATTTATGTCTAAACAACTTATATGAACAACATCAATCAGCATACAGAAAATATCATGGTACAGAGACCGCTCTTCTTAAAGTACACAATGACATTTTACGTGAATTGGATGGTAAACGTGGCATTTTTCTCATTCTTCTCGACCTCTCTGCCGCCTTCGACACCATTGACCATGATATTCTGTTCAGGCGTCTTGAGTCAATTGGTGTCAAGGATTCAGCTCTGAAATGGTTTCAGTCCTACCTCAAAAACAGAACTCAAGCAGTAAACATAAATGGAACTATTTCTACACATGTTCCGCTAAAATATGGCGTTCCTCAAGGATCTGTGCTGGACCTATACTATTCACCATCTATTCCTCTCCCATTGCTAGCATTGCTCGCAAACACGGATTAAATGTTCATTCTTACGCGGACGATACACAACTATATGTGCCTTTTAATTTAAATGATCGTAATGATGAAATGTCGGCCCGTCAACGCGCAGAAGCTTGTATTTTAGAATCAAGTCGTGGATGTCTGTAAACAAGCTGAAATTGAATGATGATAAGACAGAGTTTTTAATTATGACCTCCAGATTCAATCAACGTAAAATAATTGATCATCATATCAATATCGACACTTCTTCTGTTCTTGCTTCAAATCTGCTCGGAACTTAGGAATTGTGTTTGATAATAATCTATGTATGGATGTTCAAGTTCGACGGATATGCCAATCAGTGTATTATCATATACGGAATGTCAATAGTATAAGGAAAATGTTAACATTTGAAACCGCAGCTACTATTGTCCATGCTCTTATAACTTCTCGTATTGACAATCAGGCCCGTAAGCAGGATTTTTTTTAGGGGGGGGGCGTATTTTTTTGAAAAGGTACATTGGTACCCAAAAAATCGTAAAAGGTTGCCCCCAATTTTTTTAAAAGTCATATAAGACAATTTTGAGAGCGGGGGGGGGGGGGGGGGGGGGGGGGGTGGGTTAGGACATGTTTTAGTCCAAAACGGCCCGAAAAAACGCTTTACATAATTGAAAATGGGGCGTTTTTTCGAAGAATTTGGGTGGGTGGGGGCGTTTTCACAAAAAAAAGGTACATTAGTAACAAAAAAAAGGTACATTGGTACAAAAAAAAGGTACATTGGTACAAAAAAAAGGACTTTTTTCAGATTTGGGGGGGGGGGGCGTCCGCCCCCCCCCCCCCGCCCCCCCCCCCCCCCCCCCCCCCCCTAGTTACGGGCCTGTTGACAATGGCAATTCTCTTCTTTTGGCATCACTGATCACTTACTTCACAAACTACAACTTGCTCAAAATGCAGCTGCTCGCGTTCTCACAAAGACAAGGAAATTCGATCATATCACTCCAATATTGAAAGATCTCCACTGGCTTCCTGTTCGCGAAAGAATTCATTTTAAACTTCTTCTTTTAACTTGGAAAGCTTTGCATGGCACTTCACCAACATATATTGCTAATCTTCTTGTACCATATCATCCAAACGTACTCTCCGGTCCACTGATAAACTTTTACTTGTTGTTCCACGGACTACTTCTTCATTTGGAGATCGCGCATTTTCGGTTGCTGCACCAACTCTCTGGAACTCACTACCTTATAATTTAAGATGCTGTGATTCACTTGACTCTTTTAAGAACTTGTTAAAAACAAGATTATTTGACTCAGTTTATAATTGATTTCTTTGTATTATACATATGTACATGTATATGCACATCATCCTTGTTTATGTATTTTTCATGTTAATTTGTATTTTTGTTTTATATGTTTGCGCCTCGGAATAGTTTTACCTAGATTGACGGCGCATTATAAATGCCATTATTATTATTATTATTATTATTATTGTGAGTGAGCACTAGACTAGCACTTGCAGTGCATTTATGGTTACGTGAGTACAAAGGATAACACTGGCATGACTGGTTAATCTAAAGATCTTATAATTCTTGGTTCTTGCTGATTTCTAAAATGTTCTTCACTTAATAATGGCTGTAGTCGAGCGTGACACACTCTTGTGTGCGCCGAGCGTGACACACTCTTGTGTGCGCCGCGGGCAAACAAATGAGTGCTTCGTGTCTGGAAAAAGTTGAGCTATCAATGTATTGGGCTACATTAGGCCCGCCAAGTTGATTTTTAGTTTCCCGTAACATTTGTTTTCAAAATTAGCGAGGCAACTTTTTCATTATTCATTCTTTTAACGATTTTCATTATATTATACAAAATGTGGATGTCAGACGTATTGTTATACACCACTGCACCCTAGTGACCCTATCAAAGAATGAAATTGGGTCAATTTAGATGAAAGTTACAGAAAGGCTATTCTGGTCAAAATGAGTAAACATTTCACTTTATTGCACAAAATGCATGAATTCTGACGTTTTTATTGCAGAAACGGGGGGGTGGGGGGGGGTTCCCAAAATTTCAATAATGAATTCAAACTCGGGCATAAAAATGAAACGCGGCAGGTGACGGGAAACTTAAAATTAACTTTGCGAGGCCTTTGTTGTGGGCTGTGGCCCAGACAGCAATTAAGTTGCGATTTAGGAGACCTTTTTAGTTAACAATCCTGTGATGTAATAGAGGATTGCGAGGGACAGACATGGGATGAATGCTGCCAAACAACCGCGCTATACAAAGGCAAGTGAAATTGTGTGGCCTTTGTTGGTTGAAAAGAAGTGATTGACAATATTGACTTTAATATTTTGTGCCATCTCCATTCCATATAATAACCCCTTGGTCTTACATTAGTCCTAGCTACTAGATTGAAGGGAAACAATTAGTTACAATACAAACAATGTCTAAATTGAGACTAAATACGGATATTTAACTTAAAATTTAGTATCTCACCTGGTTCTTCGGACCAAAACTCTTCAATTGTGATGGTGAATTGAATCTACTAGCTGAAAAAGAGCGAAAAAATGTACTCTAAGTTCGACAAGCCCTAAAATAATTTACGTTTTGACCTTTTCAAAGGTCAACATGCTGTGTTACACGATGCGCTCGTTAAAATAAAAATATGATATCTCCATTTTTGAAACATTTTTCTAGAATCGCTAAATGCTGTGTTTCTAAATTTGCAGCTTCATAATGAATATTTCTATAAACGATTGAAAAATGAATGAATCATTTAGAAATTGAGCAATTTATTACAGAATAGATGTTCATAACACCGTCATAATTTGGTAATTTCCATTGGTAAGATGGTGGCCCTTAGCACAGCGGTTATTTATCGTCCTTTTTCAACCTTTTTGATGACAAATATGACAAATACAGTGTCATCATTGGAATAGTTTTCCATCATTTTTTTTATTCATCTGACAACATGGTAAGTTGAAATAACACAAACCTCGCGATCACATGCCTATTGATGACCATATTGATTGTATCTCTCTCATCAGGAAGCGTAAAACTACTGTTAGAGCCTTCACCTTTGTCAAAGACTGGCAATCCCCAGCAGTTCCTTCTGAAACGGATGCCATTCCTTCAGGTGGTTCAATTCGGCGAAGCAAAAGAAAGCAGCAAGATGGAATTACTACAAAGGTACAGTAACACAAATTGGGAATTTGCCATTGTCTGTGTAGAATTTGTGGCAATCGGGTGTAACATTTGATAATTCATAAACCTTGAGGAGACTTCGAGAGACAATAAGCAGCTTTGTTAGAAATCCAGGAAAATAAAATAAGCATAATGTTCAGAAAAACTTCATTTTACGTATCCATTATTTTTTGTCATCAAAAATTGATTAAAACTTATTTAGTGTATATAAACTAAAACAATAGTTTTTCATTTAAGTAAAAGAATGGTGGGGGGGGGGGGGGGCTGTGGGAAAGCATTCAAAATGCATATTTTCTTTTCATTCCCAGGTCTTGTCAATTATTCCGAATCAGTGCATCACTCTTCTTCAATATAACCATATTATATACAATATTTTCATATTTATTACCAGGAACCAGTGTTAAGTATTTCATCAATGGTGTCCTCCTCCTCATCAGATAATCTCCTCAAGGATGGCTATTCTTCCCCAGCATCTTTATCTAGAGTTAGTCCAAGTCCTCTCATATTACCTAAATCATCACCAAGGGCAAGAGCAGTTGCCAGCAGTAGTAGTCAACAAAAAGGTAGGATTAGTCAAATCATAAATACAGTCATAAAAAGAGTAACTATACAGGTAATAAATGGGCTTCTAACTCATCACTACAGAATGTGAAGACACGACCAGGTGCCGACTGTGGAAGTGACCACCAACTACTGGCAGCCAAATTCAGATTGAAGTTGAAAGCCAAAAGATCAAGTGCGCCACCAAGCAGATACGATGTTGATGACATCCCGTCACAATTTACTCTGGAAGTGAGGAACAGATTTTCGAAACTCTTACAGTCAGAAGAAGAGGAAAAAACACCAAATGAGCTTTGGGAGAGCATGAAGGAAATTGTCCAGTCTGAAGCCAAAAAGCACATCCCCAAAAAACAGAAGAAGAAACAAGTTTGGATCTCACAGAGCACATTAGATCTTGCTGATGAGAGGGAAAAGGCCAAAGTAAAAGGTAAAAAAGGGGAGTGGTCTCGTCTAAACAAGGAAGTTGCCAGGAGTGCTAGAGAGGACAAGAAAGCTTTTGTTGAAAAGAAGTGTGATGACCTCGAGTCCAGTGCAGGTGACTCAAAGAAGATGTTCAAAATAATCAAAGATGTAACCGGAAAATGGACCCCGAGAACTGATGTTATCAATGATGAAAATGGAAACACCTTGACAGAGACAGGGGATATAACGCGCAGGTGGGTGGAATATAGCACCATGCTGTATAACGCAAAGGACCCTCAACACACATACAGTCATGGATCAGCAGAAGATGAGCCTCCACCATTGAGATCAGAAGTACAGAAAGCATTACATCAGATGAAAAATGGAAAGTCACCAGGAACAGATGGCATACCTGCAGAAATGTGGAAGGCCACAGGTGAAGAAGGTGTTGATCTCCTGTGGCGTCTCTGTATTTCTATCTGGAAGGAGAAAGAATGGCCGAAAGACTGGTGTAGAGCTGTCTTCATTCCTCTACCAAAAAAAGGCAATTTGAAGGAATGCTCCAATCATCGCACCATCAGCCTCATTTCACATGCCAGTAAGGTGCTGCTCCGGATCATCATAAATAGAATGAAATTAAAGCTAGATCAGGAGATTTCTATTATGCAGGCTGGTTTCAGAGAGGGGAGAGGAACTAGGGACCAAACTGTCAACATCAGGAACATCATGGAGAAGTGCAAAATACATCGACTCCCCCTGTACATGGTCTTCATAGACTACTCCAAGGCCTTCGACTGTGTCAGCCACAATGAAATGTGGGAGACCATGAAGAAAATGGGTTTCCCAAAACACCTCATCGACTTGACCTGTAGGCTGTATGAAGACCAAGAATCTGCAGTGAGAACATCAAGTGGTGATACAGAATGGTTTGCCATAGGAAGAGGATTACGGCAAGGGTGCATATTGTCACCAAGCTTCTTCAATGTGTATTCTGAAGATATTATGAGAGAAGCATTGGAGAGCTTTGAAGGTGGTGTGAAATTAAAATTACCAACTTAAGATATGCTGATGATACCACACTCATATGCAGCAGCCGAAAAGAACTCATGGACCTTCTACAAAGGGTAAAAGAAGCAAGTGAGAAGAAAGGTCTTCTGCTGAACACTAAAAAGACAAAAATAATGGTAATGGACAAAGAGGACACAGGGGCTGACTTCTCACTAGATAAACAGAAGATAGATGTTGTACAACAGTTCGAGTACCTAGGATCTCTTATCAACACCAAGAGTGACAGTTCAACGGAGATCAAACGTAGACTGGCAATAGCTCGCAAGACATTACAAGATATGTCAACTATCTGGAAGAGCAAAGGGCTATCAATGAATCTCAAGGTACGCTTCCTGAAAGCAACCATCTTCTCCATCGCCACATATGGAAGTGAGTCATGGGCAATGACAAAGAATGACAGGAAACGAGTTGATGCATTTGAGATGTGGTGCTATAGGCGACTCCTACGAGTTTCATGGAGGGAGAAGAGAAGCAATCACTGGGTATTGGAAAAGGTTAGAACAAAGCTCACACTAAGGAGGGACATCAACATCAGAAAGCTGCGCTACTTTGGTCATATTACCAGGAGAGATAACAGTGTCGAGAAATTAATTCTGCAAGGTGCAGTAGAAGGTAGTCGTGGCAGAGGACGCCCTATAACATCATGGACTGATGACATTAAAAGGATCACTGGTTTAAGTACGATAGAAGCAACATGACGTGCATCAAACCGAACCAAATGGCGAGCTCTTGTGAAGGCCACAGCAGCACCACCTGGTGCCATCTGACATAGAGAGAGAGAACTCTTAAAATATATATCCTACCTAAAAATATTAAATTATAAAGTTGTTGTGAAATTTGTCTTCTTTAATATGAGATATTGCACGCTAGGATCGGGTGATTATTGAGGAAGTGGCACTCAAAAATGTAAGGAGAAGTCCGATTTTCATTTTCACATTTTTATTTTCTACACGCGGACCAAATCTACGGGTATCTTATTGATTACCGGTAGTGGGTATTGGGGGATACATGCGCAGGTTGGACAGTCAGCCGCATTGTTCCGATGGATCAATACGCCACACACATGCTACCTACCTGTCATTCTCTCCCCCATGTTGAAATGTAAAATGTGAATTTGAAATTGTGACTTTACCTTACATTTTGGATTGTTGTTCTTAAATATTCAACCGATCCTAGCGTGCAATATCTCATATTAAAGAAGATAAATTTCTCAACAACTTTATGATTTAATATTTCTAGGTAGGATATATATTTTTAGTGATAAAAGTACATTTATTACCTGTATAGTTACTTTTTTTGATGACTGTAGTTACTTCTTTGGCAGAACATTTGTGACTAGAAGTGGCGTTTGAATTTGAATTCTAAACCCTGAAATGATTATCTTTTAATATGTCATTGGTGTTTGAAAAATGCCATTGCAATAGAGTTGCCAATTGAGGTGATAGTGTCTATATTTTTATATTCATATTCACTTGTAAAGTAGTTGCAATTAGTAAGTTACTGCCTAAAATGGGAGACCTATTTAATGTGTATTGGGGGGGGGGGGGGGACTGCTGAATGTATGCACATTAAATTGACGCTAGACTTAACACAAGTTTACAATTAATTAAAGCATAACATGGCTATTTTAAGCCAGAGTGTGCTTGATTCAGGAATTGCTCCAAAATGTCAACCCATTTAGGGTGGCCTACCATAATTCATTCATTCCAACTTAAATGTGTCCCAGCTGATAATTGGGCATCTTTGGACAAACAAATACCCATATTTACTTATTATACTATAAGTACATCATGCTTTTGTTAGCAACTTTGGGTACCAGGCTTTATAATGCAAGATATGCCATCGGACTTGTCATCACTTAAAAAAGCCCATTTTACTTACTTTGTTTTCTTCACTCTTCCAGGGAAATCTACCGCTTCATCATCTTCAACATCATCCTCACCCCCACAAGTCAGTCCTGGGCAGACGTCACAACCACAATCAACAGGTCATTATAATATCATTTTGAATTATTAGTGGGGGGGGGGGGGGGGGGGGGGGTGAAAACAGGGGGGTCACATGGTTTTGACTTGACAAAGAGGGGGGGGGGTGTACGGGGTCATGTCCCTCTGCACATCTGCCATCTTTACCACTTTCCACGCTGCTATTAGTTTTACCATTTTACAAAACAAGATTTTTCAGAAACCTTTCCCAACTTTCAAAATTTATCTCAACTTAAAGATTACTGAACCAATACTCGGCAGGTTTTATACTTATTTTAATGCATTTCTCATGATGATTCTAAATATGGTGATGAAATTCAATAATTTTGACATTTTTGAACTGCTGCGTGGAAAACATTAACAATTGTGGAATAACTCAATGAACTGGTATAAATGTGCACTTGCATTCTGATTGTACATTGTGCACTCATACAAAAACAATGTCACGTCATAGCACTTACCTGATTGATCCAAAATTAAATATTTGTTGGAGCATTGGTTTATTTAGTTGCATCTATTTTGTGGTACTCTCAAAAATGTGTGTGTGTAGTAAATAGAGGTGGGCTATTAGAGGGTCATAGGTGATAGGTTATAGTTTCAGATCATTTCAAAAACTGGATGAATTGATAACTTGATTCACACCGATGACCTTTTTTTTGGGGGGGGGGGGGTAAAAAATCTCCGTAATCCAGGGTGGCTTGGCCAAAAACAAAAAAGCAGTATTTTGATAATAACTTGGTCATTTTTTGTCCAATTAATTTGATTTCCGTAGATTGACAACTCTAATGATAGCTATCCAAATCCCAATACCCATCATCCTACTAATAAAGTCATGTCTTCTCTGTTAGAAATTGGGTGCATTTTTTTTGGGGGGGTGGGGGGTGGGCGGCTGTCCTCTTGTATCATGTTAAATGTAACATATCGGATGATTTATTATTTTAGTAAGATGAAGAAAAAACCACCCTGTTGTACAGGCAAACAAACCTCTCAGGTATGGTCGGTCGGTCAGGGTGTTTTTTGTTTGTTTTTTATTTCTGTAAGTTTTGGTAAATTTTCAAAAGAAAAAGTAGAAAAAATTGCAATTATTTGTTTTTAAACAAATATTTAAACAAGATTTCCAAAAATGTTTCTTAGAAAATTGGGTAAGTTGATCCCGTACAACAGAGTTGGGTTTTTTCGTCGCCTAAAGACCTAACTGTTTAAATTATATTGATTACCAACATGTGACTCATTTCTGTTGATATAAAAAATATTTTTGTTTTGACATCATCAAACTTGTTACAATAGAACTATTGATCTATTTTTTGTCTGCAGATGGCACTACTAGCAGTGGACCCAGCAGTGGTCCTGTGGTGGCATCAAACTTTCGTACTCCTCTATCTCCACCTCAAAGAGTCTCTAGATCCAAATCAAGTGTTCAGTCAAGCACAAAGTCTGTTTCACGTTCTGAGTCAACCGCTGCACAATCAAGTTTACAATCAAGTGGAAAATCTCAACCAAGAGTGTTGTCAAGCAAAAAGCGAAGTACTCCCAGCACAAGATCAAGTGGGCAAGATATAGAAAATGAAGACTCATTTGTAGCAGCCAGTAGTAATCGGACAAATAATAATTCAAAAAGGAAAGAAAGTAACCGCTCATTACCTTCAGCAGAAGTTGAAGAGGAAGTCACTGAAAACCTGTCAAAAACAAGTGAAGATCATCAATTCCCGGGCACAGTAGGTGGACAATCAGATCTAGGTGATAGTCAAGGGGACAGAGAAAATGACCACTCGCAATCAGGTCATACTGACCGTCAAGGGGCTGAAGAGAGCGACCAATCAGAAACATATGGTGATATAACGGAAGACGATGATGTTTCCGAGGAAGAACGAAGCTCCATCCCTCTGTCGTCTGCTAATCAAAGATTGTTGAAAACACCTGCAGACAAGTCTATGGTATGTTAATAATGAATATTCCAACAGATGTCACCATTTTTAATGTATTATTAGTTAGAGATTTAACAAACACACTTGTCCTTTGATTTAACTTTCTATTATTATTTTGCTGTAAGGCGACAACATTTTTCTCTCAAAATTTTGGATTTTTTTTGAAAATTTTGGAAATTGTTGAAATTTGTGACAGTTTTGGGATAAGCGAGAAAAAACAACAACAAATAACAATCGACTGCAATCGACCGACCTATCTTTGCATTTATTGATGTACATGTATAGGCAGATTTTGAAGTGTTTGTGTTCACTGGCAAGTTGTGGTTAGAGGGCACAAGCCAGGATGATCAGCAACTGATTTGTGTTGTAGAGTTGTTATAACGTCACTTTTATTTACTGATTTCCTTTATCCCCATTTTACATCTCATCTCTGTAGAGTATCATACATCGAACACCAGTGAGTGGACCAGCCAATCGCATGGCAGCAAAAAGACGTAAACCATCACCCATACCAAAAATTGTTGGCACTAAACAACCGATCAAGAAAAGAGCCTCTAAACCCGCTGTAACAGGAAGCAAAGGTATATAACAATGCACTGGTTATTGGTCGTCTCTGTATTTATCCACAGGTATAACTAGATAAAGACAGGGGTATTGTCTCCCTGCCAAAAAGCTTGCCCCTGAACACCTTGGCAATAGTATGATACACTCACACATTAACCAAGATGGGTTGGTTATGGCTCCTCCTCCCATATCTCCTCCCTCCTCATTCCTCCCATCTCTCCTCCCTCCTCATTCCTCTCATCTCTCCTCCCTCCTCATTCCTCTCATCTCTCCTCCCTCCTCATTCCGCCCATCTCTCCACTCTCCTCATTCCTCCCATCTCTCCTCCCCCATCTTGATCACAGGCCTCGCCCTCTTTTTACTTTCCCAATTGACAAACCTTGTAATGTCGTAACACTCCCAGTGATGATATATGAGATGACCTTTGCAGCATACATTGTGTATTATATTCAATTGAATCAATGGGTGTAATCAACAAATCAGAGAATGCTGTTGCCTGTTGATCGAAACTATGCTTCTAACCAGTACTATCTGAACTAGATAAGCCCCTCCCCCTCTAGTTACGCCTCTGCATATGTAGTGCTGTTTTTTCATTATTTATGTTTTATAACATTTTCTTTCTTTATTTTAGCTAAGGTACGATTATGGATTGGAGGTGGTAGACGACGTAATGCTACAGATACCACTGACTTGGACATTGTACTGGGAAAAATAGAAAGTATAGCACTGGAATACAGGTAGGACAAATTGGAGATTTATTTTGATCATGATCTTCTCTCTTGTAACAACCGTCTTCACTTAGCAGGGCTTAGGGCTGTGTCAGTGGTGTTTCAAACAAGGTGTTTGAATCTCTACAATGTTTCAGGGTTGGGGGCGCAACAATGTGTTACTTGCAATTAGATTATATATGGCTTCTGAATTATGAATACCTAAAATATGTCCAAATACAGCAAATCGCTGTGCTTTTCTGACAGTGATAACTGATGTCATATTTTAGTAAGCGGTTAACCAGCAACCCTAAGAGCTATCAAATGACTCATAGTACCACTGTGCCTGTGTCATATTTGCCTGTTTTATGTTTAAGACCAAACTAAACCTCCTTGTTACTCAATTTATACAGATTGTATCTTCAGTAGGGTGGGTGGGGTAATTGCATCACCTAGTTCTACAAGGGTAGATCTTTTATTCTCCAAAATCAACAGGGCAGGTTTTTGTATAGGGAGTATTTCAAGTCACTGTAGACACCTTATGTAAATATAGATATGATGGAAGTTGGAAGATTAGCGTAAAATATACAACATATTTGGATAGTGTAAAAGTGGGAATTTTCGCGCTACATTTATTTTCGCGCTTTTTTGCGCTAAAATTAGCAAGCGCGAAAATAAAAAGGCACGAATATATTCATTTTATATGTAGGTCTATGCACAGAAGCTCAAAATCGCGACACTAAAAACAAACAAAATTGTTCAAAATGTGCGAAGCGCATAAATTTCCACTTTTACAGTATACCAGCACCCAGTTCTTTTGTTGCCACTTACCAATAGAGATGCGGTTTCCTGAGTAGTTTGAAATAAAAACCTTATTTGTGATTAATAAACTAATGATTTATTATAAATAATCTCTGTTTTTATAGGGAAAATCTATCCTCCAAAACTCAACGCAAAGCTGTAGGCCGCTTTTATCAATATGTGGAAAAGGATTTCACAGACAAGGTAATTACTTTGTATTCTAGATGATAACCTTTGACTCTGAATGCAGTGACATGACTTGTGTGGATTTGTCATCATGGTAAATGTTCGTAACATGTATCTGGAGATTTCAACAGCAGTTGATTTAGTAACCGAGTAAATTAATGATCAGACCATGTCATGTGATATGTGACATTAAAATGTTTGGGGCTGGGCAATCTGACTGAGGTACTTACAATATCCTCATTTTAGACAACTGTATTGTGTATTATTATTTATATCAGGCATTTTAACTGTACAATAAAACTGTATTGAATATTGTGCACCAAGTTCCCGGATGTACTTCCAATATTAAAAAAAGATTGATGTCCAAAAAATTTTGTGCGGCGCAGAAGATGTGCGCATGAGTATATACGAGAAGGTATCAAAAAGTTATCACCCAGAAGTGAAGGAGTCAGAAACTTTTTGTTGTTATGTGACCCTTCAGACATCTTTAAAAAGTCACTTTGCAAAGTCACACATCTCTCCCACTATTTATTACCTGTCCACAGACCGCCATTGTAGAGCTCCTCAGATTGACCGACATTGATTGATCCTCAGATTGCGTTATTCCCAAAACAGCAAGTGTTGACAGAAAGGGGTCAAAGGTCATGTAGGGGTCATTAGAGGTCAATCTGTGTACACCCCATGTTACCCACAAGATTATTGTCACCAAGCTTGTTTGTAATGACCTTTGACCCCTTTCTGTCGACACTTTAAACCATTTATTGCTGTTTTGGGAATAACGCAATCTGAGGCAATCTGAGGATCAATCAATGGCGGTCAATCTGAGGATCTCTACAATGGTGGTCTGAGGACAGGTAATAAATAGTGGGAGAGATGTGTGACTTTGCACAGGGACTTTCTCAAGGGTCACATAACAAAAAAAAGGTTTCTGACTCCTTTACTTCTGGGTGTTTTCAAGAACTTTTTGATACCCCTCGTATGTGCAGATGATGCGCATGGGTACACTTTTGATCGGCGTTTCAATCTCGCTGAGATTAAGGTCAGTTCGGGCTATATTGATTTTATTTTTTATCAAAACAGTCTGTTATATAAATAATAATAATATTGAATGTCTTATTTTCGGGTGATACAAGAATATATTACACTCGCTATAAAAATATATTCTTGTATCACCCTCAAAGCCATTCAATATTAAATAATTCTATGAACAATGACTGTACACAGTGTGCCATAATGTTTTCTTGATATTTCATCATAACTGATTAGCCACATTTCAGCTACTCAAATCGGCTGTTTCACTTAAATATAATTGATAACTTATTGATTCTTTCAGATTGACCTAGCTCAAGAGCAGAAAGAACTCAAATCATCTCTATCAAGAATGAATAGCAACACTAGAAAACATAGAAAGGAACTGTTGTCATTACAGCAAAGAAATGCAAAGTGAGCAATTTAACAGAACTAACCTCTCATTAGGCCAAGAAAAAAATGAATTGTTTGATTGTCCTCTTCCGATCGACCCTAATTTTGAAACTGACAAAAAAGGTTGTTTTATGCTTTTACTGTAAAAATGAATACCGGCCATCATTTTTTTGAAAATAAGAAGAAGTGTGTTTTTTCTTCCAGAATTTTGCTTTCCGGAAATACACCAAAATATTTGGAAAACTGTTTCTGTACTCTTCTACACCCGTTTTAAAACATGAATGAAGTGATTTAGTAGTAATATATCCCAATTCATCTTATTTAGGAACTATTTGAATGTTAGTGAATGTGATTTATAAAAAATAAAAAAATAAAAATCTGACCACCCGACCCTACTCTTTGGAGGGCATCTATGGACAAACAATTTCTTTTTCTTGGCCTTAAATAGTACAGTGCAGGAAAACATGAAGATGGTCAATCAGCTCTATTTATGGTGTTAATGATTATAGAAACATGAATTAATACATTTTTGTTAATTTAATTCAAGCCTATGGTTTTCTCCCATTTGTTATGTGACAAAACAAGTACCATAATAATAATAATAATAATAATAGGGCGTTTATAATGCGCCTCACATTGTGAACACAACCCCGAGGTGCATAACATATGAAAAAATATAAGAACATAATGAAGAAGATACATCAAAGATATTACACATCAGAAATAACTTAAAATACAAATACAACAACAACACCATAGTGAAAACAACAACTCTTTCAATATTAAATTTGTTACATTTTAACCCGGCCTTTCAATCATGTCAACTATATGATCAGCATTAATTATATCAATGCCTAGTGTTACAAATTAGCATGTTTTAGGGAACTTATATTTATGAAAAGAGATTTCTCTTTTGGGCAACAATTTTTTTTCTTTTTTTTCTTTTCTTCTTCTGTTAATTATAAATAGTCAAATAATAACTTTAATGCCACAAACATGAATTTGTATTTAATTTTAACTTTGTCATCTCAATAATGTTTTCAGACGAGAGTTCTGTTTGCAATTACAACAATGTTTCCCCTTTTCCTCCTACAGATTAGACATAGAGTTATCACAGATGAAAACTAAAGCCTCCAAGACACAAGAGAGTACCAAAGCTCTTCATAACATAAGTACTTTCTTAACAGATCTACAGCATCTACAGAAACAGTATGTAAATACTAAACCACAAGATGAAACAGAGGTAAGACAATTCCAATCTCTAAAATGTGTATTGAATAGGAAGATGATGGATAGAAATTGATTGTATGTTTCTCCCAAGGTTGAAATCACCTACTGTAGGAAAACATGATCAGAATCTTACATTATACACATTCTTTTGAAATGTAGGTAAAGGCGGTCGATCCTGTAATTCCAGGACTGGAGTGCCCATCTCTCTTTCAAAGCGATAGGGCTAGACTCACACCTTTTAAAAAAAAATTTTTTGCCGTGTGGGGCTCGCTACACCTCCTCCACCGCGAGTATATTACCTTCCCAGCACTGAAGAATGCCGGTACCCATTTAAATACACCTGGGTAGAGAGGAGTAATTGCGGTAAAGTGCCTTACTCAAGAGCACAATATGTTGACCACAGCGAGACTCGAACCCACAACCTTTAGATTAAGAGTTCGGTGCTCTACCCACTGCGCCACACATGCTTGAAATGTACAGGTTCGGAATCAGAATATTTATGAAAAATATGATGCTTGAGCTTGATTCATGTTCAGACAAAGTGCCTTGTTACTCTATTTTCTTATGTCATTTATATTTACAGGAGCAATTGGTTAGAACAGATTCTGTAGATGCCGCTCTCCACGAAGTCAAAGCAGTAACCCAATCAAGATATCAGTTAAGAACGATGAATAATCGGCTGCAAAATTGGTTAGATGCTCACTGAACTGTATGTAGTGGACAACATCTTTCATAGACAGAATGTCCTATGCAAATCAATTCTGAACATTATTTTCAACATTTTTGTATAGAGCAGAAATGATAATGTTTTGAATGAAATTTTGACATCAAAATGTTTGTTTAATTTGTCTAAATGTATAATCTTGAAGGGATCTGCGAATCCAGTCTATGTTATCCAATTGATTTATGGAGCAAATCTGATGTTTTCACTGTCAAAATTACATTAGTTTTCTCAATATGAATCAAAAGTTCAATGTACCATCACTTACGTGAAGAGAATCAATAGCTCTGATATTTTGTGGACAATTAGGCGAGCTCTACTGTGTTTCCTTATAATCATGATGACATCACTTGACCAATATATTTGTCTGTAAGTCCCCATTTTTCCAGAAACAGGTTTTGATAAATGATTGTTGTGTAAAGGAGAACTTCTTATGATACACTTTTTCACCTTCCTCAATGCCACCGGGGTGGCATTGAGGAAGGTGAAAAAGTGGATGGATTTTTTTCTTCTCGAAAACTAGCCCACCGGCTGCAGGATCTATCACGCTCCCAAAACTATACTTTTCCATCCGCATTTGCCACCCACTGTGATCGCCTGGGTAGATAACATAGAAGGGGACCCATGCTGCCAACATACATGTAGTTTTCCTATTGGCATGGTCCTCTAACTAGAATTTAAAGGTTAATCAGAACTTAATGTAAGGTGTTATCTAATTTTGATTATGAATACTTAGTTAGATTTTGTTTTCCTATGTTTATGTTTATTTACGTTATAATGTTTCATTCTTGTTTATTGTGTTAAATTCTAAATATAAAAGTTGTTGGTATAAATAAGTTGACAATGAAACATGTTATAATATGTTTTTGTTGCACCTGTCCTTGTAATGGTAATATTACAAGAAATAAGTTACTAGAAATAAGTTACTTCCAAAAATGTAATCAAAGGTAGGTTACATGATCAAATTCACTTCTCCGATTGCTGGCCCGATTTTCATCTTGATGTTTTGTATCCTACATGAGGGTCATCCTTAAATTGTTGTATTTCAAAGTTTGAGTTGCATAACTCCAATGGTTCTTATTTTAGAAGCAAAAGGTGACATGACATTTGCCCATTTAGTAGTACACAAACTAGCCGGTGGGTCACCACCTTTGGCGGTAATTCACTGCATTTTGGCCTACAACGTCTAAATGGAACATACACTGAGCCAAAAAAGAAACTTATAAAAAAAAGAAACATATACAATTTTAATAGATCACCAAATAAAATTCTGTGCATGAAAATGTACCAAATTTGGATACAATATTACTGCAATGTATTGCTTCAAATGGCAGTCAATAACCAATTGTTTGCTTCAATGACACAAGAGAAATGTGCACTGACCCTTTGGTGATCTTTTAAAATTGTATAAGTTTCTTTTTTGGCTCAGTGTATCTTGCGTCAAATATTTTACAGAAATAATGAGAAAATAAGGGTTTCTCCTGATATCAAAATATATTGACAGGCAAAAAGAAAGCTAAAGTGATCGGAACATCCACCTAAACACAACACCAAAAGTAAGTCCCCCCTTAACAATTCGTCATAACATCGCAAGATAAAACATTTTACCAATAAAACTTAGTTAGAAATAATCCTATGACTGTTTCCTAAGTGGTGTTTGAAAATGAAAGATGTCCATGACTTATTGGCTGAATAAGCTCAAAAATAAGACAAAAACTGCCCTTCTCAAAAGTCAGAACTCACTATGCTAATATCTGAGCCAAGAATGGGATTTACATGGCTGACTGATCATGAATTGATTACACATTACCATGATTACAGTAAATTTTGCTCAGCCACCGGTACTTTTCCATTAGTGAGAAGCAATTCATAAACTTTTGTGACTTTTGAGAAGGGCAGTTTTTGTCTTCCAGTTGAGCTCATTCAGCCATGAAGTAATGGAAATCTTTCATTTTCAAACATCGCTTAGGAAACAGTCATAGGATTATTTCTAACTAAGTTTTATTGGTAAAATGTTTTATCTTACGATGTTATGACCAATTGTTTAGGGGGGACTTACTTTTGGTGTTGTGTTTATAAGTATTTTTTCTCATCTCCCAGACACCAAACTATTATGGTGCAAGAGGAAAAAGCAGTAAATTGGCCCCAAAATCAGGCCAAATTGGTTCACACACCTTCAAGTTTAATGTTTGATTAATATAACCATATTATACATTTTCCTTTGGATTACTGCGAAGTTGTTATTTTGTCATAACTTGCTCCGATATTATTATACCATACCTTGCCATGGCATTAATCTGATAAGTTTGCATTATGGTCCCAAATTTTTGTTTGTAGAATACCCATATGAAAATCCTCATCTACTGCCACATTAATGGTATATGGTGGCATATATACGGCGGCATATATTTTGAGTTAATTGTAGCTGCAATATAAGGGCTAGAAGTTTGACACCACGCATATCAAACCTGTGTATTCTGTTCCCAAAGAGGTTATAATAATTTATTTGTGACATGACAAAGTATTAGTATACAGGAATTTAGAGAAAGCTTACTTTTGTTTGGTTAAGCCAACGATTTCCATGCAAGTAACTATACAAAGTAATCAAAATTTGATACTACTGAAGTTTAGCCAATCAGTGACAGTTCTTCCTAGAGTTAACCTATCAGAGTAAGTTCTGCATATGATTAAGCAGTCAGTGTTATGCCAAACAAAGAAGAAAGTCTGTCTCAGAAACATTGTGCAATTAAGCTACTGTAAAGGCCAATATTTTTGCGTTAAGATATTTTCGCGCATTTTGATATCATAGACATTTCGCGAATTGTTTTTTTCGCGAGCGACCTTCATGATGCATTGAATAAATGTTGAAAACAATATTTTCGTGTGTTACAATTTTCGCGGAAAAATATTTTGCGCGAAAAGCACGAAAATAAAACCACCATGAAAATGAAAATAAAACCACCATAAAAATTTCAACTTTTACAGTAAGTGCTGTGCGATCTTTATTTTATTTTTAGAAAATATGAGGGTTTTTTTGTTGTTGCTTATCCAAGCTTCCTTGAACTTTTTTAAACTTTTTTTTAAAAATCAAAAAAAAAAAATCAAAAAAAAAATCCCTCCCCCCCCCCCTCCACAAAAAAGAGTTTTTTAGCCCCCAGCGCATAGACCTACGTGCCGTGCCGTAGCTCATTTCACATACCAATGTGGGCGGGCTTCTGAGACAGACCTTTGTTTGGCCTTAGCACTGCTAAAGATAAGCCAAATAGGCAGGTCTGCCTAATGGATTCAAGCATGTATTGTTTTCCCAGGTTCGATGCTTTAATTTATATGTGCCAATGTCATTGTAACATATGTATATACAGAAAAATATAAATATAAAATACAAATAAATTATTAAGCACATCTTAGTGACTGACATCAGTTTACCTTACTGAAACAGTGAAACTCGCATTCTTATTTTTTGTGTCAATATTCTTAAGCTGTATGGAAATTCTTAGTGTCTGCATGTTATGTTAAAAAGTCATATATAATGGATAAACTTGATAATCGTGGGAATCTAATTGGCAATTTGGCATAATGGTAATACACATTAGAAAAGATTTAGTGTCGTATATCAAAGATTTGTACACATTTTGGTGAAACTAGGGGAAGAGAGATGGACGTACCTGGAGACTCGAGGCATCTTTTTCTCTTTTCCTGTCCAGGCGTGCCATTTATATAACTTGAGATTAATATGGTCCTCAAAAAAGTAACTTGCCAGGTAATAAACATGCTTTATTTAGCTCCTACGAAAAAATATTAAATGATGCAGTGTTAAAAAAATGTCCTCCCTTTAATTTGAGATATTACACGTGAAGATTGACTGATTATTAACACAGCTGTGTCCAAAACCAAAACACAGGCCATCATTCAAATTTTGATAATCCAATCAACTTAGGGCTGATATCCAAACTCTCAGCGGTGTTACACCGGTATTACACCGATGTTATACCGGTATTACACCGATGTTATACCGGTATTACACCGATGTTATACCGGTATTACACCGATATTTGTATAGAATATCGGTGTAATACCGGTATAACATCGGTGTAATACCGGTGTAACACCGCTGAGAGTTTGGATATCAGCCCTTAGGGACTTTCACAGAGTTTAAAATATATAGCATCTGCCAATTTGTGGAGGTTTTAAAAACAATTCCGATTTGCATTTAATTTGCATACTGTTTTAAGTTGAAATATTCAATATTCAATTGGATTTTTTCTTTATAAATATGTTGATATTGTGGCAAAAACTTCCATTTTGGTGTCCTTTCAGAAAGGCCTATTATATGAATTTTTCAATTTTACCGTAAAAATATATATTGAAACTAGACATTAAAACAATCATTTTGTACAAAATATAATTTCAGAGATCAGAGAATCCAAATTTGGTGTCAATTTTGAACAAAAATGTTGAATATCTGAGAAAATCACAAAATTCACTTTTTTGACCCAATTCTTTTGGACAAAGCTAACAAAAATAATTTTGAGTAAAAAATGCCCAAATCACTAGATGTTGATGTAAAGACACTAACTTAGGAACTTTTTTTTTTTTAACCTAATCTTAACATTTTTTGAAATATTGAAAAGTTGGAAAAAAATATTTATTTTTGTTGGCACTTTTTAGTGAAGATAAATATTAACTTGGGTTAAAAACAAAAATCGTCCCTGAGTTAGTGTCTACATCATCATCTAGCAATTTGGGCATTTTTTACTCAAAATTATTTTTGTAAGCTTTGTCCAAAAAAATTGGGTCAAAAAAAGACAGCATTTTTGGTCAAAATTGATGCCAAATTTGGATTCTCTGATCCATTTCTTTTCCAAAAATGTATACTTTTGTATACATTTGAGTCATAGTTCAATAATCACAGCACTCACAAAATTCCAAAAAAACCTTCCTTAAGTACTTTTAATCATGTTAAAGGTAGATGACCCGATCACATTTTCGTAACACAGAATTATTTCAAACATACGGAGATTTTCATATCATATGAAAGCTCGTATTTTTCTCATCATAATTACGGAGAAATCGATGAAATAACGTCGGATTACCGCGAATGGTGGTAACCACCGATATAGTTTGTGTATGGGTACAGTTCACAGCATCTTGTGCGTCTAAAATAAGAACCATAAGAGATATGCAACTCAAACTTTGGAACACGACTTTTTTAAGGATGACCTTTCATGTAGAATAGAAAATCGGAATGTGATCGGGTCATCTACCTGATTTTAAAATCTCATATTTGGGCAAAAAGAAAAAATTTCGATTTTTGTTTTAATAGAAATACATGTATTTCCGAAAAAGCATGCAAAAATGTTTTATTTCCTACTTGAAATGGAAATAATCCAAACTGACAATTGATTTTCAATTTTGAGACAAAAAAGTATATTTTTGGCAACTCTTGACTAACCTCTTTCATGTGTTACACGTTATTTGCCATGTGAGCTCCCAGTTATGCCTTATTCTTGCATTTTCCACCAATTGCTATACTGTCTGATAAACTCATCTCAACAAGTATCGAGGCACTTAAAGATGATCCAAATTAACGGCCCGAAAGAGTATGGATTAATTGAAGCATATAACCCATTGCATTATTTTGTTCTGCGTTTTTTTGACACCTCGATTGTTGAGATACGATGTTGCGGAGCGGAGATATAGTCATTTCAATGGTCGTAGATCCAGTTTCAAAAGTGACATAAAAGTGACATAATTTGTGTAGTATGTCTATTCCTGTCTCTCCAGATGCTTTCACTTCTTCAGAAGTAATACAGTCAAAGCCTGGAGCTTTTTCTTCTGACATGTTTTTAATAGCATTGGCGACTTCTTTTTTTAGGATTGATGGTTCCTCGTCCGAGCTTGCCATTTGTGGTATTGAGTCAGCTATAGCCACGTTGATAGGATTTTGGTGGTTATAGAGTTGCTGGTATTTTTCTTTCCACCGCTCCTTGACATCCTTTAGTTTTGTTAGAATGGCGCCTTTTTGTCTTTGACTGATAGCATTCTGACTGTCCTCTTTCCTGTGATTTTCTTTATGGTTGTGTACACAGGTATTGGACTTGCTTGCCTTGTGCACTTGGTCTTTCAGCCATTTGTCCTTACATCCCTTTGTTTTCCGTTTAATCTCTCTGTTGAGATATAGTTATAGTTTGCCCTTTTTGATGGGTCTTTCAGTTTATCTGTCTTTTCCTTACTACGCTCCTTACACAAGTCCAGTACCTCAGAACTGATCCTTCCCCAAATCTTCCACCAATTTCTATCTTGTATTTGTTCCTGATGTCGGGGTCTCTTGAAGACATCATAGCGTTTTGGTAAGTTTGCCTTGGATGTTCGTATGAATCTTAGACGGAGATTGGCTAATACGAGTTGGTGATCGGAGGCCACATCTGCACTAGGGAAGCTTATTGAATTGGTGATGCAATGTCTCCATTTCTTATTTATTATGATGAAGTCTATCTTATTGTGCGTCTTAAGATCTGGTGACTCCCAAATCCATTGCCTGCTATCTCTCTTCTGCTTGTACATTGTGTAGTTATTGCTATCTTCAGTAGACAGCAATTTGGGTATTTCTGTATGTAACGTATACAACACAGACTGTCTGATATAGTAATGGCTGTTGTAATCCATTACTATCTTCAGTAGACAGCAATTCGTGTATGGGCGAACGTCTTTACCAAATATCATTTCAGTATTCGTTTACAAAATCAGTGTAGAATTTTCACACTAGGCCAAAAAACATATTAACTTTGTCTCAGAAGAAACCTGAAAAAGGCTATGCTGCGAAATGCATTTCTTTTTAGTAAAAGAATGTTAGCGAAATGCGGTATTTTTTTGTTTAATATGAGACGGTCTCTGTGAAGCAAGACAATGAAGCTGATATGGTACTTCACAATGTGAAATTAATAGTAATAGACGCATAGGCCTAGTCCATTAAAGGCATATTATGTGATCTTTTCCAGAGAGCGCCCTCTATTCATGATATTTTTTAGAAAGTAGATTGTCTTGCAGATTTACATTTCCGATCATAAATCATACATACATTACAAGTTACAGAGCGATACGATTCCTAATTACCTCAAAATCATGGTTTTAGAGTGAATTTAGAGTGAAAAATATAAACTGTCAGGATTCCGACAGTTTATTTTCACTCTAAAACCATGATTTTGAAGTAATTAAGAATCGTATCGCCCTGTAACTTGGAATGTATGCATGATTTATGATCAGAAATGTAAATCTGCAAGAAAATCTGCTTTCTATTTTTTTTTCGATGTTGAGGGCGTTCCCTGGAAAGATCACATAATATACCTTTAAATCACTGGAGTAAGTTGTTTTCTTAAGTTTAAATACTGTTTTAATATTGTAAAAAACCCACCAAATTCCATGATACAGTCAAAACTTGGTTTACACCATCATTTTGAAAAGTTCAAGAAAAAAAGTTTTGAGGTGAAATGCGAATTTTAAAAGCTACGCGGGCGAGATTTCGAGACAAACTGTTTTAATTTGTTTTATTTGGCACCTATGCTGCATATTGTTTCATAATTGCAGTAACCATTGCCGTTTTCTATTTTATGTATTGTCCTTTGTGCGTATAGACGATTTACATTAATTTACAGGCGCACAGATGGGACGTTCCCATAATTATTGGCTTGTAATGTTAACAGTAGTGTACACATTAACAAGCATTGGTTGGGAATTATTGGACATTAATAGTGTCAATGATTCGTGATGGGACTTTTGATGTATATAGGTCAAGGTTGTCTAAAATATAAGCACTATTCCATATATATACATGTAGAGTTATGATGAGCTATGGAGAAATCCTACTCCCCAACAACCACAGTAATGGCCCAGTAATGGTCGTGCTGGCTGAACTTTCAAAACAAACACAATCACCCAAATCGTTTCTCGTTTCATTTGATCTGATATCAGTTTAATATCGGTTAAAAGAGACATATGAAAGACAGGTTATCAAAATATTTCCCTGATAATCAGACAGACAGACCGATCACTTGGGAATTTCTCTTCTGTGGATGCAATGCAAATAATGATCAAAAAGAAATGATAAAGTTTATCACTTCATCGATATGAAACGTTTCGTGAATGTTATTAGATACTATGAGAGATCTCTGTCTGTTGCAGCTGTTGAGATGTTAGTGACCGCATTTTGATGCCAATATAGCTATATACCAACTCAACTATCCCACAAATGTATGTGCAATGGCGCATGGCGTATAAGATTTTAAAATAAGTAAGGGATGAGGTAGTCGGGTTTTTTTTGTGGGTGTGCAGGGCCGTCAGAAGGGGGGGGGGGGGTGCGTTGGGTGCGGACGCACCCCCCTTGAAAATCTCTTCTTCTTTTTTTCTTCTTTTTTTAAGGTAAAAATGGCGTTTTTCTTAGTTTCAAATATCAATGATAGTAAAACTACTCATAAAACATTGACTACAGTGCTTTTTGGACTGCGAAATTTTGTGTCCGTGCGAATTTTTTTGACTCCACCCCCCCCTCCCCCCCCCCCCCCCCCCACTTACGTGAAATTCACGAGGTGACTGACTTGGAAAAAATTTGGGGCAACCTTTTACGAGAAAAAAACCTAGCTACGCCACTGCTTCCGGTAAAAAATCGTGAAAACGCACCCCCCTTGGGCAAAAGCTGCTGACGGCCCTGGTGTGTGTGTGTGTTTCGGGGTGGTTTTTTTTTAGGGGTGGACGAATTATGAATTGTAGTCATTGCCTAAACATGTTAACGGCTTGTCAGAGGAAAAACCAACTTTTAAATTCCACATCAATTGAAATCGAAAGTGTTCACTCAACACTCAAAATTGGAACGATATTATGAGATCTCAATTGTATTATAGGGATTTTAGTTCAATATAAGTTGGGTATCAGTTCCTAGTGAAGTCTTATTTTCATAAACATGTTATTTTATTTATTTATTTTTAGTTGTTTTTTATATTGTATTAACTTTGAATATGGCAAAGGTCAAATGATTGTGAGCATGGTGAGATATCAGATATGGAGGCGCAGCATGCAGGTGGGGACATTAATGTCTGTTTTCTATCTCATTTTTTACCTTTTTTGGTTAACATTTTAAAAACTAAACATTTTTTAATTTCATTTTAGAAAAGGCGATCACAGAGAAGTGTCTTTAGATTGTTAGTGGAATTTCGGCATTTTTTATACCAAAACTGATTTTGTTACGTTGTCCGAAAGATTTTGAGCCAAAAAAGATTTGTTGGTCAAAATTCAAAATAAATCTGGATTGTTAGTGAAATTTGATACCAGAAATGGATTCTCTCAGTGGCGTAGCTACCGGGGGATGCCCCTGGCAGAAAAGGGCCTTTGTGCCCCCGCCCCCAGCTCTATTTGTGCCCGCCCCACTCTCCATGCGTGCTGCCCAGCTATTATTAATGTTAACACCCCCCCCCCCCCCCCCCCCCCCCCCCCCCCCCCCCCGCTGGTGCGTATGCACATTAAGGGAAATAGTCACCAATTAAACGTTTTTTATAGGGATTCACATGTGTGCTTAGCCTGTTTTATTTGCCACATGTCAATCATCGGAGCTAATTGTTTCAATAGCACTCTATAACGATAGTGTTGATTAGAGATTAGTTGGTTACAGCGGCAGATAAAATCATAACTATTGTGACCGTCGCGGCATATACCACGTCCCGTGGAAGCTGTTGTAAATGGTGCACACTTGTTGTAAATATGGAAAATCCACCAAAACTCTTCAAAAGTATTTCATCATCAGAGAGCAAAGTAGAGATGCCACGTTTGACGAATATTTTCCCGGCTGTCCCCCCTCCACCTCCTCTTTGTTCGGTGCAACGCCCCATCATTTCCGTGGTTCGTGATGTAACATCCTCTTCTCTGTCAGTAGAAGCAAGGAAATTAACTCGGACATCTCGTATCAATGGGGGAAATAATCAGAAACAGTCGTCCGAAAATAGTACAAAGGGGCAAGACAACGATGTACAACTGTTAAGTGTGACGCCGCATGACTTCGCTGTAAGTAGGGAAAACATTCCTTCAAGTTCAACATCAGCAACAACTCCAGCAGAACCTTCTTCTCCTGCTCTAGACAGCTCGGGAATTTTGAGAACTTTTAACATTGCATTAGATAACATCATGGATAAAAGGTAAACTTACGTTTATATTCCGTATTATTGGTAAATGAGGACATTGACTGATGAGCGATGACCTGGCTTGAGCTATTTCCACCAGTATCTGCTATCGATTTACGCTGTCCTCGCGAAACAAACCCGTCTTACGCTTATTGTAATTGCTATCTTCAGTAGATAGCAATGCCACGACTTATATCACCATGCCACGACTTATACAAGTTAACAGTGAAATGTTTCCATTTAGTAGTTAGAAATAAAAATAGTTCTTATTCTTTGTAGTCAATTTGATCGAATGTAAAGCATATTATTACTAATGATAAATATATCATGGGAATGTAAAACATTCCTAATATGTTTATCATTGTTGTTTGTTATAGTTTTGCAATCAGTCACATAGCTTATTGTATTGTCAATTCACAATTACACGTACAATGATCGTACTGACAAAACTTATTTCAGTAATATTGGTCATCGATCACGATTTGTATGTTTTTAAAAAAATAAGTTTCTAGTTATTATACTACCAGGTAGTGTAATGTGAAATTGACCCGTTAGGTCTAATATGTGGTTGTAAGTTGTATTATTCTTTTATTTTCAGATTGATGGATTTCCAAATGGACAGACAAAATAAAAATACAACCGTTTCAACAGCAAAAGTAAGTTATCAGGTTAATGATTTTCATTTCAATGTGACTGCAAACTTGTTTAAAAAAACCCACCTGACCATGTCTTTGAATTTGCATGGTTATCTGAGACGATAAGCTTACATACTTGTTTCTGAAGCCGCGATTTTATGGATATCAAAGGATTGGTGTGTGGCCGGTTGTGAGCAAAAACAAGGTATCTGCTTTATCATAATAATATGAATGATTGATATATCTCGGAATTTTCATTTATTAGGAGCCATTTTTCGACGTTTTTAACAATTGGCTAGAAGGCAATGTAACTTGTCGATACAGACCGGACGATCCGAACGCGCTGACACGAAAGTCGGGTATGTATCCATCTCATATTTTGGTTTTCAACTGCGCTCCTCGTATGCTGCTTCAACACTACAAAAGGAACCAACAAGACCAAGTGACATTGATCTTTTGATACAATTGACAAACCATGTACTTGCACAGGTTGGTCAATTTTAAATATGAGTCTTTTGGGCTGATTCTGCATCAATACATCTAAACAATCATGGGTATATCATGCATCACTTTTATGACTAAACTTATTTAATAACTTACTTTGGATGAGTAACTCAAATTGGCCAACATTTCAATGTGACTGCAAACTTGTTTAAAAAACCAACCTGATACGCTCTTTGAAATTGCATGGTTATGTGAGACGATAAGCTTACATTCTGGGTTCTGAAGCCGCGATTTTATGGATATCAAAGGATTGGTGTGGCCGGTTGTGAGCAAAAAAACACAAGTTGGTTCCTATTGTCATTGTGAGGCAGTTTGCATCCTCGACATCTGATGTAGACCTATGGTCGCTCAACGTGAGCTGGCCCAAGCCCCACCCCGTGATATGTTGAAACCGGTTCATGATTGTTCATAAGACCTTTTGAAACCAAATTATTTCGAAAGTTAAAAATACACACAGTGCCATCACTAATTTGTTCCGAACAGTCAAAAGTCCATGATACATCAGCTTGAACCAAAATGCCGCAATTTCCTATTAGGCGCTACATGTACAGGGTGAGTAAAAAAAAGTGTACTCAACTTCAGCGATTTTTTTTTAGAAAAAGTGTTCGTTTGTTTTCAAAACAATATACTACGGTATAAAGACAAATCAATTAGCTTTAATAAGAATTTTATCTGGTTAAGATTGATTGAGGGAAACTTATTTTACGCTGTTTTGAATAAAAGTGACCAATTTAACGTCCGAACACGCTTTCCAGATCTTGACCATTATATTTCATAAGATACGACCAATAAAAAATTACAATACCGACAGCGAAAGGATCAAGTGTCATAAATAGGCTTTAAAGCTGTCTATTGTTTTAATCTATTGGAGACAATTTTGAACAAGTGTATTGTCTACTTAATTCTTTTAATAAACAAGATGTGTAATGCTTTACATCATAATCCTAATAAACATTATTAAGCTCCTGTACAGAAATAGTCATATTTACTTAACGGTATCATCAAATAGCGTGATTTTCTTTTCCAGATGGTAGCAAAGAAATGGCGCGATCATTTAAAGTTTTGTTTGCCTTGATTTTGTGGTCAACATTTTTGTTGTTGATTTTTTTCAATTAGGGTACACCTTTTTTTTGACTCACCCTGTATATAGCTTTCATCTGCGACTGTACGAAATATGAAACTAAGTTTAGCTATTAAGACCATAATTATCATTGTTACGACCAAAAAGGGTAGTTAATATGACGGCGAGGAAACGAACGATAAGAGGGAACTGGGAAGAGGCCAGTGTTACAATTTCCTATAGGCTCCTCTTTGCTATTCTTGCTCTCTAGGTTGGACTATGCGTCCCATCGCATCACGTGACAACATAATTAAAAAGACTTGCGCAGGTGTCACTATATGTACGTCATGTGACCTGAAACGGCCAATGTCAACAAGAGAAGAGCGAACAAATTGCTATCCAATTGCAGCCACAGAAGAGCAAAGAAACAACGTAACTGGAAACCAATGCCCAAAAATGGGATGCAGCGGAATTCTAGTGCACAAACGGCAAGTTGGCATAATTATATAATTATTGCTTTTGCTATAAGTACGATTTTTCCACGATTTACAAAATATAACTTATTTTGGTTTAAAATTATTGACCAATCATAACGTAAACGTCTCCACTGATCTTTGCCTCTTTCTTACATTACAGATGCAAAGGTTATCTCGGCAATCCAGTCCTGCATCGATGGCATCATTTTAAAGACGCCATTGTTGTAGAAAGTCTGGGCGTACACGACCATCCTCGACCTGTCGTTGGCATCGAAAGTTACGTAAACAGCTCACTGTCATTATCGACGATCCCAAAGACATCTCCCAATTGTTCGCCAAGTCGTACCGCACCAAATAAACAACCACGTCGGCAAACAGTAACGCTACCAAAGGTACACAGTTTTCAAATATTGTCTAAGTGTGAAGATTACAAATCTTGCTAATTTATTTCATACATCTTCGATGAAAAAAAAGATCGTTTGCGCCCCGTGCAATGGAAAAATCCAAATTTGACCTCGTGATATAGTTTGTATTCTATAATAAAAGGACGAACGTAAATCTTGTCCGCGAGTGTTCTCAGAGATGTCTTGACTTTCAACTCGTGATTTTTGCGTACATTGATTGAGTACATATTGCCATTAAACCATTGGACACTATTTTTTGCAAAACTATTCAATTACTATGGAAATAACCAAAAAAACAGGTCGGTTGCTATGTTTCACGTCTTCTATTCTTACCTCATGAAACTGACCAACGCATGCGTACTGCCGTTGGTGGAGCTGTTGCGATGGGCAGGCTGGGGTGGCGTGGGCGACGTGAACTTACTAAATTTAGGCAAATTGTTGATTTCTCTTGCGTTATCCAATAGACGAAAAACGGCTTTCATACAACGATCCTGGTTTGCTATGTGTGGTCGTTTACTATAATAACTGTTTGACGTGGCAAGTATATGTACACAAGAGCGATGCGTGCAAGTCACGCACCATCGTTGGCCACGCAACACTCCGCTACGCGATGGCCGCAATGCCACGCGTCACACACGCGTAACAGACCTGTTTTATAGTATGATCAGTTCCAAATTGGCGAAAATTCATGTGAGGCTAATTTTATCAGTGTGGGCACAAAATGAATAAAATACCTTGCCCACCGCTTGGTGATACCTGCGTATTATGTACAAACCACACTTTCAGCGCCCTGGCCCTCCGCACACACCATTATTTGTCCCGTCCCGTTAACCTTTATTGCTAAACAAACACCCCCCCCCCCCCCCACCCACCCACCCCCATCCCGAATGGGTTACGGCTTATTGAAGGCGCAACACCCAGTTTGTGTCATTATTTGTTTCCCCTGAGATTTATTGCTACAACCCTCCGGCCAGTTATGGGTAAGGCCTACAAGATTTTTTTTCGTAAAATGGAAATGCAGGGATAGCTAGCGACGGTATGGGTATGCGTGATAAAAATATAAACTGATGGAATGATTTAATGTTTATAAATATGACCAAAAATAAGCCGGGATATGGCACACAAATAGTGCTTTAGACTGGATACCATGATCATGATGAGAGCTCCGACCATTGGCCGCCAACTAATACAACTAAAAGGCCTACTATAAAAAACTAAGACCCTATTCCAATGAATTCTCGACTGAATCACGTGTACCTGGATATAATATGCACATGGGGTAGGCCTATCTTGATTTAAGGGCATATATTATCTGGACTATTAAAGGGCAATCTGTGATGTGGATTTTAAGGCCAGGGTGAATTGGGTATGGGATAAGGCCATATTAAGGATCTGGATTACTTTGAAAACATATTTTCTTGCATTTGCAATTGTTATCATAAATCATGAAGATCTTCCAAGTAACAGAGCCATTGATTATTAATGGCACATCAAAGGGTGAATTGGATATGGGGTAAGGCCATAAGGATCTTGATTACTTTGAAAACAGATTTTCTTGCATTTGTAATTGTTATCATAAATCATGAAGGTCTTCCAAGTTAACAGAGCCATACGATTACTTCAAAATCAGGTTTGAAGAAATAAACGACGGAGTGTGCTCCGGTAACTTATTTTCCAGAGGCTGAGCGGATTGTCCCCGTTTTTTCGTGTGCAAATAGACACGTGTTGCCGACGTTTACAGTGTTTCCTGCATGCTACTATGTACGATCGCAACAGAATACTCATAGGGCCCGCTTTATGGAAATCAAAGCAAATTATGTTAAGAAGTTCCTTAAAGCTGATTTCCATTACTAAAAGCAGAAATGTTCACGGTGGGTTTTTTTCGCGCTTTTTGCGCAAAATAATTACACGCGAAATTTATAACACGCGAAAATATTGGTTTCAACATTCATGCAGTGCATTCCAGAAGGTCGCCCGCGAAAAAAAAACAAATCGCGAAATATCTATGATATATCCAAATGCGCGAAAATATCTTTACGCGAAAATATTGACTTTTACATACAGTATGATTTAGTAAAGTTCTGGGATGGTTTTTTCACAGAAAATACAGTCAATATAGATTTATTAGTCCATGAAATTTAAAGTAATTCCTGGTAAGTCAAACATGAATAGCAATCAAGAGCACCAAGGAATGGTACATGAAGTACCTGGATATGGCACCCTTGGATTCTGTTAGGGGGCTGTCATTTTCTTCGGTAAGAGGTCGGAGGTACCAAATATCATTGGTTGTGTCGTATTTTTACAAGGAAAATATGGCAGGGGGTCATGACATTAATACCATTGTTAATGGTGGTGGTGGTGGTGGTGGTGGTGGTGGGGGGGGGGGGGGGGGGGGGGGGTTAAAACAAGATAATTATATGAATAAGGAGGGCATAGGCCTAAGTTGCTTAACCGATGCTAAATCCAACAGAAGCACCGCACCGCAATTATGGAAGTACACAACATAGACCTCGAAAAGTTATTTTTGGGAGCGCGACCCCTTGCATTATGCACGCTCACCTGGACATCCGCATACATCATTTTTTTACTATTTGTCCCGTGTCCTCCCCCCGTTGTAGCTTTATTGCTATACACCCCAATCACAAATGGGTAGGCCTACTGGTTATTGAGCCCCACCGCGTTGAGAGCGCAAGCGAGATGCCCGATCACACCTGGACTTCGGCTCAACATGACCATCTCCGGGGGCGGCACCATGGTTGGGGTGTCATTATTTGTTCCGTATTTAACGCTGTATTGTTACCCCCCCCCCCCCCCGATCAAGTACCTGGCATAGGGGCTCTTGATTATTAATGGCACATGGTATGTTATGGATTATCTTAGGGGGCTGTCATTTTCTTCGGTAAGAGGGCAGGCGGGGGCGGGGGGGGGGGGGGGGGGGGGCAGTGGCGTACCCACCTTTTGGAAACTGGGGGGGGGGGGGGGGGCACGACCATTATAGTTGTACCGACGAAAGGCATGATTTACCGACAATTGTTTTTTACAGACTCCCAAAAAATAGCGATAGCGATAGGTTGTCTACAAAACCGACCAAAAAACCGCATGGTCAAATACGCAAATCTACCGACTGTACTGAGGCTCGAATTTACCGACAGGCTTATTCCAGGGGGGGGGGGGGGGGGGGGGGCTGGCCCCCCTCTGGGTACGCCACTGGGGGGGGGGGGGCGGGTCGGAGGTACCAAATATCATTGGAGGTGTCGTATTTTTACACGAAAATAGGGCATGAAATAAAAAAAACATTGTCAGGGGGGGGGGGGGTGGTGTAAAAACTAAATTTTAGTCCAAAAAAGTCTTTATTTTTTATTTTTTCTACATTTATCTACCCTTATTTTTAATCTTCCCTTTCGCATCAACTTTCCCAATATTCTGAATTTAACCATTATTAGATAGGTCTGAGCATGGGAGTGGTCATAACAATAATCACGTTCGTTGAGCGGGTTGGGGAGGGGGCATATAAAATGATGATACATGATATTTTGGGACCGCGTACCAAAAAAACCACCACCCCTATACAAACCGCTAGGGGGCGCTCACTACTAGCGGGGCCCGCGCGAAGCGCGGGTTCCCGCTAGTATATAATGATAGGCCTGATTTCAGCCATGTGATAGTTTTTACTATCATTATGGCTAGGTATTAAATTTGTGATATCATTATATAAAACAAATATTGAATGCCTTTTGCTCGTGCAATAGTAAAACTATATCACTCTGTCCAATTTTGATTGTTCCATCACACTCGGCTGCGCCTCGTGTAATGGAAAAATCCAAATTTGACCTCGTGATATAGTTTTTACTATCACACTCTCCGGCATTCAATATTTGTATACTATCACACTCTCGGGCATCAATTTGTATACTGCATCACGAGGTCCAATTTGGATTTATCCATTGCACAAGGCGAATGGAATAATCCAAATTGGACCGAGTGGTATACCGTAGTTTTATCATTGCCCAAGCAAACGGCATTCAATATTGTTTTATTTCATGATATAACATTATTCTTTTCCAGCCATACTGATAGTAAAAACATGGTTGTAATCAAGCCTATCATGATATAATGAAATTTTACTAGACTAAGTAAAATACTTATAGCAGTATAATTACGTGTTTTGTGCGTGTTACACTTTTGACAGGTCCCAAAATTATCACCATGTACCCCAGGTCTTACCCCAGGACTTGGGACAGCCCGTGACGGCCCTGCCCTTATACAAATGAATGAGACAGGATTGGATGATAGTGAAAGTGACGTCATGCGTGATGCCCTCACAGTTGGTATGGTGGGATGTCTTCCAGATAACGTACAACGCGTAAGCAAGATAGTAAAAACCTTTGAATGATCTACAGGGTGAGTCAGAGAGAACGGGCACTTTCTCACAAAGGCGTCACAAAAATGCAGGCATGCATATTCAAAACCAATGATAAAGACATTGAAAAGAAGAATTAAAAAATCGACTATTGTCATTTTACACTTATTTTAGTAAAACCCACATTTGAAGCAATCCACGGGATGATCGAATTATTAAGCCTTTCAATAATGAGGTTCGCTTTCTAAATCAGTCAGTTGAAATGCCTCTTTTCACTTTTCTTCTTAAAATCCAGGTTTTCATGGCTTTAGTAGGCCTACTCATAATTTCACAACTCTATTAATTTTCAGTCATTTTAAGATTTTGTATAGTGCCTTTTCATGTTTTCACTAGATTCAACTTTCATTGGTTGGCATCTCTGCATCAGCCACCCACCATTATGTGTCATTGCCATTCCGTGGATTAGCTCAAAAATACCGGGTTCTACTAAAATTGTTGTAACAATGCATTATGTTCAAATTCAATTTTTTTTAAATTTTTAATGAAAGCAAACTACGAGATGGTCTTTGTAGCGCTATCATTGGTTTTGAATATACAGGCCTAAAATGTTTGTGGCGCTTTCGCTAAAAAAAAAGTGCCCGTTCTTCTTTCTGACTTATACCCTGTATGTGCAATCGAAATATTGATCTACGATGCTTACGAAAAGAATATACGGTAGCAGTAAATAGTAAATCATCCACATAGTGTTGTAGACCCGTAGAATAGTCGGGGTCTACCCGCTAGTCATAAGAGTCACTACAAGGGCGCAGATCCAATCTTGAAAGTGGGGGACGGGAAGAGGGGACATTGCCATTTTTTCACTAGATCGCCCAACCTTGATTGATGTATCACCACAAAAAGTGGGGGGGGGGGGGGGGGGGGGGGGGGGGGTGACATTTGATATTGTGTCAGGAAGTGGGGGGGGGGGGGACGTGTCCCCCCCCCCCGGGATCTGCGCCCTTGGTCATAACGTGTATTTTCCTATACCACGAGTGCGCTAGGCATAAAAGTATCTTAGGGTTAGGTTTAGGGTAGAGTTAGGGTAGGTTTAGGGGTAGGGGTAGGGGTAGGGTTAGGGTAGGGTATGGTTAGGGTTAGGGTTAGGGTAGGATTAGGGTTAGGGTTAGGGTTAGGGTTTATGACTAGTGACCCTTATGACTAGTGACCCTTATGACTAGCGACCCTTATGACTAGCGAGTTTGACCCTTGTAGACCTGTGTTCTTGTGGATTAAAGGCAAAGGTCCACTCTGTATGGCTAGTTCACACAGGGTGAACTATTTATCACCTGTTACATACATACATAATCTTTATTTATTCACGATACATAGGTCAACTTTACAGCTGTTTTTCACTGAGGCCGTGATAACATTAACATTAACATTTTATATAATAACTCTAAAATTACATAATATAACATATTTCTTTAATTTTATATATAGTATACAGTGTAATAAAACAAGATTACAAAAATTGAATTTTAAGATATCGAAAATTACAACTGACACATTCGTTTAAGACGGTTGATAAATATACTAATATTGGGGGAGACTTGTATATTTTTGTCAAGTTTGTTCCATTCAATGGCACCCCTATAAGAAAAACTGCGTTTTTTATAATTTGTTTTTTATAATTTTGTTTTCATTTGGGGACAGATGAAAGATGGAGAAATCTCAACCTTGAGATATTCCCAAAGGATCTGGCAGGTTAGAGTGGACCTATAGGGTTTTAAATGCTCTGTTGGTCTTGTATTCATTAAAATGCATTATCTAAAAACTTGCAGGGGTTAGTGTTGGTTCTTCCAATATATATTGACGAGCTGAGTGATACTGGTGTCCATATAGGCGGGCCATAAGGTTTTGAAAGTGATTAGCCTACCATGTTGACCCCATCAGGCAAGGTTGAACAGTATTGTTAGAATACGATGAAGAATAATAGGTGTTTTTATTATTATTTATTCTTTCTTGTAGGCCATGAAAAGCCTTTCGTTAAGCCGGGAAACAACACATAACCTTTCCTTCCCTTACATGGCTGACATAGTTCGACAAATTGCCTTATTAAGTACTACCCAGTCACGGGACGTAACTCACGTGATTCCCATGCTGCTTTGCGACCATAGTTTGAGTCTTACAGACGAGTTTGATGTGATACTCACCATTGCAACTGATATACAGAGGTAAACTATTAATATAGAAAACAATGAGAGGGAATAATATGACACATTTTGGGAGGGGAAAAATCATGATATCTGCATTATCTTTAATCTTTATTGCATGTTAAGGCTTTGTTGCAGCATCTGCTGGCGTTTCATACTTAATAAGCACCTTTAATCAATTGAGGATTTAGTTAAATGAGTTAAACATGATATAAGACCCAGGTGTTTGGTATGAACAAGTGAAGATTTTTTTCTAAAAAGTACAACGATACAGTCTTGGCATTTCGAATGAATTCTGGTCATTGCTTTTTTTTCTCCTTCTATAGGCTGAATAATTTCCCATTAGACATTGATGTCCATTAGCATTGATAATGTAGTTACATTGAACTTGAAAGTTGGCATGAGCCAACCCTTTCTACACGTGTAATACATTTGTATTAGACTCTTGTTTACGTCGTTTATCTGCTATCTATTCTCAGATGTAAGGTGTGTGTTGTACACATGACATTATACCAAAGCGGCACCAAAGAGGGAATTCGACAACATTACGCAACTTTGCTCGAAACAATGTTTGAAGGTCTGCCACCCATGCTAGCTACGCCTAGTCATTTTAAGCTACCGGTGAGTAGAGTACCTATAGAACACACAGGGTGTCCAAATGAAGAATTCGTACAGGATGTCATGAAAACATAATTTCCTTTGAAATTGACATGATTGTTACTGTTAGATTCTGATCTATTCTGATCTATATAGCTGTTAAGGGTGATATTACAATCCAAGTGCTGATGTGGTTGAGCACTTAACCAGTTGCTACATAAGTAAAGCGAAATGATTGTGACGATTTCCTAACGGCAGCGTAATAATAATAGGCTACAGCGCCTCAGAATAGGCTGTCTAGATAGACTGCACTATATAAATTGATTATATTATTATTATGATTATTACGGAGTAGGCCTCTCGCGCAATTGCAAAGACGTTCCATTCTAGGTTGAAATTTTGAAAAACGAGACAATGACCATGCTGACCGCTGACTCGAATGATCAACACATTTGCGATGTTGCAAATCGTTGTACATGTAGGGCCAGGAAATTATTGAAACGTTGATACCGAGATTGTCACAGTTTAGCCTATGTATAGAAAATAGACATAAGAAACAGCGCCCTATGAAAGTCCTGAAAACGGGGTTTTAGTTTATCTGTTAATTGTGCCTTGACTTGTGTCTGATGGCTCTTAAATCTTGGGTTCTTCCCATCTTATTGATACTGTTTGATTCAATTGTGATATGATTTTACACCATTAAAGATGAATTTCATTTGATTACAGACTCTGGTGCTGTTAAGCGATGATTGTGATCCTGATGATATTGCCACCTCACTAGCTGAAACCTTCGTGAGAAACAACGCCTCGGAGTTGTTATCAAACGGAGCTTCTCCCAATGATGTCATCTTAGGTTTAAAGGTATAGACAATACAAAACCATATTTAAAAATTGCTCCTCAAATATTTCACCTGGCACTACACCAATTTGGCATGATTATACACAATTATCCATTCTCAGGCAGAGGCGTAGACAGGCCTTCAATTGTATCTATACAATGGGTATAATGAATGAACAAACGCCGACCCGTAGGTTGCTGAAATCTAAAACGAGGGGTGGTGCCTAGACTACATCCCCAGTCTTCAATATTACCGTACGGCCGCTAAAGCTGTCGGAGCCTGCAAGATAGCGACGTAAGAGGGCGACTGAGAGTTACAGTCTAGGTGGTGCCCCGGGTGTGGACGGATAATGGGAACTAAGGTATAACAACTTTAGTCGCAGCCAGTCAAATATTTCATTGAATAAAGATACTACGCCAGTGGATGATATGGATACCGAGGGTGTAGTTGCGCTGCCACTATACAGACGACTATTATCTCTGTCCAACCAAGTATCGAGGCATCAATCACGGCGCTGACTCATCAGACAAAAGGCCAGGCCCCGTAGGAAGGGGGGGGGGGGGGGGGGGGGGGGGGGGGGCGATGGTGGCGATCGCCCCCCCTTTGAAAATCTTCCCCGGAAAATTTGTACACAGATGAAAAAATTTCGCGCGCTACGCGCGCATTTGTCTTCCCAAAATGCAATATTCTTTGCTACAAGCTTGTTTAGAGCCAAAATGTACCTCGATCGTGCAAAAAATAGGTGCAAATTCAAAGATTTTCGCGCGCTACGCGCGCATATTTTACTCAAACAAATCTTCCCGTTATTTTTTTTTTAAAACGCCCCCCCCTTTGAAAAAAGTGTCTTACGGCCCTGAAGGCCCATTGGGATGGGTGCAATATTTCCATGCTCTAGACATGGACAATTCTTGCTTTCCACCGAGGTCCCAAAGCGCTTTTTTGGTTAATTATTATTGCTGTCATTTTTTAATTATCAGAACCCTTTTGTCGCTACACTTATAGGAGGCTAATACCGGCCAACAGCCTGTTGAATGGCGCTCACCCTATCGCAGCACTACTTGGAATATGGTATAACAGCTCCCCAAATATCTCATAGGTCGACGAGGCAATCAAGACTAAGTATCTTGCCATGGGATTATGATACAAACACATTGGCCGTAGCCTTTGGCTGTTGCGTTGCTTTCGTGGTTCCTCCATATGTGCCCAATAGGCACAATATCCGTTTAGACCCTCTGCCCATGTCCTCCATCATGTCGGCAACGCCAACCTATAACCATACTTTGGCTACACGGGTCCAATTAGGTATTCATAATATTAATTATCTTTGCCAACAAACAAATTTTCTTTAGTCTGCCTTGCATCCTTCTAAATGCTCCCCAACCCATATTTATGCCACAGTGACAGTAACCATGGTAACTCTTAATTTGTAAATTTAATACGAATAATTACGCCTTAGATTTATCATGTTTATCATTCAAGCTTCTCTCCATTTTTACAAAGGAAAACGTGATTCTGCCGTGCATTATTTCCCGTTCATATGCTTTCCGTCTGGCCGTAACGAACGTTACGTCGAAACTCCGGATCAGGACACGGATCGCTTTGTGGCACTGGCACAGTATTTACTATCCGATAAATGTTCGGAATTAGAACTGAATAAAACAAATGTGTTGTTGAAGGTAGGTGAAAAGGCCGCCTCGGTTTTCTCCCATTTCATTAGACATCGTTTTGACTATAGAGTCACTAGACCAAACGATGTCCCTCTCCACTAGGCCAATTCCCTGCCTTTCAGATTTTCCGGTATTGGCACTCTCTCCAAATCCAACTGTTATAGGTTAGTTGCCTCTCAAAAATTGGCTTTGGGACTTAAAAGTGACTAGTAGTTTGCTATTTGGGAGTTGGGGACTTATGGTTTAAAAGAGTGTCGACGAGTGAAATAGAGTTTGGTTTCAGAGAGTTCAACTGAGCCCCCCCCCCCCCCCCCCCCCCACCCCCCCATCAAGCTGGTCAGATTTCCCATTGGGACTATACCATAGATCAAAGACCAAATACACTAATGCCTTTTATTATATAGGCCTACCCCCCTTTTCAGTCTCGCTCGCGCCCAATGACCCCTTATTTTTTGCCATGGTCCAAATCACCATCACTTGCACAACCAACGTCCCACACACCATCTGCCATGCAGCGATGGAAATACCCACATGACTTTCCACCCGGGGTAGACAGTTGCGGGGTGTAACCCTAAAACACCCCGGGACTCTCCACCCCCGGACTGTACACCCCGCATGACATAAATTGCCTGCTTAGGAGCGCTATTAATTCGGTCTGGTAAACCTATTGTTATCAATTACTACAAGAGGATTGCCTGGTTGTATATTTAAATTCGGGCGTGTCCGAGCGGTAC